>CM062807.1:573754041-574354041 GCA_031772625.1 Pinus tabuliformis
CTTGTGAGGGACTTGAGACGTTCCTCTACACTAGAAATTTTGTCGCTAACTCGGCACATATCCCTATGACCGCCTCAACTTTTTTATTCTCCTGTAAGATAGTGTCTCGGGTGTCCGGACTCTCTGCTTCAACATCATAAGATCTATCTTGAAATGCATGATATTCCCTTGAAAGTCCTCTACGGGCAATTCTGGTGCCCTACTGAATGTCTCTGTACCTGTTTGGACTGGATGCCCCATTACCACAGCTTCAACTTGAGCCTTTGACCGACTCTCTGTGAATGGATCATCATGCACATGATGCTTTTCATGGTCCTCCTAATGAGCATGCTCATTGTTAGTTTTTGTAGCATCGGATGTGTTCTAGCCACATAATTTGGTAGAGAGGCTAGAATACATGTATTCTCCAAAACTAAGAAATTGTTTCTGGAAATTCCACCTAGAAATGACTTAATTAAAATAATTAATAATTTTTTTAATATTTCGTAAGTCTAAACTTAGGAAATGTGATTCATTAAAGGGTATTAATTAATTCATGGTGATAATCTTCTAGAAAAAAGACTTGGATCAAGTTCTAATTAATCTTAGCCATCTATTAAGTTTTAATTGTGGTCGTTGATGTCTCAACGAGAGACTATAAGAAGAAGCTCAATGGGCTTGAAGAAGACACACCAACAGTTCGATTTCAATGGCAAATCAATTTCCAGAGTAGCAGCTTTGAGTTGCTGGAGAGAGAGCTAGTGAGGTCGAAGCAGTGAGAGAGGGGCAGGGATAGCAAGGCTGGGGGAAGGATTGCAGTTCCGGTGAGTGCACTGCAGAGAGGCAGCTTAGTGCTTCAAAGGGGATTCTGTATTTTTTTGGGGAGAAGCAGGGATTAAGTGCCAAAAGCCGGAAGGAGAGTGTGGAGGCCGGGAGGATCCATCTTCGAGACAACAACTGATCAGATAGCGAGAGGGAAGCAATTCCGAGTTGTGGGACACAATACTACGTAGACTGGCATTGTGACTATGCAGAGGCAACAAAGAGAATCTCAACTTGAGCCAAGGTCAGTGTTGGATCGCCAGTGGGAGTGAGATTTTTCTCACTAGATTTATTGTCAGTCATTTCTCTGTATGGATTGCTAGATTTGAGCATCCATAGTCTTGTACTAGGATTTACTACTGCATAATATTAAAACCCTCAGCTGCTGTACCACTTTTTCC
The DNA here is from genome assembly GCA_031772625.1 of Pinus tabuliformis. NCBI lineage: Eukaryota > Viridiplantae > Streptophyta > Pinopsida > Pinales > Pinaceae > Pinus > Pinus tabuliformis. The sequence continues at coordinate 573,755,244 of CM062807.1, forward strand.
GAGTTGGGTTTTTCCGGGGACTTAGTCAAAAAATAATAGTGTATTTTGTGTGTGTGCATCTATTTCTTCCGTAATATTTGTTTTGTGAAGGTTATAGTGTATTTTTTTGGATATTTGTCATAACACACAACAAATAATTTGTTTAATTAAATTAACAAATAGAAGAAATAACATCAGTTGTTGCAATAGGGTTCGAGGTTAGCCGAATTTTCGCATGGTATCAGAACACAAATTGAAGTCGGAGAGCTCAATTATAGGATCGAAGAAGGAGTTTCGAAGCACTACGTAAGTAGCTGTTCGAAACCTGAGGGGCTGCATAGTCCCTTTGGCCAGGAGGGTCAATTTTTGAGGAAAAGTTTATTTCTCTGAGAGAGTTGACAAAAAATAATTTTTCCTGATCAAAGATTACCAGAGGCAGAGGGAGAAGCAATGTTTTCCTTGCAGAGAAGATCTTCAACTAAGCGCAGTTATTTTGCAACAGTTTGTCGGTGAAGAATAGCGTCAAGAGGAAGGAAGAGAACACATTGGGTGAATTCTTTCCTCAGGGAACTTCTAGTCCAGAAGTTCGATTTTTCACTACAGAGCAACAGTAGTTGTGAGCAGATTTTCCCACTCCAACAGGAAGTGTGTAGAGCCAGTTAGTAGCTGCGCAAAGGAGAAGATGAGGAGTTCGAGTTTTTGCAGAAATGGCATCAGTAGGACTGATTGATCAGGATTGGTTGGACGGAGCCTCAAACTACGTGATCTTGAAGGCAAGAATTTATTGTCTTCTAGATGAATACGATCTCAAAGCTTATATCGATAACGTGGTAGCTGTACCCATGGATGCAGTTTAGTTGAAGGCCTACAAGAAGGAGATGGAAAAAGCAAAGAGGCTGATTCTCGATGGGGTTCGAGATCATGTGGTGTCTCACATAGCTAGAAAAGCTATTGCAAAGCAGATGTGGGAAACTCTCACTATGCTATACCAAGGATGTTCCGAGCAGCGGAAGTTGTATCTTGAGGAGAAGTTGAGATGTACAAGGATGCAGAAAGGGGAGCACATAGACCCATTCCTTACTAGAATTCAGGATGTTCGAGACCAACTTTCTATAGTAGGGTTAGCGCCCCAACCCACAGAATTGGAGCCGTTAGCTCTAAACAACGTTTTTGAAGACTGGAAGGTCTTTGTCTAGAGTATTATGGGCAGAGACAAGTTTCCAAAGTGGGATCGAATGTGGGATGATCTGCAACAGGAGGATATGAGGCGAGATTTGTTGAAGATCACCATCATAGTAGCAATAGTAGCGACAGTGGGACGAAGCAAGTGAAGGAAGAGGAAAATGTGGCCCTCGCATCAAAGGGGCAGCAGGAGCAACGCAAGAGTAAGAAGGACATTTTCAAGATCAAATGCTTCAGATGTGGTGAGCTTTGCCACTACAACACCCAATGTCCTCTCAGGAAGAAGGACAAGGAGGAGAAGCAGGACGAGGTGACATCTCATGCAGAGATCGACAGGTTATCCTCCAGATTGGAGGAAGAGTTTTCCATGATCATCGATATACCTCCAGGAGTGAGGTAGGGTTGATTTGGTTTTGTAGCCCCAGAGAGCTACAAGATGGGCAGGATTCTTGAGGAGGTCCACCTCTTGAATCAGAATGTTGCTACGGAGCCCCCAGTATTTCAGTAATTGGATGGATCAGTGGCAGATGGTGTAGTCAGATGCCAGAGTGGCAGATGCAGTGGCTAGTAATAGTCAGATAGTGGCCAGTGCAGTGAAAAGTTGGCTATAGTGCAGTTGGCACATAGCAAAGTCAACAAAAATGCAGGGGCTTAACTGATAGCACAGATACTAGCAGCAGTCAGAGACTCGGGTGATAGATGCATTATATTGTTCACAATGGATTCAATATTTTGGATGCTTTTCAGTTGCAGCAGTAACAAATGGAGAGGGAGTTGCAATGCAGATGCAGTTTCGGCAACATTTCAACAGGGCCAATAACAACACAGATGCAACATATATTAGAGTTGCACTGTAGCTGGTGTGCAACAGGAGCCAGACATCACCAACATGATAAGAGGTGGTGCAGAGACATGGTGTTACTTCAGTGGGTTGTAGCGGTTGAACACATTCCTTGCTAAGAGGGAGTGTTAGATTTTGTATCATTAGATATGTTCTAGCCACGAAATTTGGTGGAGAGGATAGAATACATTTATTCTCCAAAACCCATAAATCATTTTTGGAAATTACACCTAGAGACGACTTAATTAAAATAATTTATCATTTTTTTAATATTTCCTAAGTCTAAACTTAGGAAATATGATTAATTAAAGGGTATGAATTAAGTCATGGTGAGAATCTTCTAGAAAAAGACTTGGATCAAGCTCTAGTTAATATTAACCATCGATTAAGTTTTAATCGTGATTGTTAATGTCTCAATGAGAGATTATAAGAAGAAACTCGATGGGCTTGGAGAAGACACACTAATAGTTCGATTTCATTGGCAAAACAATTTCCTAAGTAGCAGCACTGAGTTGTCGGAGAGAGAGCTAGTGAGCTTGAAGAAGTGAGAGAGCAGCAGTGATAGTAAGGCTGGAGGAAGGTTTCGGTGAGTGCACTGGAGAGAGGAAGTAAGTGTCATAGAGAGGCAACATGGTGCTTCAAAATGGATTTTGTATTTTGCTAGGGAGAAACAGTGATTCAATGTCAGAATCCGGAAGGAGAGTCCAGAGGCTAGGAGGATCCATCTTCTAGACAACAGTTGTTTAGATATGGCCACATCAATGGGACATAATGGATGAAATCCTAGCCCTACTTGAAAGGGGTTGTGGCCTGTTGAGTTGTGGAGAGCTCTATTATAGCTGTGCTAGACATAGGCGAGACTTTCATCTGATGTGTGTGGATGAATGGAGTTGCACATGTGCAGAATGTGTACAATCATCTTGTTGAAAACCCCTATTTGGCCATCAGTTTGGGGATGGAAAGTCGTGGACTTAGTAAGTTTTGTATTCAACATCGACCAAAGACTTGACCAAAATGTAATCAAGAATCTTCTGTCTCGATCTGAGACAATGGACTGCGAGATCCCAAAGTGTACCCACACTTGCTCAGATTCCCATGGTCAATTAGGGGTAGGTAGAAGAGTATACAGGCCTTGTTTATTGATGGTTGGTTTTGCAATGAAGTAGGTGGTGCAGGATCTAATGTACTTCCCAACATCCTAACGAAGTTTCAGCCAATAAAAATACTTTTGCAATACCACCATTGTTTTCTCTACTTTGAAATGTCCAGCGACCCTACTTTAGTGTGCCTCCCAAATCATCTTGGCACACTCCCTTAAAGGAAAAAAGATGTGTCCTAGGTGGCATAACAGTGCATCCTGAAGGTGAAAATTTGGAACGTTCTTCCCTTCCAGGAGTGTGTGGTATGTGCTGCCGAATTTTGGATCACTCTGGTAGAGATGCAGCCACCCCGAAGTCTCATTCCCATAGGATTTGAGTACAGTGATCAGTGCCATGACTGGTGGTTAGATGAGGCAGTCTGCAACATTATTGGTGCTTCCCTTCTTGTACTTAATGTTCAAATGGAACTATTTTAGGTAGGTGGACCATTTCTGATGCCGATCGTTCTGCAACTTCCCTTGTGTCAGTATGAATTGCAGGGGTGGGTGGTTTGTATGGATGATAGTTTCCATCCCTAGAATTTAATGCTTCCATTAACCGAAGGCCTGCATAATGGAATACATTTCTTTTTCATAAGTGGGATACTTTTAGAATGTGTCTGAAAGTGTCTCACTATGGTAAGCCACTAGATTCCCCTACTGAGTAAGAACTACACCAATAGCATAGTTTGAGGCGTCTATCTCAATATCAAATGGTTGTTACAGGTTTGCTAATGTGAGCACTGGTCTACAACATAAGTGATGCTTCAACTCGGCAAACGCCTGTTGTTGGGTTTTAGACAAAAAACTTTTCTTTCGCTCTTCCCTTGGTGACTTGACTTAAAGGCTAAGTGATATTTGAGAACCCCAACAAGGACTTGCAGTAGAAATTGGCAAGACCAATAAAGTTTTGGAGCTCTGTTAGAGTGGTTGGGGCTTGCCAATCCTGAATGACTTGTATCTTGGTTGGGTCCATGCACACCCTTCTCATCAATGATGTACCTGAGATATTGAACGTGGGTCATAGAAAAAGTGCATTTCTCAAAGTTAGCACACATCTTGTGTTGTCACAGGGTTTGAAGGACCTATCGAATATGGTGGAGGTGTTCTTCCCAATTCTAGCTGAAGATTAAGATGTCATCTACATACACCACCACGAATGCATTGGTGAAGGGTTGGATGGTGCCATACATCAATCTCATGAAGGTTGTAGGGGAATTCATCAACCCAAAAGGAATGACCATCCATTCGAAAAGGCCCTCCTTGGATTTGAAGGAAGTCTTCCACACATCAAAGAGTTCGATAGGCCCCTGGTGATAACCTGAATTCAAGTCAATATTACTGAAATATTTGGCCCCCTTGAGTTGGTCCATCAATTTGTGGATTTGGGTACCTATTCTAGACAGTGATCTTGTTCAGTGCTCGATAGACAATACAGAGTCTCCAGGTCCCATCCTTCTTTTTTACCAATACAATAGAGCTCCCACAGGGTGATGACCTTGGCCTAATGTGCCCTTTTTACAATAGTTCCTGAATCTACCTCTTCATCTCATCATTCTCTAGAACAGAGCGTTGATAGATCGGTCCATTGGGTAGTGGCGCACTCAGGGTCAGATTGACAAAATGATTGACTTGACAGTGTAGAGGTACCCTTGTAAGTGAGTCAAAAATTTCCCTACACTCCTCCACGACCTTGTCCATCTACTGTTATTGTGCGGATGAGCCTTGTCTGGGAGCCATGGCCACAACCTTCTTCTTTCCCTGAGGGAGAATCATAAGGAAAAAAAATTTCTTGGTATTGGAAATGATCTTATTGCATTACTTTACAATGATCAAAGAGATGGTGGTAGGCGGGGGTACCTCTGGTATCATGTACAACTTATCAGCCAAAGTAATAATCACAAAGCAAGGTCTAGAATCATATACAACATGTCGCTTCCACAAGTATGGTTTTCCTAATAATACATCACAAAATTCGAGAGGAGAAACATCACACAATACCTCATTCTTGAAGGGCTTAATGTTGTAGGGAAGGCAGCATTGATGGCTGACGCATATATCTCGTCCTTGGTGAAGCCACCTGATGGTGTACGGTTGTGGATGTATTGTAGTTTTTAGGCCCAACCACTTCATGACCTCTGCTAAAATGAGGTTCTTTTGGTTCCCTTTGTTGATAATGAACTGTAGTGGAGAATCCTTCACCCACATCTGTGAGTGGAAGAGGTGTTCCCCCTCCTCTGTATCTTCATGCTCATTCTTCTAGATCTTGGTAGTGGCCACAGTGGCACTGGGCTCTGCCTCAATGATCTACTTACCTTTATCATTCCCCTTATCAGGTTCTAACTCAGAGTCAGATAATGCGTCTGATTCGAAGGCCTTCATCTTGGCCAGTGATTGCTTGGCCTGACACTCACTTGTGTTGTGAGTGGAGCTCTTATGGAACTCACAACATTTTCCTGTGTCCTTTTTCTTTGTGGTGTTTTTCTTTTCTTGCACCTAGACTTTGACACAATTTCTTTGGGAACCAAGATCTAGAGACTTTATAGTATGGGCTTGCAGTCATCAATGGTAGGATCCCACGTTATTGACAGTGGGAATACATCAGTGCCCCTTAATCGATAGATTCTAAAAGTGTTCATCCACCTTGCCTCTGTCCTTTTCTTTTTCGTTTGGGAGGCCTTTTCCTTCCTTCGGATTCACAGATCCAAAGTCGTGATTCTTCTATTTAAACTTATGCTCAATCTTGACAACTTATTGGTATGTCGCGCCAAGCGGGGAAATTTCCAAGAACTTAGTCTCATCCTGGATGTACTTGTGTAGACAACAACAATACTTGCATACCAAATTCCCCTCAGAATCCTTGATACCCATCTTCGTGTGAAGGGTATGGAAAGCATTTGTGAATGTTGAGATTGCAACAAGATGATGGAGCTTAGTGAAAAGAGTCGCCTTCACTAAGTGGGCCCGCAGGCTATTTTTGGCGCAAGTCTATTTTTAGACTATGTCTATTTTTAGACATATAGATCATGTCTATGGATTGCAGGTTGTTGTTTATGGATGATTGATCAAGTTGGGAAAAAATAGATGGACTTCTATTTTTGATGAAAGTGTGAGTGATCAAAGTCTATTTTTAGACTGGCTGTCAAAAATAGGAAAGTCAAATATTATTATCTCACAATAATATTTGGACTATAAACTTAATCTTATTCTCTTGGAGCACTTCAGTTTGAGCTACAGAGGTGGCACATGCAGCTGTCAGAAGGAAATACGCTTTTCTTATGAGTCAGTTGAGTTGTTGCATGCATGACTTCAGTTAGAACTCAATCAGTTGAGTTTGGTGGAGTTGATTGTGGAGTTGATGGAGTTGTGTTCAGTTTAGCTTTGTTAAACTAGTTGTATTTAGTCTAACTGGCAAATAGACTAGAGATGAGTTGGGTGAATTAGTTATTAATTAATTCACAATTTATTAACTCATAATACAACTAATGAATACATCAGTTAACTCAGTTGCATGTCAGTGCATGTTCAGTTCAACAGGGACAGGTGGTAGAGAATCAGATTGCTATCAGTTGTGACTATAGTTGTGCACTAGATCTTGCACAATCAAGGGATTGAGTATGCCAATGAGTTTGCTCACGTATTTTCCCACATTATAGCTTGTGCTCACGTCCAACAAAGTGTGAGTGACTATTTTGCAGGTGAAAAACGAGTTTGGTGAGCCATTCTCATCAGTTCTTGAGCAGGTATTGAGCAGTGGAGGCAGGCAAGCAGTGGAAGAGATTTGGAGATCAGATCTGAGCTGTATTGTGTGTAACAGAGGTGGAGATACTTGTGAGAAGTATTATGCTGTGTAATGTTACATGACTCAATCATTAATATACAGATAGTTGGGGTTTTTAGCGAGATGCTTTCCCCGGGATACATACTGTGTTAATGTGTGAATGCTCTTGATGTTTTATTGTTATTGATGATGCTATGTTGATGATCAATGTAGAGGAGCTTATGTATTGTGTATGTTTTCCGCAATAGTACATGATCAGGATAATCTCCATTGAATATGTGTTAAATTATTCAAAATTTCTACAGTGAACTCCGGTACAATCTTGGTCCCTTCCCTGCCATAGTGTGGTCCAATTTATGTATTTATCTTCATAGCTCCAATCAGGGTAATATTGTCCCTTGATGGTGTCTTGGAAAGAATCCCAAGTGGGTGTAGTTGAAACAATGAGGGTTCACTCTCTTCCTTTTGTTCACAGTAGGTTTCCCAACAGTCCTTGACGTGTGGGGCGGCTTTGAGAAGTGCAAAAGTAATATTTTCCTGATTGGAAAAATCATGAACTGGAAAATATCCTTCCAACAGATTTAACCATTTATCTATGGCGTCTGCATCTATCTAGCCCTCAAATATGGGAATATCGAAGTTAAATTGTGCCTTAAAAGGAGTGGTGCCTCTAGAGTGGCTACTCGATGAAGATGCATTGTCTGTGGGTAGTCGTCGAAGGATCTGGAAAACGTTATCCATCATTGCGTTCCTCTGTCCCTCGAGGGCTTCCTTGAGCAACATTTTGAAAGGATCTCCTGCCCCCTGATATTTATTTTCTTTTGCCATGGGAGGCCATCAGTGTTTTCGAGGGTGGTCTTGCAACAGTTCAACCAGATCAAGCCCTAACTCCTTATACCCTGACCTCACTGGGGACATGAAAATAAAGACAGAGAAATAACAAATTGCTATGATACCACTAATCTCAACTTAAACATGAACGCAAAAAATTAGAGATATAACCATAAATATAGAGATGTAGCAGAAATAACACTTCATTTCATTAATAGAAAAATATTGAACTATGTTTACAGGAAAATACTGAACTATGTTTACAAACAGAATGGAAAAAAACTAACTCGGGTGATGGTAGCTTATCTCTGAGAAGAGATGTGGTGGCTACATGACTCTAAACTATGTTACAATGAGGCTCAAGGGCCTATTTATTATCGAGCAACAAGAGAAAACCCTAAACAACTAAAAACCTAACCCCAGGAGATGTAACGACAAGAGTTTGTGGGCCCTGTTGGGGTTAGTTGGGCAACCAACTTCCCGGGGTTGTAACTTGGTCATATTATCTTTGTTTAGCATGTACAATATGTTGTTGGTAAGGTCTCTCTGAGTAATACAGGATTTGCAGCAAGCTCATGTCATAAGCATAAGCCTACAATGGACCTCAAAAAACACCGTTTAGGGGGTCAAAACTGCTCTAGAAGTTCAGGACCCAAAAAACTGCTAAAAATAGTAAATGTTGAAATAAACAAGGAAACAAATGAAGTTGACTGGAGGTCGACGTGGAAGAGGTGGGTGGCCACCAATATCCACCTGGATTATTCTCCCTCCTTAGGAATCAATGGTCCCCATTGCGTGCAGAGCTTCCATGAGGTGAGGAAATTTCTGTTGAACCTGGCATGGTTGGCCCTCCTCCTTTGTTTCTTTGGACCTACAATAATCTCGATATTTTTCATTGAAGGCTTGTTGCATTTTGGCCCAGGTAGTTATGTTGCCTCTCGGTAGAGTCATAAACCAATGCAAGGCTACATCTTTGAGGATAGAAGTAAACAGATTCAGCTTTTACTCATCATAGGCATAGTCATACGTCCTACAGTAAAAAACGCAAACATGAAGGTTTCAGTATCCTCAGATGTTAGGCCATGGAAATGTGGAAGGGAAACGGGGCTTATATTTTTCATTCTATCCTCTCCATTGGTTTCTCTCATAGGTAAAATCTCATTGTTCTGGTTTTCAGCCACAGTTTGGGTAGGTGAGATAGGTTCTTCTTCTCTTATAGGTTTTTAAAAAAAATTAGCTGGCTCTCCTAAAATATTTTCCAACTCCCCTGTAGTCAGAGAGGTAAGTTCACATTCACTAAAGAAGAATGAAGGTTGACTGCTTAAGGAAATGGGGGTTTCTGGCAAGAATTTCTCTTGGTTATCTTTATTCCTATAAGGCATGAAAGAACACATTTTATTTTTTAATTTTTCACTCTTTGTTCAAAGAAATAAGACTGATGAAAAACAAAAAAATACAAGCAATTATTAAGTAGAAATAACACCTACTTAGACACCACCACGACAACGATATCAAAAATTGATGAGCCTGGTATTTCACCAAGAATGTTGCAACTCCCAAGGACTTCTTAACTCAAATTATCAACCTGAGGTTTGTACAAACTTAGAGGTGACAGTGCTATATGCACAACAGGGTAGGCTCTACTCATGTCACACTTATTCATGAAATCAGATCAAGGTGTTTAGAGACCGCTCCTCCAACTAATTATAGTGAGAAATTCTTATGAAAGCACAAATGAACATGATTCTAGCTACAAAGGTGAAAATTCCATTCATTAAATGTAAATACTAATTGAAATTGCATGAAATGATAAAGTTAATCTATCTATAGAAGTAAACCATGGAACTTTGATTGCACACTTAATCAAATCAATAACCTATATGTGTACTCACACTTGCTTGAAAATGAGAAATCCAATTTTTAACATACTCATGAAAAAAAATACTAATTCTAACTATGTTTTGTTATCTGAGGGTTGGTTGGAGTTTTCCTAGAGTCTTCCCTAATCAACAAATCGCAGTCTCGGGTTTTAGCACTTCGTAAATTTCCTTAGGCTGAGGAGATAAATTTCGGAGGTAACCACAAAACCACTTTTAGACTAGAATTTATCCCTTCTAGCCTTGGAGAGGGCTCTCTCTCTTTAGGTTGTTCAACTAATATGATATTAGGCTAGGTATAGTGCTCAATAAGGTCTGATTTTCCAAAGGTTTTCTGGTAAAACAGGAGACAAATTCATTAGGCATGGAGTCATGTCAAATTGATTTTTATTTGAGTGATATGATGAAGAGAGAAATGGTTTTTCCATAGGGGCAAGGTATGCAGTCTTGGTGGTGGAATTAATTCATTGTACGAGGGTGAGTGTGAGAAAATATATAAACAACACAAAGAGTATCAAATTGCAGATAAATTATGAATGTTTCTTTAAGAGGAAATCGTAGATCACTTGCTAAAACTAAATCATAACATCTTTTAGATGAATTTTGAGTTAAACATATGGTTCTTCTAAGCATGCATACATACATTCAAGATATGTAAAAAAATAAGAAAAAATTACAACATGAAAGAAGCACAACACCATCCAGATCTGACACAGGAATCCTTGTAAATCACCTTCTCTCTTTCATTCACTGGAAATATATTCAGAAATACAATGCACACAAAGTCTCTTTCTCTCCAATCTAACCAACAAAACCCTATTCTTAGCTTTCTATATATATATATATATATATATATATATATATATATATATATATATATATATATATATATATATATATATATATATATTCATTCCCATCTAGCGAGGTCAAATTTTTCAAAAGGAAACTAGTCAATCAGCTAGATACATCGAACTGTTCACCTACTTTGCATAAAAATAAGAACTAATTACCTAATGCAGTTTTGTGCTTAATACATCATTAAAATTAGAAATAATCATAAAAAACCACTAACTATATCATCCTAAGGAGTAATTCCAACTAAAAACATCATTAAACAACCTTTGGAACCCAAACAAATTTTAATTTACAAGGCAAAATCAAGATTGTGTTAAAACATAGTATATGCTACAAAACTCCTAGTTTCGCAACAACTTTCGCAGCACCTCAAGTTATGTATATTTGTGGCCTTCCTCTAACAAAAGGGAGAAACTGGGTACTATCAAAATATCCCTATGATGGTAATGAAATTCTAAAACATCCTTTGAAATGGTTATAGACCTCCTCATCACCTGATCCCCTTAGCTGGCAATGTAGCAGACTTTTGCAACAAATTTCCACTTTCGCAGCAAATTCAAAATTCTGAGCATATGATGGATTCTTCTGATATAAAGTGTTGGAAGAAACATATAACTGTTGTGACATCCTTATAACACCCCACGGGACAATCAAAACCTAAAAATTGCACCATCTCATCAGCATAAAGGACTATATCAAATGTGTTGCATGTCCTTCCTCTGTTTTTGTAAACTCCACCAAAACTAACCTATTTTTGACTTCTTGAGAAAAAAGACAAAAGCTAGAGCTTAGTCGTATCCATCTGATGAATATTTACCTTTTTGCTGGCTTCTTTTCATATATTCAACTTTCCCCTCTTCCTCTTTCTTCTAGATTTCTTGGCCTCAATCAACTAGTGTTTTACTAATCTAAGTCTCCTTTTCAAGACCAAATTCTGTGTATACAAATTTCTCACTTGCCTATGTAGAGGAAAGGTACACTTTAACTTATGTTTAGCCTTCTTAAGGACAGGTTCAAAAACTTGTAATTTCTTAAATAAACTCAGTTTATCCCTTTGATCTTTTTCTGCAAGCCAATCTACTTGCTGCTGAACTCCTTCAAGTTGTTCCAAAAATATTTCAAACTCTTTCTACTCATCAAAAACAACCTTTTTTTTTTGCTAAATGGTCTCTTTTATTTGAATTTATATCTTGGCAGCAGACCTAGTTCTAGGTCTCCTTGACTCCTCAACTGTCACTTGCACATCTTCAACATCTATGATCTGTTTTCTTTTGTATTTAACAACATGTGCCAATTCTCTCCTTGATGGTTCTCCTTCACTAGGGTGGGTAGTTTCTTGTGATACTTTCTACCCAAGTTCTCTATTTTCTTGCTACAAATATGCTACCATTAGATGATCTTTGTCCAAGTGATCTTGCAAGTCTTTAATTCTCTGATCCCTTTCACCACCTTTTGCTTCTTCATGTGCAATTTTTTATTCAACAGCTTGAACAAGTGTAGGGTCTATAAGCAATCTTTTCGCTGAAGCTCTTGTTCTCAGTCCCCTAGCCACTTGTTCTACCTTAGGTGAGAAGTGAAGTTTCTTGGCACTTCTTTTGTCAACTAATTTGTTCTGAATCAAAGGTTTTTTGATTGAGCCATCTACTGCAGATGAGGCCTCTTTGATTACAACTGATGGGATATCTCTCTTAGTCCTTTGGTTGTCAAAAGACTGTGTCATCCACCCTGAAGAATTCAAGAAGTCTTGTCATGAATTCTCCCTCTTATCAAGTTCCTTTATCACCAACAGTTTAAACAATGAAAAATGAAATAATATAGGTTAAATTTGACTCCCCTTTGCTTGATCTTTGTCAACCATTTTTCTAACACTCCTAAGTAAATAGTAAGGAAGATTCAAAGGATTCCCACCAGTAAAATGCATTATAAGCCTAATATGATACTAATAAAATTTGTTGAACCTCCCTTCACATGTAAAATATATTTGAATCACCTCCAACAATTTACTATGGTGGTCCTGTAGATATCTCCTTGGAAAAAAAGACCCATAACCCTCCTGGTATTGTGGTTTCAAAAAGTATTTGAAATGATCCAAACCTAACTCCATACCCTTAAACCATTCCTCACCATGTAAAGGGATCTTAGTGGCATCAACTATTTATTACACTGTGACTGGAAAAGTAAGTGTTCCAATATTAGCCTACAATCCATCAAAACCCTTCGCAAACTTTCAATTATGGATTGTACACTTGAATATTTTCACAAAACCTCAAACACACCATCTGCTCAAAAACCATTATGATGGTTGGGTCTGCATTAATAAATGTGATATCTTGTGGCTCAAACCGAACAATGGCACCTCCCTTGTGCTTCTTTTCCTCTAGAGTTGACATGATTTTGTTTTGCATCAATAAATTGTCTAGGGTTTTAAAGTAATTTATTTTGTGCAATAGTGTAAGAGTAATGGAAAAGAATAAATCTTCAAGTTTAAACCTATGATGATGATTAAGAAGAAGTAAAATTCCCACACGAGACTAATCAATACAAACTTTCTTCATAAAAACCCTAAAGAACTTGCAAATTGATAAGAAAAGTCTTTGGCGATAATCACATCAAAATTCATTTGTCAATGTGTTTCGAACCAGCAAGTGTGGTTCATCGTCAGGACAAGATGAAGAACCAGACCATAGCAATAAATTAAATAGAGAGATCCCTCATTCAAACTACTAGAAAGAAGCAAGTAATTTTGACCACAGGAAATGACTACAATTGAGCAGACTATAACTGAATTTCACTTGATCAAGGATTGGGGAAGTTTATTAATTAGTTATTCAATTAATTAATTAGTTAAATTTGTTAGATTTAATTATTTTGAGTTAATTTTATATGTAACTCAATATATCCGTTAATAATTATTAAAAGAAATATTCTCTTTTCAATTTCAAACTAAATAAATTTTATGTGAAAACTTTATGGGATACATTAAGGTAAAAATTAAAGTTTATTAATTAAACAATTAGTTAGTTTAATTTAATTGGTTAACTTGTCTCCCATGTATATTTATGCATTATCTTCTTTTAATTCACATATATGAAGGATTATGGGACAAGTTAGTAAAAATTATATAAAATGTTTATTAAATGACTAATTAAATAGATTATTTGTTTACTAATTATATTTTGATTTCATTTAAATGAATGAGTTACTAAAACTATTGTAGGATGAATATGGATTAAATGTGTATCAAATAGTCTATTAAACAGTTAGTACTTTTAATAATTTTATATAATTTAAATATACTTGCTTATAACTCTTTATGTTTATAAATAAACTTATGTATTTTAATAAAATATCTTGAATTAAAAAGAATTTTTTTAAAGAACTTAACAAAAAAAAAAAGAAACAAAAAAATCAAAAGAGAAGGGAGCAAAGGGGAATACAAACAATTCATCAATCGAGTGAATAAAACAAGAAAGGAAACAACCAGAATGAAGAAGGGTAAAAAGGAGAGGATTCATGAGCATGTAGCTGACGTTAAGCATAGGAGGGCTCGGTCTTGAGCCTTGGCAGAGCATGCGGAGAAGACCAAGCATCATATATGTATTGAGGAGACCAAGGTTATTGCTAAGGTTGCTCATTTTCACCACCGTAAATTTAGGGAGGCCATAGAAATTGAAAGAAGGTCGAGCAATCTCAACAGGGATGCCAACTGGAAGATTAGCAGTTGTTGGATCCTTTCCCTCTCCTCCTAGACCCCGCTGTGCAAACCCCCACCCCCCCCCCCCCTTTTACCCATCTTCGTTCTGGTTGTTTCCTTTCTTGTTTTATTCCCTCGACTGATGAATTGTTTGTATGCCCCTTTGCTCCCTTCTCTATTGATTTTTTTTGGTTAGGTTCTTTATAAAATTTCTTTTTAATTCAAGATATTTTATTAAAATTAATAAGTTTATTTATAAACATAAAGAGTTATAAGTAGGTATATTTAAATTATATAAACTTATTAAAAATACTAACTGTTTAACAGATTATTTGATACACATTTAATCCATATTCATCCCAGAATATTTTTAGTAACTCATTCATTTAAATGAAATCAAAATATAATTAATAAACAAATAATCTATTTAATTAGTCATTTAATAAACATTTATATAATTTTTCCTAGTTTATCCCATAATCTTTCATATATGTGAATTAAAAGAAGATAATGCATAAATATACATGGGAAACAAGCTAACCAATTAAATTAAACTAACTAATTATTTAATTAATAAACTTTAATTTTTACCTTAATGTATCCCATAAAGTTTTCACATAGAATTTATTTAGTTTGAAATTTAAAAGAGAATATTTTTTTAATAATTAATAACAGATATATTGAGTTACATAAAAAATTAAGTCAAAATAATTAAATTAACAGATTTAACTAATTAATTAATTAACTAACTAATTAATAAACTTCCCAACCCTTGATCCAATCAAATTCAGCTATAGTCCAATCAATTTTAGTTGTTTCCTCTGGTCAAAATTAGTTTCTTCTTTCTATTTGTTTGAATGAGGGATCTCTCTATTTAATTTATCTCTATGGTCTAGTTCTTGATCTTGTCCTGACGATGAACCACAGTTGTTGGTTCAAAACACGTCGACAAATGAATTTTGATGTGATTATCGCCTAAGGCTTTTCTTATAAACTTGTTATGGACCACAAAAGCCTCAATTCAATAACTTGCAAATTTTTAAACTATTGATAGAGAACTTAAAGGGATAGGCACAACGCCTTGTGAGAAGCACAATGCTCAAGGCAATTGAGTTTTAAACACCTCTCAAGCACAATAGTTAGGGTGAAGGGATTCAATGCAATTTCAACACATAGGACACTTTGCACATGAAAGCTATGCATATGAGAATATAGCCTTGGCAACAAAGAAATGCAAAATCTAAGGACTGTGTGGTAGAGTAACAATTAGGAGAAAACACAACAATTCTAGAAAGTGCAACGAATTACAAAAATGCAGTGAAGATGAATTTTCTCTTTTCGTGGATTTTGAATAGTTTTAGCTGGCTCATTCATGCAATTTAAAATTTATTCACAACAAATGGAACAAATATTAGTTCTATTTTGCACCTGTGAAAGGAGTTTGGTCTTTAGATTGACAATAAAAGTAGCGTTCTGTGAAAACGCAGTGCCCCTACCTCCTTTGTGTAACACCTTAGCATGACCACACCACATATTTACAATGTGAAAAAACTGGAAATGAGCGATCTTGGATGAAGGTAAAATTTCAAATAATCTCCCAAAACGGCCTAGAGCATAATGGATAACAATGATTGCGATTTGAAAATGGAAATGATGAATGCACAACACCTCATGGAAAGTGCAGTGCTTGAGGAAAGGCAAGGAACTTCCCATTTGACCGTTGTTCTCTTGATGAGGTCACGACCTCTCATGAAATGCCATCTAAAATAACTCAAAAACATCCAAATTTTTGCCCATGACAACAAAGAATGGTGGCAAAAATGTTTTGTCATGTTTTCTTTGATGTAACTTGACCTCTAGACTTAAGTGACTAACTGATGGTGACCAAGGATTTTTATGATATGATCCTTTTATACTCTTCCTTGGTGACCAATGACTACTTATGATTACCGCTTTAATAATTAAGCCTCATGATTTTATACATTTGGAATTTTAGCAAAATAGACAGACTTTACATGACACTTAATCTAACTCTAAACCTCTTTAAACCATAATAGTCAGGTCATCACAACTGATATTTTCAAGTTGACCTAAGAAAAATAGAAATACTAACATGACCAAGATTCTTATAACATAAGACCCTAACATGGGGGCCATTACTCAACTTCATTATGCGAGAGTCAAGGTATGAAGTAAAATTGGTTGGAGAAAACACTACTATAGGGATGCTATATAAGGGCCTATATTGCTACAAGAGGCCTTGTTTCTCTACAAGAGGGGGTCCAAGAGCATTTTAAGGATGGAAGTGGTGTCTTAGATGTGTGGAAAAGTGGATGAAGGTAGAAGGTGATGAATAAAGGGTTTGGGAGCCCCTTAGCTAATCCTACTACCCCTCGGAGGTCTATCTTGCACAAAAGTTGATGCCCACAATGTCCTTCATTTATCTCAATAGAGTGACTTTGGAGACAGAGGTTGGAAGCAACGTGAGGTTCCTAGGAGGAGCATGAAAAAGACCAGGTGAGTGTGGAAAGGTATTCCCACCCCTGTAGATTAGCACTTTCCCTCCAACTCACCAAATAAATGCATCAAATGACTAATAATGTAGTGAGACAAATTATCATGGAAAATATGAGTTGAATTTGATTAAGATCTATTCTATCCCACAAGACTACACTAATCACATAAACTAATGAAACTAACTACTACGTTGCATAGAATAACCATGCAAGAGGATCATAAATAACATCTATCCATTTCCAAGAAACCATAAACACAACTTTTTGGATTGTGATTGTAGATCTTTCCAATGAGCCTTCCATAAGAGAGGTGATGGGCAAGCCTCAAATTACAAGTTTTTATGATATAACATCTATTGAAACAAGAAAAGGATTGCAATGCTTTAAAACAAGAACAAGAAGTAAATACAAGAGAGGGACTAAAGCATCTAGGTTGGGCCCAAACCCAAGGGTTTCAACCCTCCAAATCTGATTCAGATGCAAATCAATGATAAACTTCTCATTAACAGAAAATAATAGTCTCATAAATCATATGAAAGTTAATAATAACAATGTCAAGCACTAGGTTCTCAGTAGCTACTCATAGCTGCAAAAAAATTTCAAATCCTAATGAGTCATTCAACTGGTTTACTTATACAAAAATGATTGAGGAAAAACTTCCTTGAAAGGGGGAATTCTCCCCTCTAAAATCTGGAGATTTGTGGATCTGGTTCCATTTTTCCTTGTCATGTACTTGAGTTCCTCGACTACAAGTGAATTCAAGTTGTTGGAGAGGTTTATGTGATTTTAAGTTGAGTTAGGGAGTTAATGAGGTGGGAAAGCTCCCTATATTTTCTCTAGTTGTCTCCATCAAGCCCCTGCATAGTAGATATCTCCAAAAATCCTTCTTTGACCTGCATATTAATCACATTAGGCCATAGAATATGATAAACACTTTTTAGTCTTCCTACTAAGCATATTATGGCTAAAAATGTGAATTAACGTGAGAAAATGAGAGTTTTAAGGGCTGGAGGATAGCATAATGAACTCCAAAAGATACCTATTGATGGGACCCATCACCATTTATGACTTGGAAAAAAATTACTTTTAAAAAAGTGACCAATTTAAAGAAATATTTGGATGTTTAAGTTGTGAACTTCTTTAGAGAGAAAAGATTAAGGTCTATATTTACCAAATATAATTAATTTAGTTACCAAAAAGGAGAGAAGAATATTAACTTTAAATTGGTTCCAGGAAAAATAAGAAAGTATTATAAAAAGGATGGAAGGACATTCAAAAATAGAGAGAGAATTCCCTTCCAATATTGTAAGAAAAGTGACCTTCTAGTTGAGTAATCTAATATATTCTTAGTAGTTAACAATCATCAAGGCCTTCGTTTCAAAATGATTTTGAATGACAAGAGATAATTTTTAAATGAATTCATTTTTACTCTTCTAGGTATTTTCATATACATGGTCCATGGGACCCAATTAATTTTGGAAATTTTCATTTTAATTTTCTAAGCGTCGAGCTCATTTTAAACATTTTTATTTGAAGTTCCACAAAGAACTACTAAGAGTTCATCTCTAATGTAATACTCAGACTTTGAGTCTTAAGATTAATATTGCAACAATGTAACTTTGATCCGAATAGAAAATGGCATCAACCCATGGTATTGTGACATCCACCCATGGTATTCATTCACCCATGGAATTGACTCGTGGCATTGTAACTGAAAAATATTGTAAGTAACAAGTTGCATTTTGTAAAAGGACAGTTTTTCCACCACAATGTAGCTTTTACAGTTATTCTCCGTTTTAATAAAAAGTTTCTTTGTGGTTTTATTTATTGTGTGTTCTCTCATTTTCTTTTTGGCATTGGAGTTTTTCAGATCTTGGGGGCCTCCCCCCAAGATCTGGATCAAACTCTTTTCACCCCAATGAGTTTAATGGAAATATCATTTAATTTCTCTATAAATATGGTCTATGTATTTTCATATTGCTTAATGAATTGGTTTGTTTTACTCATTGTTATGCTGGAATCTAATCTTCTCATAACCATTACTTTACTTTTTCGAAATATTATAATGTAAAGATCATTTTCAATACCATTTCCATGAGAAGAGTCTTTTTATTGATCATATGCAAACAATGTATATAAAATATTTTGTAGTCATATTTGTTCCCTTTTATTTTTATGGATGTGATGGTGTGCTTCATAAGTATATCTGTTATATGAGATATTTATTGGAAGATTTGTTGGGTTTTTCTCTTTATCACTAACCTAATAGATTCATTTGAGGACAGAAGAGGAATATTAATAAATAAAGAGAGGAGTATCACCTCTATAAAAATTAGGATATTCTTTCTCTTTCCACCCAAGATATTCTCTCAATGTTGGCCATTTTCTTTTGACAAGAAAAGTGATCAATATAAATCAAGAGACCAATTCTAATTACTTATTAACTCTGTTATGTATTATTTCCTGGCATGAATGCATATTTATAACACTCTCATAGAGATGATTTGACGTGTAGTATGTCGAGGACCTAGATACTTCATTGGGATGGAGTAACCAATCTCAATGGTTCCTTAGAGCATGCACACTAGAAACTAGAAACACACTTTCCATGACTAGCTAGTAACTTGAAATTAGAGTAGGAGAGACTTAAATAAAGTGAAAGTGTAAAATAGGGTCATATAAATATAGGTGGAGTAAAAAATAAGTTATAATTGAAGTAACAACTATCTCATGTGTCTCCTAACTTAAAAATACAAATAAAAATCTAAAACTAAGGTACAGAGTCAAATTATATTTTCATCTCATCATCTTTGAGAAATGACACATATTCCAACAATGCTATGAATTGACTAGCTTAGTTGTAAAAGGTGATCTTTCGAATTCTTAGTTCATGGAATTCCATGATATTGTCATTATGATACCCCTCTATATCTCCAGTGGTTGTTCCATGTTTTAACAACCCTTGCATGTATGACAAGTTTTGTAGTAGTCTTGTGTTTAGCTTTGTTTCCTCTTCTTGTTCTCTAATGGGTCTTTCATTATCTTCTTTTCAACACTGAAGGTCTTCCTTCAAACTCTTCATTGTCTGAATAAGGTGAGGAGATGTTCCTTCTTCTCTCACCTTTTCCTCAGAGGATATCATTTCAGTATTGAGTTGTGCATTTTTGTTGGAATTAGTTCTATTTATTTTCACTATTGGAAAGTTATCTGATATACTAATATAAAACCCCTCCATTAGTACCATTAAAATCATAAAAATTAAACATGTATATTACCTTTAATTCATTTTTTCCTAGGCCCATACCATCCTGCATGTTTATCTTCTTCTATAAAACTCAAGTAAGTCTTCAAGCAACATCAATGTATTCATATATAGAACAAAATAATTTCACATAAGTACACACACATGCATATATATTAATTTAAATTTTAAATTCTTTTCTATACTTGAGCCCATCTAGGTTCAATGCTAAACCTTATCTTTGATACAACTTTGTAGCATGCTAGGTGCCTTAATGCTTGATTAAGGATCAGGGGTATCAAATTTGTTCTTCTTCACAACTTAACAATAATCTATAATACCACTTCGTAACACACCCAAAACCCTAATCCTTGTTTAGAGATGCGGGGAATCACATTTTATCTAAAGCATTTTATCAAGAACTTCCCACACATTGTCTAATCACCATCCAATAAACCACATTTTGTTGGGCCATTTCATAAAAAACGTTTTTGTGCACTTTTTATTTTTCTGAAACCCCAATCTTCCATAGAGTATATCTCAAAAATTATAGTGGAAAAAAAAATGAAATTTATAACATAGGTACCTTGAGATATTTTCTTTGTCTCCTACAAGTTTTATAATCTGGAACCTCTCAGAAAGAAAGTTATGGCAAAAATTCCAAGATAACCTATTTTGAGGTATCATTTATGAAGAATCTAGAAGACGTGACTTATTTTGGGAATATCTCCAAAAATATAGTGAAACAAGATATCGAATATCTACTAGAATTTCCTTCTGATTTCCTCTAAGTATGGTCCAAGTTTTAGCCTTTGAAACCACCTAGAAGAAAAGTTATAGAAAAAATTTCAAACTGCTATTATTTCAGGAGCATGTAGGAAGCTATGCCTTATTAGAGCATAACTCTGAATATATTGAATCAAGATAAGAAATATATACAATATTTTCCTTCGAATTACCGTAAATGTGGTCCAATTTTTAGCCTTTGAAACAATCAAGAAGAAAAGGTATAACAAAAATGCCAAAGTAACCTTCTTTTAGGAGCATTTAGGAAGCTCGATTTTCTTAGAGCATAACTATGGAAATATATTGAATCAAGATATGAAAATTGAACAAAATGACCAACAATATTTCCTCTCACTATGGTCCAATTTTCAGCCTCTTGAACTCTTAGAAAAAATTATAGTGAAAATTCCAAAATGGCTTGATTATGGCGTAAATCACATTTTGGCCTTCCAACATTAAACTTCATGAAATCACTTATAGTTTAAAGAGAATGCAATATGCAATTAAAAAAGAAGACATGCAGTTATCCAAAACTATCATGGATTTCCAATGGATCCCAATTTATTTAAATTCCATAGCCAAGTGAATTCAAACCTAATGCTCAAGACCTTACTATCATAACCAACACAATGATCATAAATAAAATAATATAAAAATAGCAATAATTCCAGCATATCACTAAATTAATCATGTGAGAAGTATCAATAACATAGAAATAACCATATATATAGTAACTCGAAAATATTAGAATTGAAGTAGGGTGAGGCACATTCCACCCCACCATAGACTCAACTATGCTACAATTTTTCTCATAGTTGGCCACCTTATGCTAGATCTTGATTCCTTGAGGGAAAAAAAAACCTAGGGATTTAGCACATAGTTTTCACACCATATTGAATACAAAAAGTGAAGGCCACTCTCCTTCACACACAGGAAAACGTAGTATTTGTCACATAGGTTGTCACTCACAACTCTTAACCAGTCACAAGGTTTGAACCTCTATGGGTTCTGTTGTTTCTTTTTCTAGCACCTATAGCACAAGCGCTTGAGGAGATATGGAAAGCTTCCTAGAGACAACCTCTGGGTTGATTGTAGACCAGTTCTTAGGACATCTTGAGAGAGGAGTGCTTTGGATATTATGAGTAGGGCTTTCTACTGCACTCCAATTGTCATGTAGTTGAAAAAAGAGAATAAGGGGGGCTTGGTTCAATAGTCTTTCATTACAGTAGACTCAAACACATATAGGGATCTAAATGCATAGGGGTTAGATCTATTTCATCTCAAAGAGAAATGACTTATTCTGGTGGTGGACTCGCAACAACAGGAAACCTTAATATTGGAATTGTAGTAACATGAAGAGGAGGAAAGAAAGGAGCAAATTCGATGCATAGGTATGTAAACAAAACAAAATCCTAAGCAACAATGTTCCAGCAAAATTATGGAAGATTGAAGAGGTGGAATGGCAGAAACAGTGGAGTGCTAATCATGGATACATTTATCACCAAATAAAATTAAGTAAATTTGTGCACATTACAAGCACATAAGTAAATCTGTTGCTAGCACAGGTATTGTTACTACTTAGCAACAAATATACAACCAACAAGGGTGAAACCTGCAGCTTCATTAAACTATTTTAGAGGGAGAAAAACATACATGAAGTGATAAACAAAGGAGAAAACATATTGCATATTCCTCTGATAGGAATCAACATAATAGTTTTATTAAAACTCGAGTCCAAATCACTGTACCATTACATTTAGCAAGATATCGCTAAAGTCCTTCATGAACAAGCAAGTAGAACCAAAAGTGGAATCACGAAATTTGGACCTCATAGGTGTAGAATTCTGGAACATGTATTAAGTGTTTCTTCTTCTTATTTATAAGGAGAGGAGGAGATTTGAATCAGTTACAAAATATCTCATCCAAGGGCCAGCTATCCAATAGACTAGTTGTCTCGGCGTGCGATAGCTCTTCTACCTAAAATGATTACCAAGGATTTGATTCCTTTCTTGAAAATACACAAAAATTACAAAATAAACAGAAATAATCAAAACTAAAAGCATTAGGGGAATTTTGAGGTCAAAAATGGGCCTCCTAAGAAAAATGTACAACCAAAATAAACTTTATAAAAACCAATAGGATTCGAGATGGTGATGTCAACCATGGGGGATGATTCACCATTTTTGGAGTAAAAAACTAAAAAGATTAAAAAATAATAAAATAATAAAACTATTTTTTCAACTCGTATTTTCAACTTATCTCCCTAAGGTTTTACTCAAATTTTGAGTAGGAGTACTTGTTGGATGCAAAATTTAATTATTCATCTAAGGAGTACCCATGTTGCATACTTTCGATGGACCCTATTACTCGAACAATGTGAAATACATGAAAAAAACGTGATTGCAGTCACGTTTTTCATGTATTTCTCATTTTTCGTGTAGTAGGGTCCATCAAAAGTATGCAACATGGGTACTCATTGCATGAGGAATCAAATTCTACATCCAACGAGTGTTTCCGCTCGAAATTTGAGTAAACCCATAGGGAGATAAGTTGAAAAATTAGTTTTTTTCTTTTTTCCCTCTAAAATTTGATGATGTAATCTAATCTTATTTTATTATTTCCACTATTATTTTATAATTTCCTTAAGAGGCCCATTTTAGAACTCAAAACTCCACTAATGATGACTGAGGAAAATATCCTTATGTCGTTCCCATGAAGGCCCTTGATCAGGTCATGCCTCTGCCACAATGTGTCCCTCTAGCTGCTCGGTCGGTTCCCGTCGCTTTCGTCTTAACTACCTGACTTCACCACTCTCTGGAGTTGGTAGCGATCAACTGTCGTGGCTTGTCACAGAGCAGAAGCGGAGATTGTCGTAACAGTCCTTCATAGTATGGCTGAGTGGAGCTCCATGCCGAGCCAGTAAATCTTTTTGAGTCCCATATCTCTGTTTACTCTCCGAAGTCGTGCAAGCGAAGCAGTCAAATTCATTCTTGTGGTTTTTTTTGTCTTGGGTTTCTTGTTACAAAGGATTCCATGGGATCAACCCATTTCAATTTCCTAGTGCTCCATGCCTTTATTCAATGCCTCAACTGCCGACCCATATGCATTCAAAGCTATGTACCATACTTTTGGAACATCATTGCATCAAGAATTTTATTCTTAAAACATTACAAAACAGTGAGCTCTGATGTCCCTTGGCCCCGTTTGGTTTAGCGCCTTATTGCAGTTCTCATCATATGACCGAGAGCTTAGCCTTAAGGTGCTAAGGCCTTTAAACTCATGTCGAACCTATCCTTACTTTGTAAACAATTCTCTGCCCCTGGTTCGTGAAGTCTTTCTTGACCATGCGCTAGCCCACATATCAGAGCTCCTCACTCGGTGTTTTCAAATCGGGGATTTATCTTGGAGTGATGGGATATCGGCTTTCACCAATTACCTTCCATGCTTAGCCCTTGGTTCTTTGGCTCTTTATGTGACCGCAGGCCAGTGCCTGTATCGGAGCCCCTTTATTGGCGGATCGCAATCAGAGGTTTTACTATGGAGTTGTGACAATGCTCATCCTCCGATCGCTGATGTGGCATCATCCTCTGCCACGTGTCACCTTGTGAGTGGTGACACATGTCGCCCTATTTTGGCCCCTTATTACCCTCAAAATGCTGAATCTGCATGCCACAGGTCCATTGTATTGTCACATCATACTAATGTCAATTGCCCCGTGTCCCTTAACGAAACCAATCATGTGCCGCCATGTGTCATGTATCAGAGCCAATCTTACATTGCAACGCGTCCCGTTGGAGGAGAGAGAAAAGGCCCGGTCCTGCTCTAGTTTTGCAAGGAAATCCTTTGTTAATTTGCATTAGGCCCTCCTCGGCACTTTAACATTAAAGGCACAAACCTTGATGATTTTAATCGCAATCATAACTTTATGCGATATCGTAAATTTAAAAGGTTGTCACTTGTTCGATTGCCGATTGCGATGCGTGGATCTCTTAATGCTCTGATGCCTTGAACCTCCGATATTGTGGATCACTGATATGTTTTCCTCCCTAATCAAGTATCCCTCCCAAAAGCATGATGATCTATTAGTTTCTTACTTCATTCAAATCTAAAATTTTTATTTATAAAACAAACGAATATATCACATAATAAAATTTAGTATAACCCAACATTACAAAAATTTAAATACATCACCAATATTAAAATAACACAATTAAAAAAACAATTATAGTATATTGATTATAAAGTCTAGCCAAAAGATATTACAAGAAAGATGCCATAACCATACAAAACAAAGCTAACATGCATCTAGAGGGTATCAAAATAGATTAATATATAATTTCATGCCAAGAGGCACCTATGCCAACTTGAGCTTGACGGTTATGTTGTGGAGTGTATCTTTCTCAACCATGCTTCACGATTAACAGCAAGATTCAATTCCACATTATGGAAAAATAACTCTATGAAAGAGATCGGATTAGGAATTTTATTTTGGCAAATTATATATATAACTCTAAGAAAGTTACGTGTTTTATATTTTTCCTTTCATAATAAAGAAAGGCTCTGCTATTACTTTCTGATAGGATAGGAGAATCTTTCAGGAGATGGGATCCGTAGTTCACGGATTTCAAAACCGTTTATTTTTTCTTCAATATTCCTTTTATATCTTGAAAAAAAAATTGAAAACAAATCAAAAATTTTAATTTTTGTAATACGAAATTTTATATTCAAAACATCAAAGATCTGAAATCCGAATTCGCAATTATAAATCATTGGTGAGAGAACAAATTTTTATTTAATATTTTATTTAAAATAATCTTGCTGACATATTTACAATATTATATTTTATATGTTTTTCGTAAAAGTTAATTCTATATTTATCTAAAGTAAAAACAAAACCAAAATAAAATTAATTATAAAATAAAATAAAAACAGATATAAAATAATTAATTATAAATAAAAATTTATTTTTATTTTTATTTTCAATAAATTGAAAATAATTAAATTCTTATTATATAATTAAATTAAATCCAAATATTATAAAACAATTATGACAGGGTCGGCTTTCATTCCCTTTATGTCCTTTAACTCTATTTATTTATTCCAATGAGATCTGTTTTACACAATTACTGATCTATCCTGATGATGAGCCACGGTGGATGGCTCGAAAGATGGATTCAAACAATTATGGATGCGAGAACTCCGGAAGAAGGCTACACACGAAGCACTAATCGGAAGCCTCAAAACAATAATAATATAAAATTATAACTTTTTATTATTATTAAAATTAGTATAGCAATTTTTGTTTTTGGTGTTGTTCTTTTATTTTATTTTATAGGTTTAAAAAATACTAAGTTTTAGAATTAAGACTTCTGTGATTCATAATAATTATAAAATAGTAAGTTATTATTTTCTAAAATTTTATTGAATAAATATTAAATATTAATATATATTGATTTCCAAAATTATCATCTATTGTTTGAGTTATAAGTAAACCAACATAAATCTATCTTTAATTTGGATCTACCAAGAGCCGAGAGGCATCAATTTTTTTTCACTCTATGCTAGTTGGCATATCAAGATATTTGATCCCTCCTAGTGCTTAGTAGATTCAATGTAAAGATGGATCTATGCTGGTTTAATTCCCCCTTTAAATAGACTACATTCACGTGAATATCATGAGTCAATACCATTGGTTCTCAATACCATGGGTCAATACCAATATTAATATTAATATTAGGGTTAATAATCTTTTTTGCATGGTATTAACAATAATTTGGCCCATGGTATTTGGCCCATAGGCTTCACCTAAATAAAACCTCTTTTTTGAATGTTCGTAAATATAAAGTGAATTTTGGAGTAAATGTACAAAAAATATTTTATTTTTTTACCATACCTTTAGTTTATTTATATTTTGATTAATTTTCCATACCTCTTTTACAAATATGGTATTTAGCTCATGGTATTAAAATGTATTTGACCCATAGACTTCACGTAAATAAAACCTCTTTTTTAGTCTTGGTAAACATAAAGAGGTTTATGGAGTGAATATAAAAAGATGTTTTATCTATTTACCATACCTCTAGTTTATTTATATTTACCATACCATGCCTCTAGTTTATAAACATCTCAAACACGCCCGAAAATCGATGCCATAAGTGTATGAATCAGGATCATGAAACAACCAAGTCAAAGGGAAATAATGAGTCCATTTGCTTGCTCTGAGGCACCGAACAAGAATGGAAGATGGAACCAAGATACACCGCCCTCTAGGTCATTCTTCTGGAATAAATGAGCTAATGTCGAAAGAATAGGGCCCGCGATAGGTGAGGCAATGAGGATCCTCAACTAAGGCACGAGGGAAAATAGTGATGTGACTGATGGACTGACACCAGGGACAATGGAGAAAATCAGACTGAGGGACAAACAAATGAATTCTCTTGTCAGAGAATAAAGTGCATGGTTGACCTGGCAACCACTGACTCGACTCGGGAGGGGATGGGGGACAGTATGACTGGAGGCCAAAATGGGAAACACATGATGAATGATATGAAAATATGGATGAAATACTGTGACATGCTATAATGGGATGTGAAACGGACTCCACGAATGCAAAGGTGACTCATCGCGGATGCTCTAAACAAGGGTGACTCGATGACACTACCACACAGAAGAGGCCCAGTGGGGACCATGAAAGCATGAGTAAATGATGGCTACTCATGATGAAAATCGACACGTGAGAAGAAAAGCACCAAGGGAAGGTGGTCCCCAAAGTACAAGTGTCGCATATGAATAAATTCGATTTTGAGATGCGATGAAGTGACCCTTCTTGGAAAAATGGCTTCCGGGTCAAGTGTCAAATCATTAAAAAGTGAGAAAGACTCATTATAATACTCTATGAGAGCTTTCTAATGGTGATGATGGTTCGTCAAACTGAGCTATGGATTGGTCCCAATGGGTGAAAAAAGAATTGTGGGTTTTTCTATAAAAGGACGTTTTCCCTCCAATAGGAATTCATTTGTTAAGTGAGTTGTGGTGAATTTGGAGAGGAAAATGCCCTAAATCTTGTGGAGATAGTAGCAGAGAAACCGACCATTGAGATCAGGGTCTATGACTTTCAGGTAAGTGGCCTTACTTGTCTAAGGATGGCCTTAATGCTTCTTGGAACGATGGTTCCTGGGGAACAATTAAGGGAAGAGGAAAACGAGAATGAACTACTAGAGGAGGTCTAGAATCATCCTCAACCACTATGTCAAACATGCGGACTATTTGGACATAGAGTAGAATATTTGAAGATACAGTATCAAATGTCTACGATATTCGATGTACATATGGCTCGCCGGAGAGGCCGGTAGGACAAACTATCCAAGGAATACGAGGACAGTCGACCATACCTAGGTCCAGTGGGATCTAGGCCAAGAATTATATAATCAATTGAGAAGATGACCAGGGGAAGACCATCATGTGCCCAAGCATGGAATACTAATCGCAAAGATATGTGATGGAGGGGACTGATCTGGTATGAAAAGGTCGGAATGATGCCCCCTAGCATGAGGAGTTTGTGGAGCAGAATTGTCTTCCGAGTGCTTGAAAAAGGGATTCAAGCATCTCGGCCCAACTTGGCACGAGATCCTCCAAAGGATGATAAGGAGATGTAGGGTCCTATGTGCCCCCTAGTATGCTATGGGCGTTATGGATATATTTAGAGTGGTGGATTCCAAATATGGAAGGAAGTATGCACGATGGTGCATATCATCCCAAGGATAATCAGGGGTAGTCATGGCTTCCATGATGTCCCTATGAGAATGGAAGATGGGCGAATGGGAGGAAGACTGACTACAATATGCGGCGACTGTACTTGGTGCATCAACCTGAGAATGAAGGTTCACATACGCATCATCTGGAATGGTGAATGACGAACTAGTAGATGGAGGATCTACGAATGTTGAGACCTGGGATTCTGTTGAAAGAGGTTCGATAGAAGTGCGCGCAAAAACCTCAGAAAGGTTTGCCTATGAGGAACTCAAGGATGACGTAAGGATATGGTCCATTGAGTCCATCATCTCGACATTGGGGGGAGGGATCACGATGGTGGGACTAGATTCCCCCATGTTCTGGTTTACTAGTGGTACCAAAATCCACAGGTAGAGGAGTAGGTGATCCACTACGAGTGGTCTCGCATTCATGAAGCGCCTCAAGGAAATCGCGAAATTCATCGAGATGAGGGAAACAATGGGAATAGTGACCATGATGATTGCACAAGGCACAAGCATGATTTGTGTGTAATGTTTTGAGTTTCTTGGCTGGACTCGATAAGTTAACATGAACTTCAGGGATATTTGACTCAGGGAACGTTTCGTGAACCAAAGGTTTAAGATGAGGTAGTTCAGGATAATTATTGGTGGCATTCCCAACAACTTTACACGAAGCACATAGAGGTGACGGATTTGGGGCCTTGGGGGATGGAGGAGCTTGGTGGGCCTTGTCCTCAGGTTCTTTCCTCTTGGATTTGCCCCCCTGTCTGGATGCTTTCGCAAAAGGAGTGGGTTCTTGTTGAGATTGTGATGGAACTAGAGCAACGACAGGGGCCGTAGGGACCGGTTGAACCGAGGTCAAAGCATGATAAGGTCTTAGCTGACCAGGTGGAGTGCTTGTCGGGGGATCAATGTACCATACTAGGATCCCCAAAGTCACGTTAGGGAGGACCAATGAAGCCACGATAGGGACATAAAAGATTCCTGGAGGAGGAAACAAGGAAATTATCTAGCCTGTAAGGTAATTTCTCGGCGGAACAGTTCCTTGTGGGAACATGGGAGAGGCACCCACCAATGGAGGAGGTCTTGGGGCGGTGGATCCGGATGGCTCGGTTGAGATGGAAATAACAGGGTGCTGAGGAGTTGGTTGTTGATCGGATGTACCAAACTACTTGAGAGCAACCAATGATGCTTATAAAATGCAAACGCGCAAAGAGTTAGGCTCAGAGATGAGAGGGGGAGGACTAGGGAAAGCACCCAACAATGAGGAATCTTTGTGGACTCCCGGTGAAACCCTGGTGATAAGAGTTGAAGATTCATTATCTGACATTGACGAGATAATGGACTTAGGGGAGGTGATGGATGTTGGCTCATAGTATGTCAACTAATCGATAGTGGTGATCTTCCCTTCATGGGGGAAACACACCTTGAGGAAAACCACATATGCGACGACTAACATGGAATATGTGTAACTACGACCAAATGGAATGTTGTAATCCAAGGGGGCATCAATAACCTCAATGTCTACATGGATAGTCTTGCCCACAAGAGTCACTGAAAAATTGTGATACATGCCGAGAGGCTGGGAGGAGTGACCGTCCGAAGCATGCTAAGTGATGGTGTATGGGGACAACTCCGGTGAATTAATTTTCTTCCAAACGGAAGCAGACATCACACTGGTGGATGCACCTTCATCAATAATTTATTGGAAGATGATGGCATTACAGAATCAGACTGGTATCTAGAAATCAATAGATGAAGGTAATGGGGGATGTTCTGATGTATCAACTGGGAATATAATCAAATGATCATCGAAAGGATCTACTACGCCCAAAGAAGTTATTAGAGATTTCTTTTGAGATGGGCATAACTGGCATACTTCCAGCGTCAACATGGCAGCAGGTGATTGTGCCAAGTCGTCTACTATACTGTATGTATGGGCAGCTCGGTTAGAAGTCGCGTTACAGCGTAATGGTCGCTTTCGTATCTTGGGAATTGCCTCAACTTTAGGCTGAGGGATCTGTAACAAGATATTTCGTGTCGTAAGAGGCTTAGTAGATGCTTTGGTTTTGGACTCAGTGATAGACAAAGTCAATGGATTCTCATATTGACGCAACTGACTTTGCAGGTTGGTATCGGAGGGATTAACCTCATCGGAATTCATCATAAGAATCTGGTAGTCACCTGGACCAGAGGGTTGGTGGGGATGGGTTTCTTGACTTGGCTGACGTTGAGCAGTAACAAGTCCTTACTGAGGGAAAGGATTTGTAAGCACTGCTGATTGAGATGGAGCAAGATTCTGAGGTGATTGCAGGATGGGCGGTTAACCTCTGGAAGCTGCTTGAGCTTCCCACATTTGACGCATCTGGGGTAAGAGAGGACACTCATGTGTATAATGGCCATGTACACTAAAACATGCACAAGTCTTGTTTGTACGAATAGCCTTGTTCTGCTTGGGCTAACTGCCCTCTTACTCGTTGTTGGTGTTAGGTTGGTTCCCTTGGAATTCACTAGGTTGATTACCTTGATTACCCTAGTTACCCTTGTTACATTTCCCCTTATTCTTTTTCTTCGAATTTTGGGGATTGGTCGCACTCTGTTGTGCAAACAGTTGACCCTGAGGTGGAGGTGGCTAATGGGGCTAAGGATGCATGGGAGGCTACTGCGCTAATGGGATGGAGTGCTCGACTGTGCATAGGGAGGAGAAATGGTTTGCTAGACAGGTTGAGCATTGGCAGGCCTTGAAAACATGTTGCTAACAGGAGGGACATAAATGTTGGAGGAACTGGTTCCCCCCTGCGGATAACCATAAGTATGCTGAGTATATGGCGAAGGATGTGAAAGGGTTCCAATAATACCATCGGTGGCGTGAGGCCCCCGATGCATTGGCACCTCTAGGATGGGGAGGTCTAGAATGATGGTATAGACATAACCGGATTGCGCATAAATCAGGTCATATATCAGAATGGTTTGGAGAGCTTCTTCCTCTGTCTAAGGAAAATCGGATGCGAAATCTTTGCCAATGGGTGATAAAAGGCCCCTAAGAAACCAATCAAATTAGACACGGTCTTCGAAGGGTGGGGCACGACATGTGCTCCTCCTTCTACACCACTCCTGAACATGATTGGAAACACGAGTGGTGGAGGACTGATGGAATGAGGTCAAGAGCTCCGTACCAGTGTCGTATCAGAGAGGTCATTGAAAATATGAGAGGAACGCTTTAGCAAATATCACGAAAATGGAATGAGAGGTGGAGGGTTGGTCTACATAACATTTTGCAGCATCTCTAGTGAGCGTGCATTGGAACAGTCGAAGACGAATGGAGTCATCGACGATGGAATTGGATGAACACTAGATATGGAAGGAGTGGACGTGATTCGTGGGGTCCTCTGCAAAATTACCCTCAAACTTTGGGATGTCGGAGGGAAGCTTAGTCACCATAGCAGGCCAACCAGCATCGTGGTGTATAGGGTCATTTATCAACTGGCTAAAATTCGGGAGACTTAACCCAGCCATAAAAGGGAGCATGGGGGATGTCAGAACGGTTCCTGAGGCAGTTCCACTAGATGTGACCAGCAGAGTAGAATCGGAGCCAACACTAGGTTAGGTTCCTGCACCAACTTTGGGTCCAAACATGGTGATGATATGCGGTGAAGGAGGCTCAGAATCAGATGATGAATCATATGTACCAGAAGAAGAGTTGGTATGGGGACTCGGGGGACTATGAACTCGAACCCTACGGGGAGGAGTAATATGCCCAAGAGGATACTGGGGATGAAGGCCTTAGAGTCTCCACGAAAAACGCCTTGGTGGTGCAATGATGGTAAGACACAAGTGACACGGAAATGGTGAAGGGAAATCAACAATATGCCTTTGTCACTGTCTGGGGGGGTAAATTAATTATGTTAAGTCTTGGCTTGGTGGTGTAAACCAAGCACCCTTCACTTAAGGTTTGCTTGTGTGTGCAAGTGTGTTTATTAAGTAAGCCCAGATCGTGTTTGAAAAAAGAAAAAATATTGTTGAAAATAAGCTGAAATTAAAAACAGAAAATGAACATAAAATGAATTAACTAAACCCCACGCAAACTAAGTTTGCAAACACTGTGGTGGTTGGTGGCGAAATCAACTGAAAACACACTAAAAATGTCAAGAGATGTGAGTGTCGGTGTGACTAGGATCAAATGACACTAGGCTGTTAGAAATTGTTGAAACTACAGCAAAAGACCAGAGAGAAAAATCACTGCAAAAAGATAGTGAGATGGCTGAAAAATCTATGGCAACCAATGTGACCTTAAAGAAAATGACCAAACAAGGTTTAAGATGAAACTTTGGATGGCAACAACCTATCATTGAAAATATGAAACAGAAGGGTACAAATATGGAAAATATGGCTGAAAGTGTTGCAGAAACTCAGACTTCTTACTCAGCTAAACTCTTCTTATAAAGGTGAAAGCGTACTAGAAGCCCTAAGGGGCTAAATTCCACTTCGACAAGTAAATCATAGTAGATCAAGGCCGAAGCGGGATAGGATAGTAGTCAACCAACCCATCAGACAACACTTGGAAAAACCCAGAAACAGATCTGACAAAATCTGGGAAACCCTAAAAATTGCAAGTACTAACTTGATTTCAGGAGGATCGCATTTTTTGGGTTGAAAGGTGTGCTCTAGACCTCTAGATCGCACTTTTTTGGGAGAAAAGTGTGATTTCTGCTCCTTGATTCCCGGTCGACAAGTCTCGGAAAAATTTGTTGTCTCTGTCGCGGTTGGTTCTTGTGATTTGCACAAAATACCAAAACACTTATAGAAGTTAGAAATTTGATAGATCTAAGATTAGAAATGTAGTAAACAACATTAAAAGACTTCAAGAAAAAAAACCTTAAATTGAAAACTGAAAATCACCCACATTTCACATTTCCAAATCTGAAATAAAAACCCAATAAAATAATAAAATTTAATATAACCCAATATTACAAAAATATAATTACATCACTAATATTAAAAAAACATCGATTAAAAATTCTACCCAAAAGATATTACATGAAAAATGCTATAACCATACAAACCAAAGCTAACATGCATCTAGAAGATATCAAAATAGATTAATACATATTTTCGTGTCAAGAGGCACCTATGCCAACTTGAGCAATCATATACATGTATCTTTCAGCGTAAAAGCAATCATATGCTTCACGAGTAAAAGCAAAATTCAACGTCACATTATAATAATTGATAGGAAACGTAGAAGCAAAAAAATAATTCTATGAAAGAATTATTTTATTTTGGCAAATTATATATATATATAATTTCAAGATATTTGATCCCTCGGGACTAAATCTTTTTTCACTCTATGCTAGTTGGCAGTTCAAGATATTTGATCCCTCTCAGGGCTTAGTAGATCTAAAGTAAAGATGGATCTATGCTCATTTAATATTCCCCTTTAACTAGGTTAC
Organism: Pinus tabuliformis; assembly: GCA_031772625.1. Taxonomy (NCBI): domain Eukaryota; kingdom Viridiplantae; phylum Streptophyta; class Pinopsida; order Pinales; family Pinaceae; genus Pinus; species Pinus tabuliformis. The sequence goes on from CM062807.1 coordinate 573,789,169, forward strand.
ATTCACGTGAATACCATGAATCAATACCATTGGTCCTCAATACCATGGGTCAATACCATGTGCCATCTTTATTTTTATTAATATTAATATTATGGTTAACAATGTTTTTTTGCATGGTTTTAACAATAATTTGGCCCATGGTTTTTGGCCTATAAGCTTGACCTAAATAAAACCTCTTTTTTGAGTGTTCTTAAATATAAAGTGAATTATGGAGTAAATAGAAAAAAAAAATGTTTTATTTATTTACCATACCTCTGGTTTATTTATATTTTTATTAATTTACCATACCTCTTTTATAAATATGGTATGTAAAATGGTATTCGACCCATAAACATCACGTAAATAAAACCATTTTTTTAATCTTCTTAAATATAAATAAATTTATGGAATAAATATAAAAAAATGTTTTATCACATAATAAGATGTAAATTTTTTATTTATAAAACAAACTAATATATCACATAATAAAATTTAATATAACCTGACATTACAAAAATTTAAATACATCACTAATATTAAAATAACACAATTAAAAAAAAAATTATAGTATATTGATTAAAAAGTCTAGCCAAAAGATATTACAGGAAAGATGCTATAACCATACAAACCAAAGCTAAGATGCATCTAGAAGGTATGAAAATAGGTTAATATATATTTTCATACCAAGAGGCACCTATGCCAACTTGCGCTTGACGGTTATGTTGTGGAGTGTATCTTTCTCAACCATGCGTCACGATTAACAGCAAGATTCAATTCCACATCATGGAAAAATAACTCTATGAAAGATATATATTCCTTCTATGTAGTTCACGCATTTCAATATATATTCCTTTTATATCTTAAAAAAAGATATATATTCCTTTTATATATTCAAGATATATTTTGGCAAATTATATATATAATTTTGTGAGGTGCTTTATTATATTTTTCCTTTCATAATAAAGAAAGGATCTGCTGTCACTTTCTGATAGGAGAATCTTTGCAGGAGATGGGATACGTAGTTCACGCATTTCAAAACCGTTTATTTTTTCTTTAATATTCCTTTTATATCTTGAAAAAATAAAATTGAAAACAAATTAAAATTTTAATTTTTGTATACGAAATTTTATATTCAAAACATCAAAGATCCGAAATCCGAATTCGCTATTATAAATCATTGGTGAGAGAACAAATTTTTATTTGATATTTTATTTAAAATAATCTGGTTGACATATTTTCAATATTATATTTTATATGTTTTTAGCAAAATTTAATTGTATATTTAAATTATATTATAAAATTATATTTTTTTATTAAAATTTAGATCATAATATTTTTTTTATTTGTAGTGTTGTTTCTTTATTTTTTATTTCTATATGTTTAAAAAATAATAAGTTATTATTTTCCAAAATTTTATTGAATAAATATAAAATATTAATATATATTAATTTCCAAAATCATTATGTATGGTTTGAGTTATAAGTAGGTTAGCATAAATTTAATTTTATTCTAGATTTATTAAGTAAAGATGGATCTATGCTCATTTAATATTCCCCTTTAACTAGGTTACATTCATGTGAATACCATGAGCCAATACCATGTGCCATCTTTATTTTTATTAATATTAATATTATTGTTAATAATGTTTTTTTGCATGGTTTTAACAATAATTTGGCTATCCCGCAACAACTCCTTTCCACTCGAGTGAACTATTGGGAATGACGGGCAGGAGAAACACAACGGCTAGGGTTTCCACAGCGAGCAGAGTTTAATCCTAATGGAGAGTGGAAGGGGAGGGAGCTCGGCTCCCTCCTACAAAGATGCAGTGTCCAGCAGAGGTAAATCACCAACTGGAAATAGTAAAGACGGTATGAACTACAGAAACAGGGACAATGAAAAGGAAACAGATGGGACCAGAACAAAAGAAAATAGCAGCACAAAGGACAAAGAGGAAGAAGACAAAAGTCTGGGGTCAAGAGACAAAAAACAAAAAGGACCTTGCAAAGCAAAAGCAGAAACCACTCCTCCAGTAATTTTAAATGATCCTGCTCTGCAGGAGCACAGGGAACATACGAGAACCTATGCCATTATCTGTAAATTCATGGGGCTATGGCCCACTGAAAAGGCTTTACAGACGTGGATCAAGTATCATTGGAAGCCCAAAGGAAGCATTGACCTACATCTTGGGTCTAAAGGATTCTTCACAGTAGTATTCTCTAACATCGAAGATAAAGGCAGAATATTCAAAAGAGGACCCTATTTTTTTGCTGCTGCTGGTCTCTATATGAGACCTTGGAGAATGAACTTTGTCCCCGAGAGGGAGACTTTCTCTTCGATTCCTATGTGGGTAAGGCTCTACTCTCTACCCCTAGATTATTGGAAAACTGAATCGTTGGCCGCCATTGGCGATAAACTAGGACGTTATATCAAAGCTTCTGAAGCCACAAGAAGAAGAAAATATACCTCCTTTGCTAAGATCTGTGTGGAAATGGATCTATCAGGAGCACTTCCGGATGAAGTCATCCTAGAAGTTTTTGATGAGGAGTGGGTGCAGACGGTAGAATACGAACATATCCCCTTCAAATGCCGAAGGTTCCACGAACATGGGCATCTGTTAAGACACTGCCCTCTCAGCAAAGAAAATAACAAAGAAAAACTTAATACAACGAAGGACACTGAAAGCTTTCAAAAAGTGGCTAGTAGAGGAAGGGGAGGAAAAAACGGATCAAAGCAACAACATACTGAGGGGCAAAAGGGTAGTCAGAAAAAGTTTCAAGTGCTAGAAGAGCCTGAAGAAATCACAAGAGAAAGTCAAGATCAAGAGGAAGATGCTAGAGAAAAAGAAAAAAAAGAGGACACAAATCATTCTCCTAACATTGACTCCCAAAAAGAAACCATGAGAAGTGAAACAAAAATGGAAATGGACCAGGAAATGACCCAAAGTGAAACGGATCTGGAAGACCACGAACTACAAGAAATACTCGTCAAGGAAAACTTGGATCTGGAAGGATTCATGACGCAAGGAACCAAAGGAGGAATAGATTCTCTACCTCAAGAAGATTGCAACAAAATACAACAGTTGTTTTTATGGAAAACACAGGAACGAGGACTGGAGAAAGGTAAAAACATCCACAAACAGGAGCACAGAGGAGTGAAAACAATCAAACTAACTCTAGGATTAGCCACCAGAAATCCAGGAAAGAAGAGAGGCAGAAAAAAGCAAAATGAGCTCCTGATGGAGTGAGGAAAGCTAATGATAGATTCGGGTAAGATGAAAGATCTAGCCAGTTACTCATTTACAAATCTTAATTATGAAGTTTATATCCTGGAATATCAAAGGTCTAGGTAGTAAAAGAAAACAAAGATTGCTAAGTAACGGAATGAAACTAGCAATGCCGGACATAATCTTCATTCAAGAAACAAAATGTTCCATTCAGAAAATAAAACAAATCCATAACAAATGGCTCAGTAAATTTGAGTTTCTAGAAGTCAAAGCAGAGAACACAGCAGGAGGCATTCTCACTCTTTGGAACCCCCAAAAAGTCAGCATTGTAGATGCGGAGGCAACGAGAAATTACTTATCAACTATCATTCAACCAATGGGGATGTCTGAGTCCTTCCTGGTTACGAATGTCTATGGTCCTCAGAGAATAGATGAGAAGCTTAGATTTCTGAACTCGCTGGTAGATCTCAAAAGTAGACACAAAGAAATCCCTTGATTCATTGGAGGAGACTTTAACATGATTAAAGCTCTTTCGGGAAAAAAAGGAGGCACCAGAATCCTCAGTAGAGATTCAGTAGGATTCCATTCTTTCACTGAAGACATGAAAATGGTGGACTCTGAAATGCATAACGGTCTTTTTACTTGGAACAACAAAAGAGGAGGCAATGCTCAGGTTGCCTCCAAGTTAGACCGATTTTTAATCTCTGAGAAGCTGATGCTCACCAATACAGAAATATTTGCTATTGTTCTCCCTTTTGGAGGCTCTGACCACTGGCTGATTCAATTAGAAATCAAAGGAATTGATGCTCCCAGAAATAGACCCTTCAGATTTGAGAATATTCGGCTCTCCCACCTAGATTTCATCAGCAACATTGAAAAATGGTGGTTCGAAGATCTACACGTTCAGGGCTCCAAAATGTTCCTCCTCCACAAAAGAATAAAGCACATAAAAATCAAGCTCCAAGAATGGAAAAAGGAAGATTTTGGTAACATTTTTGTAAACAAAAAATCAGTAGAAATCAAAATGCAGGAACTAAATCAAGCAATGATCATAGATGGTTTTGATAAAACAAAAAGTGAGCAAGCTGAAAAATACAACCTTGATTGGGAGAATTTATGCAAACAGGAGGAAATCTTTTGGAGACAAAAGTCTAGAGTTCAATGGCTCAAAGAAGGTGAACGAAACACTCGTTTTTTCCACTGTTCCACCATAGCCAATGGAACGCATGATTGAATCTCCTCAATATTGAATGAAGATGGGGAGCTTCAGACCTCTCATAATAATATTGAAGCTATGATGGTTCAACATTTCAGAGGCATCAAAAATGAAAATAATCCAGATAGAGACCAACACATCAAGGAAATTATAAAGAATATTCCTAGGATGGTGTCTAGAGAAGATAACTTTAACCTGAACAAACCAATAACTGAAGCAAAGGTCAGTACGATGATCAAAGACATGCAGAATGGCAAAGCTCCTGGCCCAGATGGTTTTAATGTAGACTTTTTCAAGGCCTGCTGGAATGTTGTCAAACAGGATATTTTGGAGGTGGTAGAGGACTCCAGAAAAAGAAGATCCATTCTGAAATCCCTCAACATCTCCTTCATCTCCCTAATCCCCAAACAGGACTTAGCCCTGACTCCTGATAAGTTCAGACCTATTGCTTTATGCATTGTTGTTTACAAAATTATTTCCAAGATCTTGGCCAACATACTCAAACCTCTTCTTCCTTCTCTAGTTTCTGGGGAACAGTCTGGTTATGTGGAAGGGAGGCAAATCCTGGATAATATTATTTAGGCCCAGGAGGTTGTTCACTCTCTCACTAGCAAAAAGCAGGCCGGTATGATTATGCAATTAGATATTGCAAAAGCGTATGACAAGGTGAATTGGATTTATATCAAAAAGGTCCTTTCGACTTTTGGGTTTGACCATGATTAGATCAGATGGGTTATGGCTTTGGTTACTTCAACCAGCTTTTCAATTCTGGTGAATGGCTTGCCCTCGGAGATCTTCACTCCTTCCAGAGGCCTCAGACAAGGAGACCCACTCTCTCCCTTTCTTTTTATTCTCATGATGGAAGGATTGGGCTGAACCATTAAAAATGCTAAAGTCTCAGGAAAGATCAAGGGCCTACAATTATCGAAGAACGACCAAACCTTGACTCATCAACAATTTGTGGATGACACCATGTTGCAGGGTATCCCCACAATCAAGGAAGCTACAACTTACAAAAAAATCTTAAATGACTTTGCCTCTACTTCAGGTATGGAAGTCAATCTCTCAAAATCATTTTTTTTTTCTTTAACACTAACATTGCTATTCCAAGGAACATCTCCAGAATTCTAGGCTTCCAAAGGGAGGCCCTCCCTTCAAAGTATTTGGGAATCCCCCTTACGGATAAACCAATGCAAAAAAGTATCTGGGAACCGGTGCTCAACAAGATGCAAGACAAGATCAAATGATGGACCTTTAGAGCGTTGAACCTTGCTGGCAGATTGATTTTGATGAAGGCAGTTCTTCAATCTATCCCCATTTTCTTTTTATCAGCCCTGCCAGCTCCCAAAGGGGTCTTACAGCAATTCAGGAACATTCAGAGAGACTTTCTCTGGGGCAAGGAGGAAACCAGAAAGAAATGGGCCCTGGTTTCTTGGGATAAAATCTGTAAACCCAAAAGTCATGGAGGCCTAGGCTTAGATGATCAGGAGATTCTAAGTAATGTTTTAGGAGCCAAACTCTGGTGGAGATGGGTTAAAGAACCAGGGGCGCATTGGGCTAAAACCTGGAAAGAAAAATATGCAAGCTCCTGGCAAACGAGTGATCTTATCAGAATGTCAGGAAACATAAAAGGCTCTCACATCTGGAATAAAGCCTGGGATAACAGGAGCCTAGTACAAAACAACAGCTTCTGGGAAATCAGAGCAGGAGAACAAGCTCTCTTCTGGGAAGATAAATGGCAACAAGAACCAATGTTGTTAAGGGAGGACTTTATGAGCATCAAGCAGGAAACTGATTTCCATGGACTAATAAAAGTTAGGGATTTCTGGAATCTTCCTCATGACACTGAGAAATGGAGAAGCTGGAGGAAAATAGAATGCAGAGAGGACGGCCCCATAAAAGCAAAAACAGAAGAACTCATGAAAATATTAGAACAGAGGAAGATCTTGGTTACAGAGGGGCAAGATCAGTTAAGATGGGGCCAAAACAATGAAGGCATCTTTAATATCAAAGAAGCAAAAAGAATTACCCTTAACCTAGAACCCTGCATTTTGGCTAAGTCCTGGAAAAAACTTTGGAGCCACCAAGGATGGATGAAGATCAAACTGTTTATGTGGTTAGTTCATCACAAGAAAATATTAACTTGGGAGAACATTCAGAAGAGGGGGGTTATGGGGCCTTCTAGATGCCAATTATGTGAGGCTCAAGAGGAGACTATGGAGCATATTCTCAACAACTGCACCTATACCACCTGGTTATGGGATTCTTTCAACATCATTTTTCAACAAACAGACAGAGACAAAGGAAGCATCATTAACACCCTGAACAAGTGGAGAAAAAACTTTTCAGAGCATGAGATCCTTAATTTAGCCTGGACCTTGACACCAAGCTTCATTATCTGGAATGTTTGGAAGGAAAGGAATAAGAGAATTTTCAAGGATGGAAAAACTACTCCTCTTTGCCTGATGGAATTGATCTTAAAGCAGATTAAGGAGACCGTTTCCACCACTGTGCATAGTTATCCCTCGAATCCTCCCACTGTGCTTGAATTGAGCACTCTCAAGCAGCTGGGAATGCAGGAGATCATCCTCAAGGGTCTCAAAAAAAAAGAAAGAGTGTTGGAAAGGGAAAAGGAGTACTGGCATCCTCCACCAAAAGGTTATCTGAAATGCAACATTGATGGGGCTTCAAAAAGCAACCCGGGGACTGCAGGTTATGGAGGTGTGTTAAGAGATGAAGAAGGAAAAATAATTTTCATTTTCCACTGTCATTTAGGAAAAATCACCAACAACATGGCTGAATTAATGGCTTTGGAAAAATGTCTAGACCTTCTTAAACTCAATCACAGCTCAAATGTTCTCATCGAAGTAGACTCCGAGATTTCGATAAATGCAGTTAAGAAAATCAGCTTTGGAACAACGCCTGAAAGGGTCTCAAAACAATGGAGACTTATACAGGTGTACCAGAGAATCCAAAAACATCTCCAGAGTCTACGAACGATTAGCTTCAATCATGTTCGGAGGAAGGCCAATAAACTTGCAGATCTACTGGCCAACCTAGGAGTGATTAATCCAGAATGCAGGATTGAAATGAATTGGCAGGAGTTGCCTCCAAGCAGGCTAAAAGCTCTCTGCGATGCTCAAGCTGCAGAGGACAAGGAAATTTTCGAATTTTGGGCACGAGAGGCAGGCTATAATTAAAAGCTCTCTTATGCCTGTTCTTACTCTTTTTGGTGGTCGGCTCTTTGAAACAGGGCTTACTCTTCTTGGTGATAACTTCCTTGGGGAAAAGGGAACTTATCTCCTTCATGTCTGGAATGGCGAAACAAGGTTTCATTTACAGTTTCAGAATGTCTCGACGGTGAACTCCATTTTCAGTTGCAGCAGTTTGATAGGCTGGAGTGATCCCTCAAAGGAAATTCCACGGCACTTTTCTTTCGGTTTGGAAAACCAGGCATTAAGCGGTTTTCATTTGATCGCTAGGCTCACAAACGGTAAGTGGTTTTGGTTCGTTGAGAGTGATTCCAATCGGCTCTCAACACGTGGCAGGGGTGGGGGACGCCTTACCACTCTTCATCGCGCCTTAAAAACCTCGCATCTTGGCTCTCCGATATCTCTCCGCGCCATCCTTTTTTGCGGGGAAATCGACGGTTAGATCTGGTCGGGATAGTTTGTGGGGACGCGAGTTTTTCAATATTTGAGTGTTAATGATGGGAGGTTTGGCAGACTTTGACTTTGGGTCAACTTGTAATCGCGGGGAAAATTTGATCGGCTAGTTTGTCCCTTAGTTTGTTTAGTGGGTCTTTTCGTTGATAGTACGATCTCATTGGTTTCGTAGGCCTTGAGATTTTCAAGCCTTTTGTACTTATTGTAACTTTACTTTTGGGTTTTTGAAATAGAAGGAAAGTCTCTTGCTTCAGCAAAAAAAACAATAATTTGGCCCATGGTTTTTGGCCCATAAGCTTCACCTAAATAAAACTTCTTTTTTGAGTGTTTTTAAATATAAAGTGAATTATGGAGTAAATATAAAAAAAAAATGTTTTATTTATTTCCCATACCTCTGGTTTATTTATATTTTTATTAATTTACCATACCTCTTTTATAAATATGGTATTTAAAATGGTATTCGACCCATAGACATCACGTAAATAAAACCTTTTTTTAGTCTTCCTAAAGATAAAGAGGTTTACGAAGTAAATATAAAAAGATGTTTTATTTATTTACCATACCTATAGTTTATTTATATTTATATTTATTTAGCATACCTTTGGAAAAGTATAAAAAGAGGTTTTATTTATTTACCATCCCTCCAGTTTATTTATATTTTTATTTATTTACCATAGCTATTTTTTGAGTGTGCATAAACCTCTTTATATTTTAAATTTATATTGTGTTTATACATAATAATAATATATTTATTTCTAAATAGGACCGACATTAAATTGAAAATGTTAAATGTTTACGTTTACATTTGCGTTTACATGTTTATGTGAGGTCTACCCTCATACTGGGCTGTAGATACATTTACATTTACATTTACATGTTAAGTTTACGTTTACATGTTTATGTGAGATATACCCTCATACTTGTTTATGTGAGATATACCCTCATACTGGGCTGTAGAGTGCCTCTCGGCGCAATAATTCAGTGAATCTTTAGTTGTGTCTTTGAATTCTAATGGTTGTGAAACTTTAGTTGTGTCTTTGAGTTCTAATGGCTTTGGGATCTAGATGGTCTACTCTTCCATGTCCTTCATTAGCCCCACATATTTTTGGCTTTAATCCTTTGGTTGTTGGTGGCCCTCGCTTTCGACATTCCAAGACTGTTAGGTTCGTCTAAAAGCTAGATGAAATACCAAAGATTGAAATTCATGCCAAACAACCTCTTTCAGTGGCCCTAAGATTATTTGACCAAGGGTTAATCAGGAAATTCACAAGCATCTAGCCTTCTCACGATCCCTAAACCTATGGAATGACAAAGTGTAACATATCCCGGTAACCTCACATGAAAATGCATGGAGTTAGAATTTTTTTTACACAAATCACTATAGGAAATTATCCAAATCACTATTCCAAATTCATCATTAACCATTAGATCAAATGTTCAATAGTACATAAAGTAACTTTAGTAGAGGAATAGTAAGTTGCGTAACCAAACCATTGTTGTAATATGTTAACATAAAATGTATGATGAACCTAGCATCCATTTCATGATTCCTTTAACCACATTAATTAATCACATACTTGACATTATCAATATCACATTATGCAAGGAATCAACATCACCAAACTAAAATAATGAGCAATCACATCATTGAACACCGATATACCCTGGAAACCTTATAGAGTGAAAACCAGGAAACATTTAATTTTATTATTAAACGATCATGAGGGTGTTCACCCCTCACTCAATGGCTTATAAGGGAGTCTATCCCTTATCCATTGTTATAAAAAATTACAATGAAATATCATTAAAATACCACATACCTAGCTAACAGCTATTACAATTATCATGAAACCATTTACCCACATACCACCACTCTCTACATCCTTGTGGCATGATTGTTCCATCAATGGACCATCCTAGAACTCATACTCATTAGCATGGACCAATAGTTCTTATCTGCCACAATGTTAAACATAATTTGTCTTTTGCACAAATCACCATCCTTTCCTATCATTGTTGTCGTCAACAATCTTTGGTAACATTCTTAGATAAAGTATTAATCAATCAATAATAATTCTTTAAAAGCAATAATCATTTTTTAAAAGCGATCTTTTAATATCTATTCATGTGCATACATGAGATGTAAATATAATATCACAACATGCTTATTCTAACAACATTGTGCATGTATAAACAAATAATTATCAAGCATGTCGAAATAATTGCCCCGTTACTATGATCATCATAATTACCCCGTTACTATGATCATTCTCATACCAATACATGTTCATATACAAAGGAAACTAGTTTAACCATCCATTTCACTTAAAGCATACTAGAAACTTATCTTTGTTTTTCATGCATGTAATTAGATAAAAACTTATTCGAAGAGAGCTAGCCCCTTAACCTCTTATTTGTGCATGTAACTAAGTAATCTTTCCAATACAGTAGATGTTACCTTCTAAGGGAAAGCTAACAAGATAAACATTATTATCATGCAATCAAATGTAAGTCCCTTTTCGAAAAGCATATTTTCCATGATAGAGCTATTTCAAAATCTATTGTATGCACAAAGACATGCATTACTCTAAACCTGAACTAATGTCTTAGTCATTATTTCTTGCATGTGGATATATGTATTTTACAAAGGAAAGCTAGTACATTTATTCCAAGAAACTACTTGTTTTACTTTCTAGAATAATTATTCTTTTTGGCACACTAATACATGTTTCTCTTTAAAATATCTAATACAATAGTAATATTTCCATGCATGTAACCAACTATTGTTTCTATGCTTCTTCATATGTGTTCTTTTCACATAGTTATTTTCAAGAACCCAACATAGTTTCTCTATCATTTATGTACAAAGTTATTATGCATTTGTTTCCAAGAAAGTATCATAACAAATTTCTCATGCATTTGTTTTCAAGAAAGTATCATAATCAACTTTTCTTTTTGGCATAAGAACTAACATAATAATAATGTTAACCTTTTATTCATTAAACCATGCAATTAAATCAAACTATCCAATATGCAACACACAAATCATTTACATTTTTACTCACCAAAACATGTAACTTTTGCAAAGTCTTGCAAAAGAATTAACACAAATAACTTAACCAACTATTGTTTCTATGCTTCTTCATATGTGTTCTTTTCGCATAGTTATATTCAAGAACCCAACATAGTTTCTCTTTCATTTATGTACAAAGTTATTATGCATTTGTTTCCAACAAAGTATCATAACAAATTTCTCATGCATTTGTTTTCAAGAAAGTATCATAATCAACCTTTCTTTTGGGCATAAGAACTAACATAATAATAATGGTAACCTTTTATTCATTAAACCATGCAATTAAATCAAACTATCCAATATGCAACACACACATTTTTTACCTTTTTACTCACCAAAACACTTTTGCAAACTCTTGCAAAAGAATTAACACAAATAACTTATCTTTCACGTAGAAGAAGAAAAACATATTCTTTCCAATGAAGATTCCTATGACTTATATTATCTTCGTGCATTTCATCTATGCATAGGTTATTATCTTTTCTCATAACTAATTTTCTTTTTCAAAAGAACTCTTTTACCCATGAGAATATTTCACAAATTACCCTCTTTAATCTATATTTATTTAGAGGAAAATGACTACTAAATCCATTTTTAAGAAAAGAGCATGCATCCTATCTTTTCTTACGTAAAATTCATATTCAATGTTATATAAAGACAAGAAAGGTTACTCATCTTATAATGCTACAAATATATTTATAATAAAAATATTTTTCTATGTACAGTAATAACAATCTTTATCTACATGTAGTAATATTACTACATTTTCTCTACCAACAAAAATATATAATAACAATCTTTATCTTTACCAAGAAAAATATATAATAATCAATCTTTATCTACATGGAGTAATATATTTTCTTTACCAAGAAAAATGTATTACTAATCAATCTTTATCTACATGCAGTAATATATTTTCTTTACCAAACAAAATATATGATAATCATGCACATATATATGTGTATATATAATGACGAACACAAAAGAAAAATTTCAAGTTGCTTATAAACTTGTTTTTACTTTTAAGAAAATCACATTAATTTCTACTATTTTATGCATAAGATGCAAATGTAATTTTTTTTTAAGGAGCACGATATGCAAATGTGATTTTTTTTAAGGAGCATGATCGCTTATCTGGGTAGTCGACTCTCATAGGAAAAAAACAAATTTTTGTGAGCCCTTTTCATACGCAACCATGGGATCCATGTCTAAAAATACGACCATACTCTTGCATGAAGTTCCACCCTTTGGTTTGAACATTGGCTCCTTCCACGTAGTGCCACTAATCTATGTGGAATCTAGTTGAGGAACAACTTTCCTTTGTCCTTTGTTACAATTTCCACTAGAAACGAAGCTTCATGAAACAATACCGGAACTCGTCCTCAACGACTGAAAATATTATCCCAAACCTCTAAAAAATGATTATTCCTCCCCCTCCGAGCCCCGTTTCATTGTGAGATCAAAATATAAAAGGGTAATTTTCAAGAAGTAGTTTCACTGTTTCTTCATGATTTGGCATATGATAGCAACCATTGTTAGAGGCAAAAGAATGATACACCTATTCTCCTTATCTCAAGATCATCCCTTCATGTAAAAAAATGGTTACTCTCTAGTAGTTTCACCATACCAAACCCTAACTACCTCATGGTATCACAAATTGAGAGTTTTTCTCATGTTAATAATTAGTTATGCAACGTAAGCTAGCTAGAGATATTACATACTCCCCCACTTAAAGAGAACATCGTCCACGATGTTCTTCTCTCACTAGGACTTAATTTCTACTCATTATATAACAATCCAAACAACTCAAAGCAAGATCCTCTCCCATCAAAATGAACGATTCCATTCAAATTCGTCAAATATAAGACAAAATATCTATATCAACTTACCATTACTTACCAATTACTCTTGCAAATCTTGGTCACATTTTTTCAAGTTCTCTAAGAATGGTTTGACATGCATCCTCACTCCATGGAAAGCACCCTGTAATATATGGCTAACAAATCCAACATAATCATACTAGTCACAACATTTTCAATCAAAATGAAATAATTTTAACTATGAATAAATTATGCAATGTTAGGTGATATTTAGATCACAGTAATTTTACAAGTACTTAGAGAGCACTAACACTCTAATCATCAAAATGATAAATCACTACACCACATGCACACTCTCTTAGCTCCCGCTAAAGACATCCACACAAGTACTTCTAAAAGTACCCAAAGAGCACCTAACTCTCTAATAATAATAAAAAAATCAATAACTGCACCAAGTGAAAATTATCTTAGCCCCTACTAAGACGTTCACAAGATTGGTAATACAATAAAGGAACTAAAATTCCAATAACTCCTTACTGAGCACTGAGCTCCTTTCGTGTTAAGATGTGCATAACATATTTTAAACAATTATATATAAAATTCATTTTCAATACAACACATAACTAATTAATTAATTTGTTCTCCTACGAGAAGCATAGGGGTAAAGGAATGCTCCTCCCAAGCCATGGGAACTGGTTTCCAGAACCAGATCGAATCATTTTCGCATCCAAAAAATTATTTGACATAGACCATACCAGGTCTAGTATGGAATTCCACTGGAGAACCAGCTCAAGAATTCCAATGACCACATAGTGTCCAATATAGGATTCCTCTTGGTAGTGTCTTGGCTATTCCTTCCCGTCTATGAGGAATTTTGGGCCTCCTCCAACAGGTTCCAAATTAACAGAGTTGCCTCAGGATTTTTACCCTATTCACCATCTTCACCAATGCTTTTCCCTTACTAAGATCATTTATCTCTAGGGAGAGGAAATCTAGGTAGGTAAGTTCCATCAACCCCTCCAGGTAGGAAACTGCCATCAACCCAAGGCCTTATGGACTTTCACAACTATCCACAACTACCTGGAATGTTAAATTTCTCTTTTAGCACTCTTTCCCAAAATAATTTACATAATGAAACATATTCACATTATCATTAACAAAAGAAACATTCATGTACACCATGCATTTACAATTAACCCTCAACATGGGTCCACAATATCTAGATTGACAAGAAACATAATTGTCATACATGTTGTATGCATTATGATTTTCCAAGTAACACAATCATGCATATCATATAACATTATACTTTATTATTTACGATTTCAATTCACATTGCAACGCTTTACTTTCTGTTTTACTTTCATAGTTTTTTTTGTTGCCATTAAGCTACCCCTGCTTAATCCCATCAACAGTCAGTGATAAATAAGTACATTTTCAAAAATCATTTTAGTTTCATGTGTACAACATTGTCATGCATAAAAGTATATGCAAATATTTTTTTTTTTTGGTTGATAAGTGGGTGAATCTTGAAAATCACTCTTACCCTATGGCTGAGAGGCCACAACTCAGGGGCATCTAAGTCATCAAAGTCACCTGGGGATCGCACCCGGCCTGAGCCGCACCAGTGGAAACCATGCTGGATTTTTTGGTATCGGCGAGACTAGAACCGGTGACCTTTGCTTACGGAGCGCCTTAACAGCGTGCTCCTTCATCGACTGTTCTAAATCTCTTTGATAAGTATATGCAAATATTCATTAATGTGTAAATGTCAATTATAGTTAGGGTAACAGTTCAAACATTTGCAATTTTCCATAGTATATTGTTACCAACAGACCGATATATGAAGTAACTACCATAATCACTTGTTTACGAATTGTAATAAGCTTAAATCAAATTAAATTCATGCATATAATTTTTATTAGGTAGTCATGCAACACTAACCAATCACAACTACCAACCATCTTAATGTGCAGTGCATTGTAACTTCAGTCATGTTCATTAAATGTATCATTTATATTTCCATATTTACAAAAGTTGGTAGTTGATTGTCACTATCCTTAGTGAGTGTTCAATATTTTTCATGAGTCTTATTAAGGTTTTATTTTCTTTTATCTGCGTCAGGATTTAAATTTCATGAACATAGTTTTGCAGTAGACTTTATTACTTACTACTCTTTAATGCGGTTATAAACATGAATCACACATATCATGTCAAAAGTAGTCTACTGTATACATCAATGTGTAAATTGTTAGACTCATACCTGAGCTAATGGCCATTGGTGACATACCTCAATTTATTTTCCTCTTAACAATTTCCAAAAGTGTGAGTGTTGCAACCTTTAGCTCTGATACCACTTGTAACATACCTCAGTAACCTCACATGAAAATGCAGGGAGTTAAATTTTTTTTACACAAATTACCACAGGTAATTATCCAAATCACTATTCCAAATTCATCATTAACCATTAAATAAAATGTTCATTAGTACATAAAGTAACTTTAGTAGAGGAATAGTAAGTTGCGTAACCATTAACAACCATTGTTGTAATATGTTAACATAAACTGTATGATGAACCTTGCATCCATTTCATGATTCCTTTAACCACATTAATTAATCACATACTTGACATTATCAACATCACCAAACTGACATAATGAGAAATCACATCATTGAACACCAATATACCCTGGAAACCTCGTAGGGTGGAAACCAGGAAACATTTAATTTTATTATTAAATGATCATGAGGGTGTTCACCCGTCACTCAATGGATTAAAAGGGAGTCAATCCCTCATCCATTGTTATAAAACATTACAATGAAATATCATTAAAATACGACATACCTAGCTAAAATCTATTACAATTTTCACGAAACCATTTACCCACATACCACCACTCTCTACATCCTTGTGGCATGATTGTTCCATCAGTGGACCATCTTACAACTCGTACTCATCAGCATGGACCAATAGTTCTTATCTACCATGATGTTAAACATAATTTTTCTTTTGCACAAATCACCATCATTTCCTGTCATTTTTGTTGTCAACAATCTTTGGTAACATGATTAGATAAAGTATTAATCAATCAATAATAAATCTTTAAAAGAAATAATCATTCATTAAAAGCGATATTTTGACATCCGTTCATGTGCATACATGACATGTAAATACAATATCACAACATGCTTATTCTAACAACATTATGCATGTATAAACAAATAATTATCAAGCATGTCAAAATAATTACCTCGTTACTATGATCATTCTCGTACCAACACACGTTCATATCCAAAGGAAACCACTTTAACTATCCATTTCACTTAAATGATACTAGAAACTTGATCCAGGTGGATATTGGTGGCCACCTGCCAAATCCACTTGGACCGCCACCATTGTTTCTTTCAGCTTTTTAGTTTCCTTAATTGTAGCCCAATTTACTATTTTTAGCAGTTTTTCAGGTCCTGAACTTCCGGAGCCGTTTTGAGGCCCTAAACGACATTTTTTGGGAAAATTGGGAGCAACATGGGTCCATGGCTTGATGTTGCTCTTCCCAAAGTTGTAGTTCTCAGATAGATATTTCTAACGAGACACTGTGCGCATCAAACGGAGATCGTATGCCAAAGTTACGACCCCAGGAAGTTGATGTACCAATTTACCCAAACGGGGCCCACAGTTTGGTGTTTCATCTTCTAGGGTTAGGTTTTGGAATGTTAAGGGTTTTCCATTGTTTCTAAACAATAAATACGCCTTCGAGCCTCATTGTAACACAGTTCAGAGGCATGTAGCTGCCACATCTCTTCTTAGAGATAAGCTACCATCACCCTAGCTGGTTTATTTCCAATTCTGTTTGTAAGCATATTTCAGTATTTTACATTAATGAAATGAAGTATTATTTCCACTGCATCTCTGTGTTTATGGTTATCTCTGTAGTTTTTTGCGTTCATGTTTAAATCTAAATCAGTGGTATCAGAGTAGTTTGCTTTTTCTCTGTTTTTCTTTGCATGTCCCCAACGAGGTCAGAATATAAGGAGTTAGGGCTTGAATTGGTCGAACCTTTGCAAGACCAGCCTTGCAAATCTCGATGACCTCCCATGGTGGATGAAAAGAAAGACTAGGGTGCAGGAGATCCTATCAAAATCTTGCTCGAAGAATCCCTCGAGTGACAAAGGAATGCGATGATGGACAACTTCGCCTAGATCCTTCAGCGGCTACCCAGGGGCAACGCATCGGCTTCCAATAGCTACTCTGGAAATGCCACACCGTTTAAGGTACAAGTTAATTTTGAAATCCCCATATTCGAGGGTTAGATAGATGCAGATGCCTTCAATAAATGGTTAAATATGTTAGAGGGTTATTTTTCTATTCATGATTTTTCCAGTCGAGAAAAGATTATTTTCGCTCTTCTCAAAGTAGCCCCCCACGTCAAGGACTAGTGGGAAACCCACTGCAAGTAGAAGAATGAAAGTATAGGCTCATTGTTTTCAGTCGCACCCACTTGGGATTCATTCCGAGACGCCATCAAGGGGCAGTACTACCCTGTCGGAAGCTATGAGGACCAATACATAGAGTGGACCACGCTGCGGCAGGGAAGGGACCAAGACGTGTCGATGTTTACCAATATTTTCCATACCCTTCGCAGAAAGTTGGGTATCAATGTGAAATACATGAAAAAAATGTGTTTGCAATCACGTTTTTCATGTATTTCTCATTTTTCGTGTAGTAGGGTCCATCAAAAGTATGCAACATGGGTACTCATTACATGAGGAATCAAATTCTACATCCAACGAGTGTTGCCGCTCGAAATTTGAATAAACCTATAGGGAGATAAGTTGAAAAATCAGTTTTTTTTTTCCCTCTAAAATTTGATGATGTAATCTAATCTTATTTTATTATTTCCACTATTATTTTATAATTTCCTTAGGAGGCCCATTTTAGAACTCAAAACTCCCCTAATGATGACTGAGGAAAATATCCTTATGTTGTTCCCATGAAGGCCCTTGATCAGGCCATGCCTCTGCCACAATGTGTCCCTCTAGCTGCTCGGTCGGTTCCCGTCACTTTCGTCTTAACTACCTGACTTCACCACTCTCTAGAGTTGGTAGCGATCAACTGTCGTGGCTTGTCACAGAGCAGAAGTAGAGATTGTCATGACAGTCCTTCATAGTATGGTTGAGTGGAGCTCCATGCCGAGCCAGTAAGTCTTTCTGAGTCCCATATCTCTGTTTACTCTCCGAAGTCGTGCAAGCGAAGCAGTCAAATTCATTCTTGTGGCTTTTTTTGTCTTGGGTTTCTTGTTACAAAGGCTTCCATGGGATCAACCCATTTCAATTTCCCAGTGCTCCAAGCCTTTATTCAATGTCTCAGCTGCGACCCATACACCGTCAAAGCTATATACCATACTTTTGGAACATCATTGCATCAAGAATTTTAGTCTTAAAACATTACAAAACAGTGAGCTCTGATGTCCCTTGGCCCCGTTTGGTTTAGCGCCTTATTGCAGTTCTCATCATATGACTGGGAGCTTAGCCTTAAGGTGTTAAGGCCTTTAAACTCATGTCGGAGCTATCCTTACTTTGTAAACAATTCTCTTCCCCTAGTTCGTGAAGTCTTTCTTGACCATGCGCTAGCCCACATATTAGAGCTCCTCACTCGGTGTTTTCAAATTAGGGATTTATCTTGGAGTGATGGGATATTAGCATTCACCAATTACCTTCCATGCTTAGCCCTTGGTTCTTTGGCTCTTTATGTGACCATAGGCCAGCGCCTGTATCAGAGCCCCTTTATCGGCAGATCGCAATCAGAGGTTTTACTATGGAGTTGCGACAATGCTCATCCTTCGATCGCTGATGTGGCATCATCCTCTACCATGTGTCACCTTGTGAGTGGTGACACATGTCACCCTATTTTGGCCCCTTATTACCCTCAAAATGCTGAATCTGCATGCCACATGTCCATTGTATTGTCACGTCATATTGATGTCAACTGCCCCGTGTCCCTTAACGAAACCAATCATGTGCTACCATGTGTCATGTATCAGAGCCAATCTTACGTTGCCACACGTCCCGTTGGAGGAGAGAGAAAAGGCCCGGTCCTGCTATGGTTTTGCAAGGAAATCCTTTGTTAATTTGCATTAGGCCCTCGTCGACACTTTAACATTAAAGGCACAAACCTCGATGATTTTAATCGCAATCATAACTTTATGCGATATCGCAAATTTAAAAGGTTGTCACTTGTTCGATTGCTGATTGTGATGCGTGGATCTCTTAATGCTCTGATGCCTTGAACCTCTGATATTGTGGATCACTGGTATGTTGGGACTTTCGATATGTAAGGATCGTTGATTTGCAGGATCGCTGATTTGCGGGATCGTCGATATGCAGGGACCCAAGATTTTACCCTTAGGCATTTTCTCCTTGTTTTCTGGTTTTTCAAGGGTAACTTCAATCTGCTCTAACTTTTGATTCTGGAGTCCATTTAAGGGGTTCGATATACCGTTGGAAAATTAATTCCGAGCACTATCCATTGGAGGGGATTCAATTTAGCTTTGAGGGCTTCTGTGGCTTGGGATATGGCTGAAAACTCTTCTATTCTTTTGTATTTTAGTTAGCTGAAAATAAATTTTGCAGTGAGTGACAATGGATTTGACCACCATTTCTCTTGCCAAATCAAATTTCTAAGTGAGAGAGTATGAGAGGAAATCTAAAGAAGAAATAAGAATTAATTAACCCATCGATGATTTATCTTTCTTGTTTTTACAATCACACCTTGACCCTTCATCTTCACAATCTTTTGCTAGAAATTTCTTGGAATATTTATTCGAACAAAAATAAGATTTTTCCCACCCTTTACATATTTTCCTCCCTAATCAAGTATCCCTCCCAAAAGCATGATGATCTATTAGTTTCTTACTTCATTCAAATCTAAAATTTTTATTTATAAAACAAACAAATATATCACATAATAAAATTTAGTATAACCCAACATTACAAAAATTTAAATACATCACCAATATTAAAATAACACAATTAAAAAAACAATTATAGTATATTGATTATAAAGTCTAGCCAAAGGATATTACAAGAAAGATGCTCTAACCATACAAAACAAAGCTAAGATGCATCTAGAGGGTATCAAAATAGATTAATATATATATTTTATACCAAAAGGCACCTATGCCAACTTGAGCTTGACGGTTATGTTGTAGAGTGTATCTTTCTCAACCATGCTTCACGATTAACAGCAAGATTCAATTCCACATCATGGAAAAATAACTCTATGAAAGATATATATTCCTTTTATGTAGTTCACGCATTTCAATATATATTCCTTTATATATATTTTTCCTTTCATAATAAAGAAAGGATCTGCTATCACTTTCTGATACGAGAATCTTTCAGGAGATGGGATACGTAGTTCACGCATTTCAAAACCGTTTATTTTTTCTTCAATATTCCTTTTATATCTTGAAAAAAAAATGGAAAACAAATTAAAATTTTAATTTTTGTAATACGAAATTTTATATTCAAAACATCAAAGCTCTGAAATCCGAATTCGCAATTATAAATCATTGGTGAGAGAACAAATTTTTATTTAATATTTTATTTAAAATAATCTTGCTGACATATTTACAATATTATAGTTTATATGTTTTTTTTTAAAATTTAATTCTATATTTATTCTAAAGTAAAAACAAAACCAAAATAAAATTAATTATAAAATAAAATAAAAACAAATATACTAGCAATTGCCTCAAAAGGTGCAAAGAGAGGCCGATAGATTTTTTAAATTGGAAAAATGGTATAAAATTTGGAAAAATGATACAATATGTATGCCCTTATACCATATATATTGACAAATTTAAATTTCATATAGATATTGTAAAAAATGATATTTTAGTTTTATGAATGTTTATTATATGTAATAAGTTGTGTGCCCATATATATATATATATATATATATATATATATATATATATATATATCTTATTTATTGATAAAACTAGAAACAATAATTTATATACTTACAACAAAATATTAAAAATAGAGAATATTAGAAACCACCATTTAAATAATTTTTAATATTAAAAATAAAGAATGTTAAAATCACCATTTAAATTCAATTAAAATAATTAGACTGTATTATTATATTATTAATTAATATTTTTTTAAATTGATTATAATTGTTTTTAAATGTATATCTTGATTGCAGTTTGTCCTCATCAAACTCCTCCATCACAAAACTATAATATATCATCATTATTGATATAGTTAAAATTACTCCTTACTTATTTTCAATTATATATATCATAATTACTAAAAAAAAAAAAAAAAAACACTTTAAAGACTCTTATATTATAGCAATTGCAGTGGCTGTTTTTAGAAATGCTATTCATTATAAAAGTTCACACTTGTTTTTAGAAATCTTGTTCATTATAAAAGTTCATACACCTTGAAACTTCATTGTTATCTATGTTTACACACCTAACTTCTTTGCAATTTCATTCTAGCAATTTCATCCTAGATTGCTTTTCAATGTTTTGGTACTAATATTTCTTAGTAACATTAAGATATTTTCAGAAAGATAAAACGAATTTTTGCAATTACATCCTATATTGCTTTCCAATTCCATCCTGGATTGCTTTCCAATATTTTGGTACAGTAATTATATTTCCTAGTAACATTATCGTATTTTTCAAAAGTTATTCAATGCTTGTGCTCAAGATATTTAAATGCTATTCAATGCTTCTACTCAGGATATTTATAGTTTTGTTGCAGCCATATTTTTCAAAAGCTATTCAATGCTTGTGCTCAAGATATTTAAAAGCTATTCAATGCTTCTACTCAGGATATTATGATGTCTTAGTATAGATTACCTGTATATTTGCAGCATAAATTATAATGTTATTTTGTTTATTTATTGTGGATTCCTGGAACATTATAATCTTTATCGGACAGGTTGGAAATGAGATTTGAAGTGGTGGTTCTAATTTCATCTTAGATTGCTTTTCAATGTTCTGGTACTAATATTTCTTAGTAACATTAAGATATTTTCAGAAAGATAAAATGACTTTTTGCAATTACATCCTATATTGCTTTCCAATTCCATCCTGGATTGCTTTCCAATATTTTGGTACAATAATTATATTTCCTAGTAACATTATCGTATTTTTCAAAAGTTATTCAATGCTTGTGCTCAAGATATTTAAATGCTATTCAATGCTTCTACTCAGGATATTATGATGTCTTAGTATAGATTACCTGCATATTTGCAGCATAAATTATAATGTTATTTTGTTTATTTATTGTGGATTCCTGGAACATTATAATCTTTATCGGACAGGTTGGAAATGAGATTTGAAGTGGTGGTTCTAAACTTGTATAGATTACCTGTATATATATCCTAAAAATCAGGATTTTCACATTTTTATCTTAGTAATGCACATGCAATTAATAGGAACAAATATATTAATGGATTACCACAATTCACATATTTTGGTGATAATTTATTTAGGATGTTGTATGCATAACTATAAGACAAATCTTCCCAAATCTTGACAAAAATTCACATATTTTGATGATAATTCATTTAGAATGTTATATGCATAACTATAAGACAAATCTTCCCAAATCTTCCACACCTTCAATGTATCTTTACACTTTTAAAAACAATTAGTCTAACGAGGCAGAGGAGTTGCCCGGAAAGTTATGGAAATTCCGGTTTTATTTAGAGAAAATTCGGCAATTTTTTTTGTAAATCCAAGTTATAGTTGTTAAACTTCAAAATTTTAGCTGTCCTAGACGTTTTTGATGGTGCTGAATCCATTTCCACCATCAAAAACACCATTTCCACCATCAAAAATATGAACTGCCTCTACAAGATTTTTTGAAATTTTTTTCCCTGAATTCCAGCCACTTTTTGACCGTCCGGACAATTCTTCCGCCTCGTTAGACAACTCCAAGTTTTACTATTTTGAATTTGAATTATACCCTAACATACACATCCATCCATCCTTAGAACATGACGTATACCACAAGGTGCTTGACGTTAAAACATATTTATCTAATACTATCAGTAATAAAGTATTTGCTTAAAATTAACTTAACCTTTTGCATTCAATTTATTAAGCTCTACAAATTTGAATTATAGTCATCGAGGAAGGTACACGTGACTAAAACATATTATAACTATTAAAGTGCGAGGTTTGCACAGTTCCTTTACAAATGAGCAAGTCAACGAACATGTAAAGCGGGGAGACGTGAGATAAATGAATGAAGATTTCGAAATTAAAATATGAAAAATTAGGCATTCGAATTTAAAATTTAAGCGGAACTTTTGTAAGATATTGAATTATATTTTCCCACGCAAAAAGTTAAAAGCATAGTAAACCCCAAGGGGACGGAAAACTGGGGTGGTTCAAGAAACTCTCCAAGCTAAAAGTTGAATATATAGTGGATTTTCTGGATTCTAAAGTCGCCGCCTAGGATAATAATCTGCAGAATGTAGGGATATTGTTAAGGAGGAGGAGACTTCTCGTGGTTCAGTTCAGCGGTTCCCGGATTTGAAACGTTTTAAGTTTTACCTCACAGCTGAAGCCCAGCGTCTTATCAAACCATAAACTCTATAATACAATACATTGCAATTCAGGAAAAGTTGTTTTTCAATATTAAAATATGAAAATGCCCAATACATCAAAGAAGATTGTCATAAAGACTCTTTTAACAAAAACTTGTCAAGAATCATTGAGATTAGGAAATATACTATATTTGTGGACGAGAAAGCGCCTTCCTTCGGCTATGTTCTTGGTAACGCCGTAACCGTCCTGCAGGCAGTGGCCGAGCTCTCGCAAGGCGTCCACGTGAAATGCTGACCTGGCGCAGAGGGCTACCCCGGCTTTGAGATCCTTGTCTTTCTTTGTGCCTCCGCTGCCGTTGAATTGAATGATGGCTAAGGAGTGTAGGGCTGCGGAGTATGATGAAATGGCGGCCTTGGCCATCAATGACGCTCCGCCGCCTCGGTTTTCAAGACAGTAGAATCGGATCTGCACATGAAGGGGGATTAAATTAAGGCGGCTCTCTGGAATCGTAAGCGTTTACACGAAAGTAATCTCATGGGCTACTACGCGGACTTTTATTTGTTTATTCCACTGCCGGCTGTGGCTTTGACAGAGTAAGTTTGCTTTATTGGTGAACATGGATGGAAGGAATAAAGCTAAAAGGGGGTAAAGAATCGGCGCGCTTACCATGCCCAGAGTGTAGTAGGCTTCGATGTTTCCTGCTTCGGCGCATCGTTTCATAAAATTGTGCGCACCGCTTGACCAGCTGGAAGCTTTGACGGCGAATGAGCAGGTTGAAGCGGTGGATAATACCAGTGGATGCAGGCCTAGAGTATTGAATCTCTTACATCTGCGTAAAGAAAACGAAATCTGTAAATATCAAATTTGAACAAGAAACAAGGCAAGCCAATGCAATGCAGAGTATTGAAGAAAATGATGAGATGAAAGTGAGAACGCGCTCTGTGAGATGCTTAATACTAACCAGTCCCTGCCAAAAGCCAGGGAAGAAGAACAGCAACAACAACTGGCAGGGAAAAGCAGTGAAAATATCTTCAAGAGTGACATAAAAGAATGGGAAAAAGCAGTAAAGCAACTCAACTGATATTTGGAAAAAGCAATCACACTTCAAATCAATGGTTGAAAGTGTCTCACCTGATCCAATGGAGCAGGGTAAAAGTGTTGACGATTGTTGATGCATAGGAAGGCCTATCGGCCTAAAAATAATTAATTATAAATAAAAATTTATTTTTATTTTTATTTTCAATAAATTGAAAATAATTAAATTCTTATTTTCATTCCATTTATGTCCTTTAACTCTATTTATTCATTCCAATGAGATCTGTCTTACACAATTACTGATCTATCCTCAAACGTGGATTGAAACAATTATGGATGCGAGAACTCCGGAAGAAAACTACACACAAAGCACTAATCAGAAGCCTCAAAACAATAATAACATAAAATTATAATTTTTTATTATTATTAAAATTGTATAACAATTTTTATTTCTGGTGTTGTTCTTTTATTTTATTTTATATGTTTAAAAAATACTAAGTTTTAGAATTAAGACTTTTGTGATTCATAATAATTATAAAATAGTAAGTTATTATTTTCTAAAATTTTATTGAATAAATATAAAATATTAATATATATATTGATTTCCAAAATTATCATGTATTGTTTGAGTTATAAGTATGACTGGACTCTGAAGGGGATGGGGGACAGTATGACTGGAGGCCAAAATGGGCAACACATGATGAATGATATGAAAATATGGATGAAATACTGTGACATGCTATAATGGGATGTGAAACAGACTCCACGGATGCAAAGGTGACTCATCGCGGATGCTCTGAACAAGGGTGACTCGATGACACTACCACACAGAAGAGGCCCGATGGGGACCATGAAAGCATGAGTAAATGATGGCTACTCATGACGAAAATCGACACGTGAGAAGAAAAGTGCCAAGGGAAGGTGGTCCCCAAAGTACAAGTGTCGCATATGAATAAATTCGATTTTAAGATGCGACGAAGTGACCCTTCTTGGAAAAATGGCTTCCGGGTGAGGTGTCAAATCATTAAAATGTGAGAAAGACCCATTATAATACTCTATGAGAGCTTTCTAACGATGATGACGGTTCGTCAAACTGAGCTATGGATTGGTCCCAATGGGTGACAAAAAAATTGTGGGTTTTTCTATAAAAGGACGTTTTCCCTCCAATTCGAATTCATTTACTAAGTGAGTTGTGGGGAATTTGGAGAGGAGGAAAATGCCCTAAATCTTGTGGAGATAGTAGCAGAGAAACTGACCATTGAGATCAGGGTCTATGACTTTCAGGCAAGTGGCCTTACTTGTCTAAGGATGGCCTTAATGCTTCTCGGAACGATGGTTCCTAGGGAACAATTAAGGGAAGAGGAAAACGAGAATGAACTACTAGAGGAGGTCTAGAATCATCCTCAACCACTAAGTCAAACATGGGGACTATTTGGACATAGAGTAGAATATTTGAAGATATGGTATCAAACGTCTATGATATTCGATGTACATATGGCTCGCCGGAGAGGCCGGTAGGACAAACTATCCAAGGAATACGAGGACATCCGACCATACCTAGGTCCAGTGGGATCTAGGCCGAGACTCATGTTAATCAATTGAGAAGATGACTAGGGGAAGACCATCATGCGCCCAAGCATGGAATACTAATCGCAAACATATGTGATGGAGGGGACTGATCTGGTATGAAAAGGTCGAAATGATGCCCCCTAGCAGGAGGAGTTTGTGGAGCGGAATTGTATTCCGAGTGCTCGAAAAAGAGATTCAAGCATCTCGGCCCAACTTGGCACGAGATCCTCCAAAGGATGATAAGGAGATGTAGGGTCCTATGTGCCCCCTAGTATGCTATGGGCGTTATGGATATATTTAGAGTGGTGGATTCCAAATATGGAAGGAAGTATGCACGATGGTGCATATCATCCCAAGGATAATCAGGGGTAGTCATGGCTTCCATGATGTCCCTATGAGAATGGAAGATGGGTGGACGGGAGGAAGACTGACTACATGATGCGGCGATTGTACTTGGTGCATCAACCTGAGAAAGAAGGTTCACATACGCATCATCTGGAATGGTAAATGACGAGCTAGTAGATGGAGGATCTATGGATGTTGAGACCTGGGATTCTGTTGAAAGAGGTTTGATAGAAGCACGCGCAGAAACCTCAGAAAGGTTTGCCTGTGAGGAACTCAAGGATGACGACAGGTAAGGATATGGCCCATGGAGTCCATCATCTCGACATTGGGGGGAGGGATCACGATGGTGGGACTAGATTCCTCCCTGTTATGGTTTACTAGTGGTACCAAAATCCATGGGTAGAGGAGTAGGTGATCCACTACGAGTGGTCTCGTATTCATGAAGCACCTCAAGGAAATTGCGAAATTCATCAAGACGAGGGAAACAATGGGAATAGTGACCATGATGATTGCATAAGGCACAAGTGTGATTTGTGTGTAATGTTTTGAGTTTCTTGGCTGGACTTGATAAGTTAACATGAACTTCAGGGATATTTGACTCAGGGAACGTTTCGTGAACCAAAGGTTTAAGATGAGGGAGTTCAGGACAATTATTGGTGGCATTCCCAACAACTTTACACAAAGCGCATAGAGGTGATGGATTTGGGGCCTTGGGGGATGGAGGAGCTTGGGGGGCCTTGTCCTCAGGTTCTTTCCTCTTGGATTTTCCCCCTGTCCAGATGCTTTTGCAAAAGGAATGGGTTCTTGTTGAGATTGTGATGGAACTAGAGCAACGATAGGGGTGTAGGGACCGATTGAACCGAGGTCAAAGCATGATAAGGTCTTAGTTGACCAAGTGGAGTGCTTGTTGGGGGATCAATGTACCATATTGGGATCCCTAAAGTCACGTTAGGGAGGACCAATGAAGCCACGATAGGGACATAAAAGATTCCTGGAGGGGAAACAAGAAAGGTATCTGGCTTGTAGGGTAATTTCTCGGCGGAACAGTTCCTGGATGGTTGAGACATGGAGGAACAGTTCCTTGTGGGAACATGGGAGAGGCACCCACAAACAGAGGAGGTCTTGGGGGGGTCGATCCAGATGGCTCGGTTGAGATGGAAATAATAGGGTCCTGAGGAGTTGGTTGTTGATCGGATGTACCAAACTACTTGAGAGCAACCCATGATGCTTATATAATGCAAACACGCAAAGAGTTAGGCTCAAAGATGAGAGGGGGAGGACAAAGGAAAGCACCCAACAATGAGGAATTTTTGTAGACTCCCAGTGAAACACCGGTGATAAGAGTTGAAGATTCTTTATTTGACATTGACGAGATAATGGACTCAGGGGAGGTGACAGATGTCGGCTCATAGTATGTCAACTGATCGATAGTGATGATCTTCCCTTCATGGGGGAAACACACCTTGAGGAAAACTGCATATGCGACGGACAACATGGAATATGTGTAACTACGACCCAATGGAATGTTGTAATCTAAAGGGGCATCAATAACCTCAATGTCTACATGGATAGTCTTGCCCACAAGAGTCACTAAAAAATTGCGATACATGTCGAGAGGCTGGGAGGAGTGACTGTCTGAAGCACGCTAAGTGATGGTGTATGGGGACAACTCCGGTGAATTAATTTGCTTCCAAATGATAGCAGACATCACACTGGTGGATGAACCTTCATCAATAATGTATTGGGAGATGATGGCATTATAGGATCAGACTGGTATCTGGAAAGTAACAGATGAAGGTAATGGGGGATGTTTTGATGTATCAACTGAGCATACAATCAAATGATCGTTAGAAGGATCTACTACGACCAAAGAAGTTATTAGAGCTTTCTTTTGAGATGGGCATAACTGGCGTACTTCCAGCGTCAACATGGCAGCAGGTGATTGTGCCAAGTCATCTACTATACTGTATGTATGGGCAGCTCAGTTAGAAGTCGTGTTACGACGTAATGGTCCCATTCGTATCTTAGGAATTGCCTCAACTTTAGGCTGAGAAATCTGTAACAGGTTATTTCGTGTCATAAGAGGCTCAGTAGATGCTTTGGTTTTGGACTTAGTGATGGACAAAGTCAATGGATTGTCATATTGACGGAACTGACTTTGCAGGTTGGTATCGAAGGGATTAACCTCATCAGAATTCATCATAAGAATCTAGTAGTCACCAGGACCAGAGGGTTGGTGGGGATGGGTTGCTTGACTTGGCTGAGGTTGAGCAGTAACAAATCCTTACCGAGGGAAAGGATTTGTAAGCACAGTTGATTGAGATGGCGCAAGATTCTGAGGCGATTGCGGGATGGGCGGTTGACCTCTGGAAGCTGCTTGAGCTTCCCACATTTGACGCATCTGGGGTAAGAGAGGACACTCATGTGTATAATGGCCATGTACACCACAACATGCACAAGTCTTATTCGTACGAATAGCCTTGTTCTGCTTGGGTTGACTGCCCTCTTACTGGTTGTTGGTGTTAGGTTGGTTCCCCTGGAGTTCACTAGGTTGATTACCTTGATTACCCTAGTTACCCTTTTTACCTTTCCCTTTATTCTTTTTCTTCGAATTTTGGGGATTTGTCGCACTCTATTGTGCAAACACTTGACCCTGAAGGGGATGTGGCTGATGGGATTGAGGATGCATGGGAGGCTGCGCTAATGGGATGGAGCGCTTGACTGTGCATAGGGAGGAGAAATGGTTTGGTAGACAGGTTGAGCATTTGCAGGCCCTGAAAACATGTTGCTAACAGAAGGGGCATAAATGTTGGAGGAACTGGTGCCCCCCTGCGGATAACCATAAGTATGTTGAGTATATCGCGAAGGATGTGAAAGGGTTCCAATAATAACATCGGCGGCATGAGATGCCCCCGGTGCATTGACACCTCCAGGACGGGGAGGTCTGGAATGACGGTATAGACATAATCGGATTGCACATAAATCAGGTCATATCTCAGAGCAGTTTGGAGAGCTTCTTCCTCTGTCTGAGGAAAATCGGATGCGAAATCTTTGCCAATGGGTGATAAAAGGCCCTTAAGAAACTAATCAAGTTAGACACGGCTTTCGAAGGGCAGGGCATGACATGTGCTCCTCCTTCTACACCGCTCCTGAACATGATTGGAAACACGAGTGGTGGAGGACCGATGGAATGAGGTGAAGAGCTCCGTACCAGTGTCGTATCAGAGAGGTAATTAAAAATATGAGAGGAACGCTTTAGCAAGTATCACGAAAATGGAATGAGAGGCGGAGGGTTGGTCTACATAACATTTTGCAGCATCTCCAGTGAGCATGCATTGGAACAATCGAAGAAAAACGAAGTCATTAGCGATGGAATTGGATGAACACTAGATATGGAAGGAGTGGACGTGATTCATGGGGTCCTCTGCAAAATTACCCTCAAACTTTGGGATGTCGGAGGGAAGCTTAGTCGCCATTGCAGGCCAACCAACATCGTGGTGTATAGGGTCATTTATCAACTGGCTAAAATTCTGGAGACTTAACCCAGCCATAAAAGGGAACATGGGGGATGTCAGAACGGTTCCTGAGGTGGTTCCGCTAGATGTGACCAGCAGAGTAGGACAGGAGCCAACACTAGGTTGGGTTCCTGCACCAACTTCTGGTCCAAACATGGTGATGATATGTGGTGAAGGAGGCTCAGAATCAGATGATGAATCATATGTACTAGAAGAAGAGTTGGTATGGGGACTCGGGGGACTATGAACTCGAACCCTATGGGGAGGAGTAATATTCCCAAACGGAAATTGGGGATGAAGGCCTAAGAGTCTCCATGACAAATGCCTTGGTGACGTAATGATGGTAAGACACAAGTGACACGGAAATGGTGAAGGGAAATCAACAATATGCCTTTGTCTCTGTCTGGGGAGATAAATTAACTATGTTAAGTCTTGGCTTGGTGGTGTAAACCAAGCACCATTCACTTAAGGTTTGCTTGTGTGTGCAAGTGTGTTTATTAATTAAGCCTAGATCGTGTTTGAAAAAAGAAAAAATATTGTTGAAAATAAGCTGAAATTAAAAATAGAAAATGAACATCAAATGAATTAACTAAACCCCACACAAACTGGGTTTGCAAACACTGTGGTGGTTGGTGGCGAAATCAACTAAAAAAACACTAAAAATGTCAAGAGATGTGAGTGTCGGTGTGACTGGGATCAAATGACACTAGGATGTTGGAAATTGGTGCAACTACAGCAAAAAAACCAGAGAGGAAAATCATTGCAAAAAGATAGGGAGATGGCTGAAAAATCTAGGGCAACCAATGTGACCTTAAGGAAAATGACCAAACAAGGTTTAAAATGAAACTTTGGATGGAAACAACCTATCTTTGAAAATATGAAACATAAGGGTACAGATATGTAAAATATGGCTGAAAGTGCTGTAGAAACTCAGACTTCTTGCTCAGCTAAACGCTTCTTATAAAGGTGAAAGCATACTAGAAGCCCTAAGGGGCTAAATTCCACTTCGACAAGTAAATCATAGTAGATCAAGGCTGAAGCGGGATAGGATAGTAGTCAACCAACCCAACAGACAACTCTCGACAAAACCTAGAAACAGATCTGACAAAATCTGGGAAACCCTAAAAATCGCAAGTACTAACCTGATTTCAGGAGGATCACACTTTTTGGGTTGAAAGGTGCGCTCTAGACCTCTAGATCACACTTTTTGGGGAGAAAAGTGTGATTTCTGCTCCTTGATTCATGGTCGACAAGTCTCGGAAAAATTTGTTGTCTCTGTCGCGGTTGGTTCTTGTGATCTGCACAAAATACCAAAAGACTTATGGAAGTTAGAAATTTGATAGATCTAAGGTTAGAAATCTAGTAAACAACATTAAAAGACTAAAAGAAGAAAAAACCTTAAACTGAAAACTAAAAATCACAATCTGAAATAAAAACCGAATAAAATAATAAAATTTAATATAACCCAATATTACAAAAATATAATTACATCACTAATATTAAAAAACATTGATTAAAAAGTCTACCCAAAAGATATTACATGAAAAATGATATAACCATACACACCAAAGCTAAGATGCATCAAGAAGATATCAAAATAGATTAATATATATTTTCATGTCAAGAGGCACCTATGCCAACTTGAGCAATCATATACATGTATCTTTCAGCGTAAAAGCAATCATATGCTTCACGAGTAAAAGCAGGATTCAACGTCTCATTATAATAATTGAGAGGAAACGTAGAAGCAAAAAAATAATTCTATGAAAGAATTATTTTATTTTGGCAAATTATATATATAATTTTGTGAGGTCGTGTTTTTTATTTTTTATGTTTAACTAATTTTTATTTTTACTTTTATAATTGTTAAACACACATGGAGAGCGAGAGAAATATAAAAGATAAATCATGCAATTCATTTTTTATTAACATGAGATATACATTTATAGTACAATACGTGACTCTTGGGTTTCAGATCCCAAGGTCTCTTGGACTGCTTTGGTCTATTCGGCTTCCACACTAACCCATTTAGGATTAGGTGTCCAACATTCCCCCCCTTAATCCGAAGGGTTATGTATGAGTCCAAGAAGAGAGTTGTAATACAAAATGTGCAAAAAAATGCATGGCAGCACTAGGCTGAATGTGCTCTATGAAATGTTGGTAAAAAGGGCAGTGGTTTAAGGATGACCACCAACACTGGAACGCTTAGTGCAGTTCCCGGAACTCTTCCAAAACGGGCAAGAAACAGAAGTTTTCTGCTAGAGGAAGTGATCCTATTGTTTTAAAGAGGGAAACCTTCAACCATAAAAGGGAGGTCTCACCCCGCATAAAAGGTAAAACTTCAACCTGAAAAGGGAAGTCTCAACCTGTGATGGTTTAAGGATGACCAACAACTCTGGAATGCTTAATGCAATTCCTGGAACTCTTCCAAAGCTGGCAAGAAGATGGTGTCTTCTGCTAGAGGAAGTGTTCTCAATTTTGTTCCTGGAATGCTTCCAAAACTGGCAAGAAGCTGAAGTCTTCTGCTAGAGGAAGTGTCCCAGATTGCCAACTGAAGGTATGTTCACGGGCATCTTTGTCTCTGGCTACAACTTTGAAACTGGTGTGGTAGGTTGTGGCTCAGGCTCGCTTGATGTGACTTTGAAGCTTGTAGATGACCATCATTTCCCCCCATGTCAGATACAAGGTGAGATGATGGAGGAAACTCAACTGCAAGACTGTTCAATATTCTGGAACAAGTTCTGACATGTGTTTGGAATATCTTCTTGGCTATTGATGCCCATTTCCAAGAAGCGATCCATCCAAGATGAATCTTTGTTCTTGCAGGACGTTTGTTTCTGAAGCATCTGTGTGAAGAATGACTGGTTTTATGACAGTGCTTACATGGTTGAAGATCAAAACAGTGATCTTTCAAATGGCCAACTCGATCACAGTGTTGGCATTTCACGATCTGTTGTTTTTGTTGTTGTTGTTGTTGCTGTAGAAGAGGGGCAGAATCTGGAACAGCTGAAGCTGAATTGTCATGAGGAGCAGGTGAACTGTCATGAATGAATCCGACACTCTGAAATTGAATGGGCTTGGCGTAGTCTGGAATATGAAAGGACAAGTCCTTGTCATATCCAAGACCAGTTCTATGCTTGTTGTGGACAAGCTGTTCCCAAGGTCTGATGATGGGCTTGGGAAGTGCAGACTGAGTTTCTGCATCTGTATGTACAACTGCTGCTTTATTGGGTACTGAATCTGAATGAACTTGAACAATATTGACTTGCTGTTTATGGGAGTCTGTTTCATTGTTCTGAACAGAAACATGTTCAGAATGATGACTCCACTTGTGTAATTCTTCCTGCTGTAACTTTGTCTCAAGCTGCAAAAACTCTATCTTTTCTTGTGCATTTTGTATACATTTTTGAATGTCATCAATAATGTCTTTATTGATTATGATTGTGCTGTCAACAGTGGATACGATTAGAGTTCTCAATAACTCTAATATTCTTTCAAGCTTAGCCATTTTTCTTAGCAGTGGGCAAATAAAGAATGTGAGCAATTATGCAATATCTTCTTCTACAAACAATATCAAGCCTTAATGGTGGGCTTTGGAGCAACCGTTAAGACCAACTTTCAACATATACCACTTAAAAATTTGGCTAAAAATAGTGAGCTTAAACTGTTGAAGAGAAACTCAAAAGGTAGATTCCCAATGCAAAATGGTGTATGTAAAGACATAAATAAATACTACCTCAACCTGTTTAAAAAATTGAATTCATGTCCTGTTCATGAGAACCTCAACTGGAGCTAATCCTTCCTCGCCCACAAGGCGCAACTGGTATTTTCAGTGCCTTGTTTTTAATTTCTGTCAATCTACAACACTACCTTCTTGGAGCCAGATGCCATCTGTTCTCAGCTGGGTTCATAAAATATTTCAGGGAACACTTTGATCAGAGTATCGAGCTCTTCATCCCCTCGAATAGCAAGCTGCAAATGTCTAGGGGTGATACGCTTGACCTTCAGATCTTTGCTTGCATTTCCTGCCAACTCCAAAACCTCTGCAGTCAAATACTCCAAAATAGCTGCAGAATATACAGCAGCAGTTGCTCCCACTCTGCCATTCGCAGATATACGAGATTTCAGCAGGCGGTGGATACGTCCTACTGGAAACTGGAGACCTGCACGGGATGAGCGAGAAACAGGCTTCTTCTTGTCCTTATCCTTGTTGACAGGGGCCGAGGACTTGTTCAGCACAGGAGTACTCAAACAACACGGATCATGGTTATATCTTGTTCTATGAGAGTCTAGACAACAAGCTTTGAGACATCCTTCATTGGATCAAATTTAGGGGATATATTTAGCTCGGAGTGCCAACAATTCAATTGGTTTTGGATGACTTGGAAATCCGAAAGTTTACAGTTGAATCGAACAACATGTCTCTGTGACAAAACGACTTGCAGAGCTGTATCTTGAAAACAAAGAGAGACAATGGCTTGAACCACCATTCAACATGACGATTGCATTTCCAGTTCTTCTCTTAGCGTTACCACAACACGGTGAGATATCTTGCTTGCTGCGATTTCAAAATAAAACAATCTTAACTCTCAACGGCGGGACAGGAGGAGCGGCTTCAATGAGAGGAAACCCGATGACTGCATAAATATATAATTTCATATTTGATTGAAGGACATGTATGAAGAAATGTACTGCGGATTCAAGTCTGCTACAACTTATTGAACACTGCCTCTACTAATGGCAATTCACTTGAGGAAATGCTTGGTGTGGCAGCGGGGGAAGCCGATTCAATACTCAGGGAACTTCAAACCACTCTTTCGGTTCAGCAGGGAGAAATTGCTGAATTTGCTCAGCAAATGCGTGAAAGAGCCCGCACAAGTATCGAGTTAATAACATCAATATCTGGGGCTACAATGGGTTTCTTTGAGAACTTAGCAGATCAAGCATCTAAGTTTCAGCAACACATTGAGCATTCTCATGAAGTTCATGAGCAGAGTATCATTGATTTTCAGAAAGCTTACGAGGAACAATCAAGACAAGAGGAACAACAACTTATAAACGATATATCTAACCTTGTTGCAAATGCAATGGTCCGGAAAGCAAACATGGATGCTCTGAGAAGAGTATTTATCACCAGCGAGAAACCACAAGAGCAAATAATTTATCACCGACAGTAAGATCTTTTACAGGATGTCAAAGTCATTACGTGCAGCGGGGAGAACGATTTGCACTCCTTTGCAAATTTATATCATCGACTTTACATTCCAGAAACTCTAAAGCTTAATGGAAACTGGACCTCGGACAAATCCGCCTACCAAGAAATACCAATATTCGCTCAACACTCAACCGAGTCGATGGCTGTCGTATATGGACACCATGGGCAGCAAGAGAGATATGTATGTAAATACAAATATCAGTCCACTGGCAGCTACGCTTCAGCGTTTGGTTGTGAAATATACTACCCAGAAAATGAGTCTCAGGTCCAACACTTCAATACGGCTCTCATACAGCCAACCAGCCACATAAAATTTGTCCCAAAGAATGAAGCTACAGCAACGAAGACACACTCAAATATGATCTCGTTCTCCTCAATACACTTCCAGAGTTCATGGTTTTGCATAGAAATGGGAGCTCGGCCTTTAAGGAGTTAGCTCCATGTCCAACATAAGAAATACGACCCACAACTAGTGCTGATGATGAGAGACTTCTTCAAAATGCAAACTCATCCCTTGGGTAGTCAGTTCCATGTCCAACTTAGAGGAAACTACTTGTCTGTACAATATTTAATACCCCCAATACGTATGCTCAAGCTAGAAAATAATGCGCAGCTCAGAAAATGAATGTACAGCCACCAGAATTAAAATCTCCGTCAGGGTTTCAGAGAGAAGAGCGCCCCCCATTGCGTTCTGGATCTCAGCGCATTTATTGACGACATTGTGATCGTTCAGCCCTTCCTCTTCTTCGATCAAGAACTCACTGTAGCCATTTTTGTTGTTATTGCTAGGCATGTGTGAGTGGTCGGGTGACACCTTAACGCAGGACACCAGAACCCACTGAATCAGAGCGAACCCGATACCAATCGAATGTCGATACCATTTAAACGCAGAGACCCTTCCATTCAATATGATTTAAATATGGAACAGCGTTAAAATGTTGCCCGGACGAGACAGTTTATTGATAGACAATTCGCAGAGTGGGCGAATGTCTTCCAGGAGGTCTGCAGATAATTCACAAAGCGGACGTGCTTCTTTCTGTAAGGCTTCAGAAGAAACCGTCGGCGCTATTACTGCATAGCAGGCTGTGAGCCTGTTAGGGCAGAAAATACCATATACCGCATTCAGGTTGG
The DNA here is from genome assembly GCA_031772625.1 of Pinus tabuliformis. NCBI lineage: Eukaryota > Viridiplantae > Streptophyta > Pinopsida > Pinales > Pinaceae > Pinus > Pinus tabuliformis. Next base: position 573,825,532 of record CM062807.1, read on the forward strand.
CATGGAAAAGGCACGTCAGAGTAATGAGCAGGACAAGCAACATACAATGAAAAATGGCGTGGAAAGGACAGAGCTGGCAGAGGATTTGCAGAGGATTTATTTAGTCATTAGCGCTAAAACAGGTAGTGACAGCGCTATTCAAAAAATTTAACGTACACCGCTTCTGTCTGAACAGTATGGATAGATGTGCAGCTCCGACACAGGTAATGAAGACCACATCAGCGCTATTCAAGGCAGCTCAGACGTAGGTAATGAAGACCACATCTGCGCTATTCAAGGCAGCTCAAACACAGGTAATGAAGACCACGCTGATATAAAACATTTGAATTTGCATATCTAGCACGCCAATTTTACTATTTCAGGATTATGGGTAGAGGTGCAGCACTGACATGCACATAAAATGCCACAGAAAAACAAGCGGCTCTGATACCATGTTAAGCACACATGGAGAGCGAGAGAAATATAAAAGATAAATCATGCAATTCATTTTTTTATTAACATGAGATATACATTTATAGTACAATACGTGACTCTTGGGTTTCAGATACCAAGGTCTCTTGGACTGCTTTGGTCTATTCGGCTTCCACACTAACCCATTTAGGATTAGGTGTCCAACAATAATACAGAAAGGATGTGCTAATACTTTTTGATAGGATAATCTGTCAGGAGATGGGATAAGTAGTGCACGCATTCAAAACTGTTTATTTTTTCTTTAATATTCATTTCATATCTTGAAAAAATAAAATGGAAAACAAATTAAAATTCAATTTTTGTAATAACAAATTTTATATTAAAAACATCAAAGATCTGAAATCCGAATTGGCTATTATAAATCATGGGTGTAAGAACAAATTTTTATTTAATATTTTATTTAAAATAACATTGTTGACATATTTTCAATATTATATTTTATATGTTTTTAGCAAAAATTTAATTGTATATTTAAACTATATTATAAAATTATATTTTTTTATTAAAATTTGCATGATAATATTTTTTTATTTGTAGTGTTGTTTTTTAATTTTTAATTTTTATATGTTTAAAAAACAATAAGTTATTATTTTCCAAAATTTTATTGAATAAATAAAAAATATTAATATATATTAATTTCCAAAATCATCATGTATTGTTTGAGTTATAAGTAGACTAGCATAAATTTAATTTTATTCTAGATTTATTAAGTAAAGATGGCTATGCTCATTTAATATTCCCCTTTAACTAGGTTATATTCACGTGAGTACCATGAGTTAATACCATGTGCCATCTTTATTTTTATTAATATTAATACTATTGTTAATAATGTTTTTTTTGCATGGTTTTAACAATAATTTGGCCCATCCCGCAACAACTCCTTTCCACTCGAGTGAACTATTGGGAACGCCGGGCAGGAGAAACATAATGGCTAGGGTTTCCACAGCGAGCAGTGTTTGATCCTAATGGAGAGTGGCAGGGGAGGGAGCTCGGCTCCCTCCTACAAAGATGCAGTGTCCAGCAGAAGTAAATCACGAACTGGAAATAGTAAAGATAGTATGAACTACAGAAACAGGGACAATGAAAAGGAAACAGATGGGACTGGAACAAAAGAAAATAGCAGCACAAAGGACAAAGAGGAAGAAGACAAAAGTCTGGGGTCGAGAGACAAAAAACAAAAAGGACCTTGCAAACCAAAAGCAGAAACCACTCCTCGAGTAATTTTAAATGATCCTGCTCTGCAGGAGCACAGGGAACATATGGGAACCTATGCCATTATCTATAAATTCATGGGGCTATGGCCCACTGAAAAGGCTTTACAGACATGGATCAAGTATCATTGGAAGCCCAAAGGAAGCATTGACCTACATCTTGGGTCTAAAGGATTCTTCATAGTAGTATTCTCTAACATCGAAGATAAAGACAGAATATTCGAAGGAGGACCCTATTTTTTTGCTGCTGCTGGTCTCTATATGAGACCTTGGAGAATGAACTTTGTCCCCGAGAGGGAGACTTTCTCTTCAGTTCCTGTGTGGGTAAGGCTCTACTCTCTACCCCTTGATTATTGGCAAACTGAATCGTTGGCCGCCATTGGCAATAAACTAGGACATTATGTCAAAGCTTCTGAAGCCACAAGAAGGGGAAAATATACCTCCTTTGCTAGGATCTGTGTGGAAATGGATCTATCAGGAGCACTTCCGGATGAAGTCATCCTAGAAGTTTTTGATGAGGAGTGGGTGCAGACGGTAGACTACGAACATATCCCCTTCAGATGCCGAAGGTTCCATGAACATGGGCATCTATTAAGAGACTGCCCTCTCAGCAAAGAAAATAACAAAGAAAAACTTAATACAACGAAGGACACTGAAAGCTTTCAGAAAGTGGCTAGTAGAGGAAGGGGAGGAAAAAAGGGATCAAAGCAACAACATACTGAGGGGCAAAAGGGTAGTCAGAATAAGTTTCAAGTGCTAGAAGAGCCTGAAGAAATCACAAGAGAAAGTCAAGATCAGGAGGAAGATGCTAGAGAAAAAGAAAAAAAAGAGGACACAAATCATTCTCCTAACATTGACTCCCAAAAAGAAACCATGAGAAGTGAAACAGAAATGGAAATGGACTAGGAAATGACCCAAAGTGAAACGGATCTGGAAGACCACGAACTACAAGAAATACTCGACAAGGAAAACTTGGATCTGGAAGGATTCCTGATGCAAGGAACCAAAGGAGGAATAGATTCTCTACCTCAAGAAGATTGCAACAGAATACAACAGTTGTTTTTATGGAAAACACAGGAACGAGGACTGGAGAAAGGTAAAAACATCCACAAACAGGAGCACAAAGGAGTGAAAACAATGAAACTAACTCCAGGATTAGCCACCAGAAATCCAGGAAAGAAGAGAGGCAGAAAAAAGAAAAATGAGCTCCTGATGGAGTGTGGAAAGCTAATGATAGATTCGGGTAAGATGAAAGATCTAGCCAGTTACTCATTTACAAATCTTTAATTTTGAAGTTTATATCCTGGAATATCAGAGGTCTAGGTAGTAAAAGAAAACAAAGATTGCTAAGTAACATAATGAAACTAGCAATGCTGGACATAATCTTCATTCAAGAAACAAAATGCTTAATTCAGAAAATAAAACAAATCCATAACAAATGGCTCAATAAATTTGAGTTTCTAAAAGTCAAAGCAGAGAACACAACAGGAGACATTCTCACTCTTTGGAACCCCCAAAAAGTAAGCATTATAGATGCAGAGGCAACGAGAAATTACTTATCAACTATCATTCAACCAATGGGGATGTCTGAGTCCTTCCTTGTTACGAATGTCTATGGTCCTCAGAGAATAGATGAGAAGCTTAGATTTCTGAACTCGTTGGTAGATCTCAGAAGCAGACACAAAGAAATCCCTTGAGTCATTGGAGGAGACTTTAACATGATTAAAGCTCTTTCGGAAAGAAAGGAGGCACCATAATCCTCAGTAAAGATTCAGTAGGATTCCATTCTCTCACTGAAGACATGAAAATGGTGGACTCTGAAATGCATAATGGTCTTTTTACTTGGAACAATAAAAGAGGAGGCAATGCTCAGGTTGCCTCCAAGTTAGACCGATTTTTAATCTCTGAGAAGTTGATGCTCACCAATACAGAAATATCTACTAGTGTTCTCCCTTTTGGAGGCTCTGACCACTGGCTAATTCAATTAGAAATCAAAGGAATTGATGCTCCCAGAAATAGACCCTTCAGATTTGAGAATATCTGGCTCTCCCACCCAGATTTCATCAGCAACATTGAAAAATGGTGGTCTGAAGATCTACAGGTTCAGGGCTCCAAAATGTTCCTCCTCCACAAAAGATTAAAGCAAATAAAAATCAAGCTCAAAGAATGGAACAAGGAAGATTTTGGAAACATTTTTGTAAACAAAAAATCAGTAGAAATCAAAATGCAGGAACTAAATCAAGCAATGATCATAGATGGTTTTGATAAAACAAAAAGTGAGCAAGCTGAAAAATACAACCTTGATTGGGAGAATTTATGCAAACAGGGGGAAATATTTTGGAGACAAAAGTCTAGAGTTCAATGGCTCAAAGAAGGTGAACGAAACACTCGTTTTTTCCACTGTTCCACCATAGCCAATAGAACGCATAATAGAATCTCCTCAATATTGAATGAATATGGGTAGCTTCAGACCTCCCATACGAATATTGAAGCTATGATGGTTCAACATTTCAGAGGCATCAAAAATGAAAATTATCCAGATAGAGACCAACACATCAAGGAAATTATAAAGAATATTCCTAGGATGGTGTCTAGAGAAGATAACTTTAACCTGAACAAACCAATAGCTGAAGCAAAGGTCAGTACGGTGATCAAAGACATGCAGAATGGCAAAGCTCATGGTCCAGATGGTTTTAATGTAGACTTTTTCAAGGCCTATTGGAATGTTGTCAAACAGGATATTTTGGAGATGGTAGAGGAATCCAAAAGAAGCAGATCCATTCTAAAATCCCTCAACACCTCCTTCATCTCCCTGATCCCCAAACAGGACTTAGCGCTGACTCCTGATAAGTTCAGACCTATTGCTTTATGCAATGTTGTTTACAAAATTATTTCCAAGATCTTGGCCAACAGACTCAAACCTCTTCTTCCTTCTCTGATTTTTGGGGAACAGTCTGGTTATGTGGAAGGGAGGCAAATCCTAGATAATATTATTCAGGCCCACGAGGTTGTTCACTCTCTCACTAGCAAAAAGCAGGCCGGTATGATTATGCAATTAGATATTGCAAAAGCGTATGACAAGGTGAACTGGATTTATATCAAAAAGGTCCTTTCCACTTTTGGATTTGACCATGACTAGATCAGATGGGTTATGGCTTTGGTTACTTCAACCATCTTTTCAATTCCGGTGAATGGCTCGCCCTCAGAGATCTTCACTCCTTCCAGAGGCCTCAAACAGGGAGACCCACTCTCTCCCTTTATTTTTATTCTCATGATGGAAGGATTGGGCTGAACCATTAAAAATGCTAAAGTCTCAGGAAAGATCAAGGGCCTACAATTATCAGAGAATGACCAAACCTTGACTCATCAACAATTGTGGATGACACCATGTTTCAGGGTATCCCCACGATCAAGGAAGCTACAACTTACAAGAAAATCTTAAATGACTTTGCCTCGGCTTCAGGTATGGAAGTCAATCTCTCCAAATCATTTTTTTTTTCTTTAACACTAACATTGATATTCAAATGAACATCTCTAGAATTCTGGGCTTCCAAAGGGAGGACCTCCCTTCAAAGTATTTGGGAATCCCCCTTACGGATAAACCAATGCACAAAAGTATTTGGGAACTGGTGCTCAACAAGATTCAAGACAAGATCAAAAGATGGACCTTTAGAGCATTGAACCTTGTTGGCAGATTGATTTTGACGAAGGCAGTTCTTCAATCTATCCCCATTTTCTTTTTATCAGCCCTGCTAGCTCCCAAAGGGGTCTTACAGCAATTCAGGAACATTTAGAGAGACTTTCTTTGGGGCAAGGAGGAAACCAGAAAGAAATGGGCCCTAGTTTCTTGGGATAAAATCTGTAAACCCAAAAGTCATGGAGGCCTAGGCTTAGATGATCAAGAGATTCTAAGTAATGTTTTAGGAGCCAAACTCTGGTGGAGATGGGTTAAAGAACCAGGGGCGCATTGGGCTAAAACCTGGAAAGAAAAATATGCAAGCTCCTGGCAAACGAGTGATCTTATCAGAATGTCAGGAAACATAAAAGGCTCTCACATCTGGAATAAAGCCTGGGATAACAGGAGCCTAGTACAAAACAACAGCTTCTGGGAAATCAGAGCAGGAGAACAAACTCTCTTCTAGGTGGCAACAAGAACCAATGTTGTTAAGGGAGGAATTTATGAGCATCAAGCAGGAAACTGATTTCCATGGACTAATAAAAGTTAGGGATTTCTGGAATCTTCCTCATGACACTGAGAAATGGAGAAGCCGGAGGAAAATAGAATGCATAGAGGAGGGCCCCATAAAAGCAAAAACAGAAGAACTCATGAAAATATTAGAACAGAGGAAGATCTTTGGTTACAGAGGGGCAGGATCAGTTAAGATGGGGCCAAAACAACGAAGGCATCTTTAATATCAAAGAAGCTAAAATAATTACCCTTAACCTAGAACCCTGCATTTTGGCTAAGTCTTGGAAAAAACTTTGGAGCCACCAAGGATGGATGAAGATCAAACTGTTTATGTGGTTAGTTCATCACAAGGAAATATTAACTTGGGATAACATTCAGAAGAGCGGGGTTATGGGGCCTTCTAGATGCTAATTATGTGAGGCTCAAGAGGAGATTATGGAGCATATTCTCAACAACTGCACCTATACCACCTGGTTATGGGATTCTTTTAACATCATTTTTCAACAGACAGATAGAGACAAAGGAAGCATCATTAACACCCTGAACAAGTGGAGAAAAAACTTTTCAGAGCATGAGATCCTTAATTTAGCCTGGACCTTGACACCAAGCTTCATTATCTGGAATGTTTGGAAGGAAAGGAATAAGAGAATTTTCAAGGATGGAAAAAATACTCCTCTTTGCTTGATGGAATTGATATTAAAGTAGATTAAGGAGACCGTTTCCACCACTGTGCATAGTTATCCCTCGAATCCTCCCACTGCGCTTGAATTGAGAACTCTCAAGCAGCTGGGAATGCAGGAGATCATCCTCAAGGGTCTTAGAAAAAAATAAAGAGTGTTGGAAAGGGAAAAGGAGTACTGGCATCCTCCACCAAAAGGTTATCTGAAATGCAACATTGATGGGGCTTCAAAAAGCAACACGGGGACTACAGGTTATGGAGGTGTGTTAAGAGATGAAGAAGGAAAAATAATTTTCATTTTCCACTATCATTTAGGAAAAATCACCAACAACATGGCTGAATTAATGGCTTTGGAAAAATGTCTAGACCTTCTTAAACTCAATCACAGCTCAAATGTTCTCATCGAAGTAGACTCTGAGATTTCGATAAATGCAGTTAAGAAAATCAGCTTTGGAATAGCGCTTGAAAGGGTCTCAAAACAATGGAGACTTATACAGGTGTACTAGAGAATCCAAAAACATCTCCAGAGTCTACGAATGATTAGCTTCAATCATGTTCGGAGGAAGGCCAATAAACTTGCAGATCTACTGGCCAACCTAGGAGTGATTAATCCAGACTGCAGGATTGAAATGAATTGGCAGGAGTTGCCTCCAAGCAGGCTAAAAGCTCTCTACGATGCTCAAGCCACAGAGGACAAGGAAATTTTTGATTTTTGGGCACAAGAGGCAGGCTATGATTAAAGCTCTCTTATGCCTGTTCTTACTCTTTTCGGTGGTCGGCTCTTTGAAACAGAGCTTACTCTGCTTGGTGATAACTGCTTTGGGGAAAAGGGAACTTATCTCCTTCATGCCTAGAATGGCGAAACAAGGTTTCATTTACAGTTTTAAAATGTCTCGGCGGTGAGCTCCATTTTCAGTTGCAGCAGTTTGATAGGCTGGAGTGATCCCTCAAAGGAAATTTCACGACACTTTTCTTTCGGTTTGGAAAACCAGGCTTTAAGCGGTTTTCATTTGATCGCTAGGCTCACAAATGGTAAGTGGTTTTGGTTTGTTGAGAGTGATTCCACTCGGCTCTCAAAATGTGGTAGGGGTGGGGGACGCCTTACCACCCTTCATCACACTTTAAAAACCTCGCATCTTGGCTCTTCGATATCTCTCCGCGCGATCCTTTTTTGCGGGGGAAATCGACGGTTAGATCTGGTCGGGGTAGTTTGTGGGGATGTGAGTTTTTTCAATCTTTGAGTGTTAATGATGGGAGGTTTGGCGGACTTTTACTTTGGGTCAACTTGTAATCACGGGGAAAATTTGATCGGCTAGTTTGTCCCTTAGTTTGTTTAGTGGGTCTTTTCGTTGATAGTATGATCTCATTGGTTTCGTAGGCCTTGAGATTTTCAAGCCTTTTGTACTTATTGTAACTTTACTTTTGGGTTTTTGAAATAGAACGAAAGTCTCTTGCTTCAGCAAAAAAAACAATAATTTGGCCCATGGTTTTTGGCCGATAAGCTTCACCTAAATAAAACCTCTTTTTTTAGTGTTTTTAAATATAAAGTGAATTATGGAGTAAATATAAAAAAAATGTTTTATTTATTTACCATACCTGTGGTTTATTTATATTTTTATTAATTTACCATACCTCTTTTATAAATATGGTATTTAAAATCGTATTCGACCCATATACATCACGTAAATGAAACCTCTTTTTAGTCTTCCTAAAGATAAAGAGGTTTACGGAGTAAATATAAAAATATGTTTTATTTATTTACCATACCTATAGTTTATTTATATTTATATTTATTTAGCATACCTTTGGAAAAGTATAAAAAGAGGTTTTATTTATTTACCATCCCTCCAGTTTATTTATTTTTTTATTTATTTACCATAGATATTTTTTGAGTGTGCATAAACCTCTTTATATTTTAAATGTATATTGTGTTTATACATAATAATAATTATATTTATTTCTAAATAGGACCGACATTAAATTGAAAATGTTAAATGTTTACGTTTACATTACGTTTACATGTTTATGTGAGTTCTACCCTCATACTGGGCTGTAGATACATTTAGATTTACGTTTACATGTTAAGTTTACGTTTACATGTTTATGTGAGATATACCCTCATACTTGTTTATGTGAGATATACCCTCATACTGGGCTGTAGAGTGCCTCTCGGCGCAATAATTCGGTGAATCTTTAGTTGTGTCTTTGAATTCTAATGGTTGTGAAAATTTAGTTGTGTCTTTGAGTTCTAATGGCTTTGGGATCTAGATGGTCTAGTCTTCCATGTCCTTCATTAGCCCCACATATTTTTGGCTTTAATCCTTTGGTTGTTGGTGGCCCTCGCTTTCGACATTCCAAGACTGTTAGGTTCGTCTAAAAGCTAGATGAAATACCAAAGATTGAAATTCATGCCAAACAACCTCTTTCAGTGGCCCTAAGATTATTTGACCAAGGGTTAATCAGGAAATTCACAAGCATCTAGCCTTCTCACGGTCCCTAAACCTATGGAATGACAAAGTCTAACATATCCTGGTAACCTCACGTAAAAGTCACTAAACCTTTGGAATGACAAAGTGTAACATATCCCGGTAACCTCACATGAAAATGTATGGAGTTAGATTTTTTTTTACACAAATCACTATAGGCAATTATCCAAATCACTATTCCAAATTCATCATTAACCATTAGATCAAATGTTCATTAGTACATAAAGTAACTTTAGTAGAGGAATAGTAAGTTGCGTAACCAAACCATTGTTGTAATATGTTAACATAAAATGTATGATGAACCTAGCATCCATTTCATGATTCCTTTAACCACATTAATTAATCACATACTTGACATTATCAATATCACATTATGCAAGGAATCAACATCACCAAACTAACATAATGAACAATCACATCATTGAACACCGATATACCCTGGAAACCTCATAAAGTGAAAACTAGGAAACATTTAATTTTATTATTAAACGATCATGAGGGTGTTCACCCCTCACTCAATGGCTTATAAGGGAGTCTATCCCTTATCCATTGTTATAAAAAATTACAATGAAATATCATTAAAATACCACATACCTAGCTAACAGCTATTACAATTATCATGAAACCATTTACCCATATACCACCACTCTCTACATCCTTGTGGCATGATTGTTCCATCAGTGGACCATCCTAGAACTTGTACTCATTAGCATGGACCAATAGTTCTTATCTGCCACAATGTTAAACATAATTTGTCTTTTGCACAAATCACCATCCTTTCCTGTCATTGTTGTCGTCAATAATCTTTGGTAACATGCTTAGATAAAGTATTAATCAATCAATAATAATTCTTTAAAAGCAATAATCATTCTTTAAAAGTGATCTTTTAATATCTATTCATGTGCATACATGAGACGTAAATATAATATCACAACATGCTTATTCTAACAACATTGTGCATGTATAAACAAATAATTATCAAGCATGTCGAAATAATTGCCCCGTTACTATGATCATCATAATTACCCCGTTACTATGATCATTCTCATACCAGTACATGTTCATATTCAAAGGAAACTAGTGTAACCATCCATTTCACTTAAAGCATACTAGAAACTTATCTTTGTTTTTCATGCATGTAATTAGATAAAAACTTATTCGAGGAGAGCTAGCCCCTTAACCTCTTATTTGTGCATGTAACTAAGTAATCTTTCCAATACAGTAGATGTTACCTTCTAAGGGAAAGCTAACAAGATAAACATTATTATCATGCAAGCAAATGTAAGTCCCTTTTCGAAAAGCATATTTTCCATGATAGAGCTATTTCAAAATCTATTGTATGCACAAAGAAATGCATTACTCTAAACCAGAACTAATGTATTAGTCATTATTTCTTGCATGTGGATATATGTATTTTACAAAGGAAAGCTAGTACATTTATTCCAAGAAACTACTTGTTTTACTTTCTAGAATAATTATTCTTTTGGCACACTAATACATGTTTCTCTTTAAAATATCTAATACAATAGTAATATTTCCATGCATGTAACCAACTATTGTTTCTATGCTTCTTCATATGTGTTCTTTTCACATAGTTATTTCAAGAACCCAACATAGTTTCTCTATCATTTATGTACAAAGTTATTATGCATTTGTTTCCAAGAAAGTATCATAACAAATTTCTCATGCATTTGTTTTCAAGAAAGTACCATAATCAACTTTTATTTTTGGCATAAGAACTAACATAATAATAATGTTAACCTTTTATTCATTAAACCATGCAATTAAATCAAACTATCCAAAATGCAACACACAAATCATTTACATTTTTACTCACCAAAACATGTAACTTTTGCAAAGTCTTGCAAAAGAATTAACACAAATAACTTAACCAACTATTGTTTCTATGCTTCTTCGTATGTGTTCTTTTCGCATAGTTATATTCAAGAACCCAACATAGTTTCTCTTTCATTTATGTACAAAGTTATTATGCATTTGTTTCCAACAAAGTATCATAACAAATTTCTCATGCATTTGTTTTCAAGAAAGTATCATAATGAACCTTTATTTTGGGCATAAGAACTAACATAATAATAATGGTAACCTTTTATTCATTAAACCGTGCAATTAAATCAAACTATCCAATATGCAACACACACATTTTTTACCTTTTTACTCACCAAAACATTTTTGCAAACTCTTGCAAAAGAATTAACACAAATAACTTATCTTTCACGCAGAAGAAGAAAAACATATTCTTTCCAATGAAGATTCCTATGACTTATATTATCTTCGTGCATTTCATCTATGCATAGGTTATTATATTTTCTCATAACTAATTTTCTTTTTCAAAAGAACTCTTTTACCCATGAGAATATTTCACAAATTACCCTCTTTAATCTATATTTATTTCGAGGAAAATGACTATTAAATCCATTTTTAAGAAAAGAGCATGCATCCTATCCTTTCTTACATAAAATTCATATTCAATGTTATATAAAGACAAGAAAGATTACTCATCTTATAATGCTGCAAATATATTTATAATAAAAATATTTTTCTATGTATAGTAATAACAATCTTTATCTACATGTAGTAATATTACTACATTTTCTCTACCAACAAAAATATATAATAACAATCTTTATCTTTACCAAGAAAAATATATGATCACAATCTTTATCTACATGCAGTAATATATTTTCTTTACCAAGAAAAATATATAATAATCAATCTTTATCTACATGGAGTAATATATTTTCTTTACCAAGAAAAATGTATTACTAATCAATCTTTATCTACATGCAATAATATATTTTCTTTACCAAACAAAATATATGATAATCTTGCACATATATATGTGTATATATAATGACGAACACAAAAGAAAAATTTCAAGTTGCTTATAAACTTGTTTTTTCTTTTAAGAAAATCACATTAATTTCTACTATTTTATGCATAAAATGCAAATGTAATTTTTTTTTAAGGAGCACGATATGCAAATGTGATTTTTTTTAAGGAGCATGATTGCTTATCTGGGTAGTTGACCCTCATAGGAAAAAAAAATAAATTGTGAGCCCTTTTCATATGCAACCATGGGATCCATGTCTAAAAATACGACCGTACTCTTGCATGAAGTTCCACCCTTTGGTTTGAACATTGGCTCCTTCCACGTAGTGCCACTAATCTATGTGGAATCTAGCTTAGGAACAACTTTCCTTTGTCCTTTGTTACAATTTCCACTAGAAACGAAGCTTCATGAAACAATACTGGAACTGGTCCTCAACGACTGAAAATATTATCCCAAACCTCTAAAAAACGATTATTCCTCCCCCTCCGAGCCCCGTTTCATTGTGAGACCAAAATATATAATAATCAATCTTTATCTACATGGAGTAATATATTTTCTTTACCAAGAAAAATGTATTACTAATCAATCTTTATCTACATGCAGTAATATATTTTCTTTACCAAACAAAATATATGATAATCTTGCACATATATATGTGTATATATAATGACGAACACAAAAGAAAAATTTCAAGTTGCTTATAAACTTGTTTTTTCTTTTAAGAAAATCACATTAATTTCTACTATTTTATGCATAAAATGCAAATGTAATTTTTTTTTAAGGAGCACGATATGCAAATGTGATTTTTTTTAAGGAGCATGATTGCTTATCTGGGTAGTTGACTCTCATAGGAAAAAAAAAAAATTGTGAGCCCTTTTCATATGCAACCATGCGATCCATGTCTAAAAATACGACCGTACTCTTGCATGAAGTTCCACCCTTTGGTTTGAACATTGGCTCCTTCCACGTAGTGCCACTAATCTATGTGGAATCTAGCTTAGGAACAACTTTCCTTTGTCCTTTGTTACAATTTCCACTAGAAACGAAGCTTCATGAAACAATACCAAAACTGGTCCTCAACGACTGAAAATATTATCCCAAACCTCTAAAAAACGATTATTCCTCCCCCTCCGAGCCCCGTTTCATTGTGAGACCAAAATATAGAAGGGTAATTTTCAAGAAGTAGTTTCACTTTTTCTTCATGATTTGGCATATGATAGCAACCATTGTTAGAGGCAAAAGAATGCCTATTCTCCTTATCTCAAGATCATCCCTTCATGTAAAAAAAATGGTTACTCTCCAGTAGTTTCACCATACCGAACCCTAACTACCTCATGGTATCACAAATTGAGAGTTTTTCTCATGTTAATAATTAGTTATGCAACGTAAGCTAGCTAGAGATATTACATACTCCCCCACTTAAAGAGAACATCATCCACGATGTTCTTCTCTCACTAGGACTTAATTTCTACTCATTATATAACAATCCAAAAAACTCAAAGCAAGATCCTCTCCCATCAAAATGAACGATTCCATTATTCAAATTCGTCAAATACAAGACAAAATATCTATATCAACTTACCATTACTTACCAATTACTCTTGCAAATCTTGGTCACATTTTTTCAAGTTCTCTAAGAATGGTTTGACGATGCATCCTCACTCCATGGAAAGCACCCTGTAATATATGGCTAACAAATCCAAAATAATCATACTAGTCACAACATTTTCAATCAAAATGAAATAATTTTAACTATGAACAAATTATGCAATGTTAGGTGATATTTAGATCACAGTAATTTTACAAGTACTTAGAGAGAACTAACACTCTAATCATCAAAATGATAAATCACTACACCACATGCACACTCTCTTAGCTCCCGCTAAAGACATCCACACAAGTACTTCTAAAAGTACCCAAAGAGCACCTAACTCTCTAATAATAATAAAAAAATCAATAACTCCACCAAGTGAAAATTGTCTTAGCCCCTACTAAGACATTCACAAGATTGGTAATACAATAAAGGAACTAAAATTCCAATAACTCCTTACTGAGCACTGAGCTCCTTTCATGTTAAGATGTCCATAACATATTTTAAATAATTATATATAAAATTCATTTTCAATACAACACATAACTAATTAATTAATTTGTTCTCCTACTAGAAGCATAGGGGCAAAGGAATGCTCCTCCCAAGCCATGGGAACTAGTTTCCAGAACCAAATCGAATCATTTTTGCATCCAAAAAATTATTTGACATAGACCATACCAGGTCTAATATGGAATTCCACTGGAGAACCAGCTCAAGAATTCCAATGACCACATAGTGTCCAATATAGGATTCCTCTTGGTAGTGTCTTGGTTATTCCTTCCCGTCTATGAGGAATTTTGGGCCTCCTCCACCAAGCTCCAAATTAACAGAGTTGCCTCAGGATTTTTACCCTATTCACCATCTTGACCAATGCTTTTCCCTTACTAAGATCATTTATCTCTAGGGAGAGGAAATCTAGGTAGGTAAGTTCCATCAACCCCTCCAGGTAGGAAACTGCCATCAACCCAAGGCCTTATGGACTTTCACAACTATCCACAACTACGTGGAATGTTAAATTTATCTTTTAGCACTCTTTCCCAAAATAATTTACATAATGAAACATATTCACATTATCATTAACAAAAGAAACATTCATGTAGACCATGCATTTACAATTAACCCTCAACATGGGTCCACAATATCTAGATTGACAAGAAACATAATTGTCATACATGTTGTATGCATTATGATTTTCCAAGTAACACAATCATGCATATCAGATAACATTATACTTTATCATTTACGATTTCAATTCACATTGCAACGCTTTACTTTCCGTTTTACTTTCTTAGTTTTTTTTGTTGCCATTAAGCTACCCCTGCTTAATCCCATCAACAGTCAGTGATAAATAAGTACATTTTCAAAAATCATTTTAGTTTCATGTGTACAACATTGTCATGCATAAAAGTATATGCAAATTTCTTTTTTTTTGGTTGATAAGTGGGTGAATCCTGAAAATCACTCTTACCCTATGGCTGAGAGGCCACAACTCAGGGGCATCTAAGTCATCAAAGTCACCCGAGAATCGCACCCGGCCTGAGCCGCACCAGTGGAAACCATGCTAGATTTTTTGGTATTGGCGAGACTAGAACTGGTGACCTTTGCTTATGGAGTGCCTTAATAGCGTGATTCTTCATCGACTGTTCTAAATCTCTTTGATAAGTATATGAAAATATTCATTAATGTGTAAATGTCAATTATAGTTAAGGTAACGGTTCAAACATTTGCAATTTTCCATAGTATATTGTTACCAACAGACCGATATATGAAGTAACTACCATAATTACTTGTTTGCGAATTGTAATAAGCTTAAATCAAATTCAATTCATGCATATAAGTTTTATTAGGTAGTCATGCAACACTAACCAATCACAACTACCAACCATCTTAATGTGTAGTGCATTGTAACTTCAGTCATGTTCATTAAATGTATCATTTATATTTCCATATTTACAAAAGTTGGTAGTTGATTGTCACTATCCTTAGTGAGTGTTCAATATTTTTCATGAGTCTTATTAAGGTTTTATTTTCTTTTATCTGCATCAGGATTTAAATTTCATGAACATAGTTTTGCAGTAGACTTTATTACTTACTACTCTTTAATGTGGTTATAAACATGAATCACACATATCATGTCAAAACTAGTCTACTGTATACATCAATGTGTAGATTGTTAGACTCATACCTGAGCTAATGGCCATTGGTGACATACCTCAATTTATTTTCCTCTTAACAATTTCCAAAAGTGTGAGTGTTGCAACCTTTAGCTCTAATACCACTTGTAACATACCCCGGTAACCTCACATGAAAATTCAGGGAGTTAATTTTTTTTTACACAAATTACCACAGGTAATTATCCAAATCACTATTCCAAATTCATCATTAACCATTAAATAAAATGTTCATTAGTACATAAAGTAACTTTAGTAGAGAAATAGTAAGTAGCATAACCATTAACAACCATTGTTGTAATATGTTAACATAAACTATATGATGAACCTTGCATCCATTTCATGATTCCTTTAACAACATTAATTAATCATATACTTGACATTATCAACATCACCAAACTGACATAATGAGAAATCACATCATTGAACACCGATATATGCTAGAAACCTCGTAGGGTGGAAACCAGGAACCATTTAATTTTATTATTAAACGATCATGAGGGTGTTCACCCGTCACTCAATGGATTAAAAGGCAGCCAATCCCTCATCCATTGTTATAAAAAATTACAATGAAATATCATTAAAATACGACATACCTAGCTAAAATCTATTACAATTTTCGTGAAACCATTTACCCACATACCACCACTCTCTACATCCTTGTGGCATGATTGTTCCATCAGTGGACCATCTTACAACTCGTACTCATCAGCATGGACCAATAGTTCTTATCTACCATAATGTTAAACATAATTTGTCTTTTGCACAAATCACCATCCTTTCCTGTCATTTTTGTCGTCAACAATCTTTGGTAACATGATTAGATAAAGTATTAATCAATCAATAATAATTCTTTAAAAGAAATAATCATTCATTAAAAGCGATCTTTTGACATCCGTTCATGTGCATACATGACATGTAAATATAATATCACAACATTCTTATTCTAACAACATTGTGCATGTATAAACAAATAATTATCAAGCATGTCAAAATAATTACCCCATTACTATGATCATTCTCGTACTAGCACATGTTCATATCCAAAGGAAACCACTTTAACTATCCATTTCACTTAAACGATACTAGAAACTTGATCCAGGTGGATATTGGTGGCCACCTGCCAAATCCACTTGGACCCCCACCATTGTTTCTTTCAGCTTTTCAGTTTCCTTAATTGTAGCCCAATTTACTATTTTTAGCAGTTTTTCAGGTCCTGAACTTCCGGAGCCGTTTTGAGGCCCTAAATGACGTTTTTTGGGAAAACTAGGAGCAACATGGGTCCATGGATTGATGTTGCTCTTCCCAAAGTTGTAGTTCTCAGATAGATCTTTCTAACAAGATACTGTGCGCATCAAACGGAGATCGTATGCCAAAGTTACGACCCTAGGAAGTTAATGTACCAATTTACCCAAACGGGGCCCACAGTTTGGCGTTTCATCTTCTAGGGTTAGGTTTTGGAATGTTAAGGCTTTTCCATTGTTTCTAAACAATAAATACGCCTTTGAGCCTCATTGTAACACAATTCAGAGGCATGTAGTTGCCACATCTCTTCTCAGAGATAAGCTACCATCACCCTAGCTGCTTTATTTCCAATTCTGTTTGTAAGCATATTTCAGTATTTTACATTAATGAAATGAAGTATTATTTCCACCACATCTATGTGTTTATGGTTATCTCTGTAGTTTGTTGCGTTCATGTTTAAATTCGGATCAGTGGTATCAGAGCGGTCTGATTTTTATCTGTTTTTCTTTGCATGTCCCTAACGAGGTCGGGATATAAGGAGTTAGGGCTTGAACTGGTCGAACCTTTGCAAGACCAACCTCGCAAATCCCGATGACCTCCCATGGTGGATGAAAAGAAATACGAGGAGGCAGGAGATCCTATCAAAATCTTGCTCGAAGAATCCCTCGAGTGACAAAGGAATGCGATGATGGACAACTTTTCCTAGATCCTTCAGCGGCTACCCAAGGGCAACGCATCGGCTTCCAATAGCTACTTTGGAAATGCCACACTGTTTAAGGTACAAGTTAATTTTGAAATCCCCATATTCGAGGGTCAGATAGATGCAGATGCCTTCGATAAATGGTTAAATCTGTTAGAGGGTTATTTTTCTGTTCATGATTTTTCCAGTCGAGAAAAGATTATTTTCGCTCTTCTCAAAGTAGCCCCCCACGTCAAGGACTGGTGGGAAACCCACTGCAAGTAGAAGAATGAAAGTATAGGCTCATTGTTTTCAGCCGCACCCACTTGGGATTCATTTTGAGAGGCCATCAAGGGGCAGTACTACCCTGTCGGAAGCTATGAGGATGAATACATAAAATGGACCATGCTGCGGCAGGGAAGGGACCAAGACGTGCCGGAGTTTACCAATATTTTCCATACCCTTCGCACAAAGTTGGGTATCAAGGATTCAGAGCAGCATTTGATACTCAAATACCGTGGCTGCTTGCACAAGTACATCCAGGAAGAAATAGAATTCCTGAACATCCCCTCGCTCAGCACGACATACCGATATGCCATCAAGGTCGAGCAAAAGTTTAAACAGAAGAAGCGAGACTTTGGATCTGTAAATCCGAAGTAAGGGAAAGGTGCCCCAAAACCACAGAACAAAGGACAAAGCCAAGGTGGGGCAGCCAAAGAAAACCCACTAAAGCTGTAAGAAAAGAACAACACGGTGAAGCCGAAAAAGGACACAGGAAAGTGGTGTGAGTTCCATAAGAGCTCCACTCACAACACAAGTGAGTGTCGAGCCAAACAGTTACTGGAGGCCGAACTAAAGGTTTCAGAATCAGATGCCTGTTCCGACTCTGAGTCAGAACCTCACAAGGCGAATGCCAAAGGGAAGCAGATTATCGATGCGGAGCCCAATGCCACCGTTGCCACCATGAAGATCCAGAAGGAGGAACCCGAAGATCCAGAGGAGGAGGAGTGTCTCTTCTAGTCCCAGATGTGGGTAAAGGGCTCCCCGCTATAGTTCATTCTCGACAGCGGGAGCCAAAAGAACCTCATTTCGACAGAGGTCGTGAAGCGGCTAGGATTACCAACCATAGCACATCCACAACCATACACCATTGGGTGGCTTCACTAGGGACGAGATCTTCACGTGAGCCAGAAGTTTCACTTTCCATACAACATCAAGCCCTTCACAAATGAGATATTATGTGACATTGCTCCCCTTGAAGTTTGTGATGTATTATTAGGACAACCTTACTTGTGGAAGCGACATGCAGTGTATGAATCAACGCCCTGTGCTATTATTGTTACTTTGGGAAATAAGTTGTACAGGATACCGGAGGTAGCACCGCCTACTGCCATCTCTTTGATTACTACAAAACAATGTAGTAAGCTCGTTTCAAAAACCGGGAAATTTGTTTTCCTGAAGATACGCCCTCAAGGAACGAAGAAGATGCTGGCCACGACCTCTAGACAGGGCCCCTCCACACGACAACTATAGATGGACAAGGTCATGGAGGAGTACGAGGATATCTTCACCTCCCTCGCAGGGGTTGCTCTACACTGTCAAGTCAAACACTCCATCGATCTGACCCCAGGTGCGCCGCTGCCCAATGGACCAATTTATCGGCGCTCTGTTCTGGAGAATGATGAAATCAAGAGGCAAATTCAGGAGATGCTACAGAAAAGTCACATCCATCTAAGTTCATCGCCCTGTGGGAGCCCGATCGTGTTGGTACAGAAGAAGGATGGGACTTGGAGAATCTGTATCGAATATCGGGTGTTGAACAAGATCACTGTTTGTAATAGGTACCCAATCCCATGGATTTATGACCTCTTGGACCAACTGAAGGGGGAAAAATATTTCAGCAAGATCGATTTGAAGTCAGGATATCACTAGGTACCAATCCAACCCTCCGATGTGTGGAAGACTACCTTTAAAGCCAAGGCGGGACTTTTCGAATGGTTGGTTATGCCTTTCAGATTGACGAATGCTCCTGCAACCTTCATGAGGCTAATGGATGACATCTTCCATCCATTCACCAACTCATTTGTAGTGGTATACTTGGATGACATCCTGATATTGAACCAAAGTTGGGAAGAACACCTCCACCACATTCGACAAACACTGCGGCAACACAAGTTATGTGCCAATTTGGAGAAATGCACTTTTGGCATGACCCTGGTTCAATTTCTGGGATACATAATTGATGAACAAGGGGTACATGTGGATCCATCCAAGATCCAAGTCATTCGAGATTGGCCATCTCCAACCACTTTTACAGAGCTTCGCAGCTTTCTAGGTCTTGCCAACTTCTACCGTAGGTTCGTGTATGGATTTTCTCATATCACCTGGCCCTTGAGTCAAGTCACCAAGGGAGGAACGAAAGTAAAATTCTTTTGGTCTGAATCTCAACAGAAGGCATTCAAATAGTTCAAATATCACCTCTTCTTGGCACCAATGCTCACATTACCAGACTTGCAACAACCATTTGAGGTCGAGACAGTTGCCTTTGACTATGTTATTGGGGTAGTCCTTGTTAGCTACCTATACCAATAGGTTTCATATTTCATGATTGGCTATAGAAGTTCCAAATATGCTCTGCTTTGATCATGCAAAGATCACATATTTCCAAAGAAGTACAAGGTGTGTAAATAGATTAATGCATCCCAATTTTGATGGATGGTCCAACAACCTAATCTGGACCATGTCATGTATTAAATTGCAGTTGTAGATTAGAGAAAGAAGTCTGTCCAAACTGTTTAATCTTGGCAGACAAGTAGTTCAGGTAGAGAAGAAAAGGCTCCCAACAGCTTAATCTGGGACCTTGGAAGAAATAAGGGTAGAAGTAGATAGAAAAAACAAAAGAAAAAGCCAAAGAAAAGAAAAGGCAGGTAAGGGTCTGCAAGTCCAAGTGCACCCTCCAAGAAGAACAAAAAATGCTAGGCAAGTAGCTGGGTAAGTAGTTGGGGTTGCAGAAAGGTTATCCTTACCATTGCAGGTGTGTTGACTTTGTTCACCAAAGCAGAGTTAATGAATTAAGAAGGGGTTCTTCTTCATCAAGTTGCAGCAAGCAAAGGAGCATGTCTAACCTCCCTGTTCCCTTTTCATGTCATTTACTAACATTCCCTCATCACTTGAGATTCATGGAAGAATTATGGTTTCATGGTGGTTCTTAATCTTTTTAGAAGCCACATTTCTTGTCTAAAACTCTTTTCATTTTGATCTACTCCCTAAACTAAGTAAGTTTCAAACAAACTTAGTGTTTTCTCCCTTCATTCACTCCCCTCATCCATATTAACCCTAACTCTACTATGTAAATCCCTTATATTACCTTTCCCCTAATATTATTAACACCATGGTGTATAAACCCCAAATTTTGTATAAATATCCCTTCCCCTTGGCATTATAGCCAATAAGTCCTATGTTAGGGATCAAATGACACCTGGTCATCTTGATAAACCTAAGCCAAACCCTCTTCCCCTTTCCAAAACCATTTTTACTCATTACACCCCATTCGCACATAAACCTTACAAAACACATTGTTCCACCCTTACCCGCTACAAATTGCCAAATAATGCATCAAAACCTACCTTTCTCATTTATCCAAAGTCCAAGCATCGGGAGTGTTTTTACAAATAATTCGCAAAAAAACCCACATTCTAATGTTTCTCCGCTGATGCACATATCCCGGTATACATCAAAATAACCCCGCCCCCACCATATCCGTCGATCACTTTGTTGATCTGACAGCCGTCTGATCGGAGCTTGAACATCCAACGGCTCTTATCACATCGGGGTGGCTCCGACGTCCGCTGTTTACCCGCCATATCCACCGATCACATCACTCCCCCGACAGCCGTCGGATCGGGCCCCTCACATCCGACGGTCATCGTTGATATCGGAGCGGGTCTCACATCCGAAGGATATCTTCCGATGTCCGTAAAAGGGTTACGTCACTCGGCAGCCACGCGTCCCCATCGCAGCTCATTGGAGGTACGCCTGACAGATACCTCCCCCGTACCATGAGTGGTGCGATATGAAACCGCTGGCTGTTTCCGGTTTCGGTTATACCGCCTATACTACGTCACCTCCACATCATCCCACGTCACTGCCACCATGCTGTCACGTCAACCGTTGCGCCCGACCGTCTGCCGATCTGTCCTGCCACTTCACCATCCCCACGGACCAATCAGAGCCTGCCACCTCACCTATGACGTCAACCGGCCCTGACCCCACCTATGACATCATGCTGACGTCAGTAGAAAAACGCGCCAAAAGTCCAAAAAACCAATATAATAGCCAAATGTCGCGTTTTTCTCACTTTTTTTACAAAAACGCCCGTTGCTCCTGCATGCGATTTTTACGACCAAAAGTCTACCAACCTGCAGAACCTGACCAGGAGACCAGCGGCGCACCATTTCCACAGTCATCCGCGACCATTGCCTACTCCTCACCAGGTATTTTCCACTGTAAATCCTTCACGTACCTGCTTTGTCTGTTATTTCCCTCAAAAGAGCTTATAACAGAAAAAACTCTTGAATTCACCGGCAGAAATCCTTGCACCTGGCTCTTTTACAGTTGTGAACTCGAACAACACTAGCCGAGCCTTGTTTGCCTGCATTTTCATTGAAAAATCAAGCTCTGTTCGCGCAATCGCGGCAGACTCATTCAAATCGAATTTAACTACTGAGAGAGACAGAGTGAGGCCAAACATTTGTCCTATTTGCACTGCAAATAGTATTTCAATTGCTATTTACAAGAACTACTCCCTGTTCCTTACAAATTTACCTCCCTGTTGAAGCGTCACTTCTTTATACAGCTCTGCTCAATTGAAACCACTTTGCACTCAATTCAGAATCCCCTTTTGCAATGGAGACACCTGTAGTACTAAATGTTCAGCCTCTGAATGCCCCTCAAAGGAACTTGGAATGGCAAGCCTTGGCAGATATGGATTACCAAATTACAGAAGAAATGTTTATGAGCAGCAAATTCCACATTCATCTGTTGAATGAGTTGAAAGCCAAGCATGAAAATGGGACAGATATATTGGGCATATGGGACTCTTTCCTCCCTATTTTTAAGCTCCCCCAGGTCAACCAGTTCCCTGAACTAATCCACCTCTGTGCTGAATATTATGATGCTTCTCAAAGGGCTGTTGTTGACCCATCTGGTTCAGTACTTTTCTATGTTACCCCTCAAGCCATCAGAGACATGCTTTGCTTCAACACTCAGAAGAAGTTGGTCCCTTTGTCACTAGTGAACCTGATAAAACAAGGGGCTAAACTGACAGATGCTCAAATTATCAAACTTAATCAATTATACATTAACTCTGACATTGTGATGTACCCTCCAATTGGTCATGTATATCTCAATGGGCTGGGCAGAGACCTTGCAGATATGATTAGTCCCATCTTGGGATATAATTCAATTGAGCATATTGATACAACTGTGCTGGTAATGATGTTTATGTTTGCTCCTGGCAAGTCACCAATCTGCTATGACTATGCCACCTACATATCAGACAAGATTCATGAGCAATTGATGAATTTGGCGAGAGAAAGGGTATTCAGATATACCTCCTACATCTATCATTTGATCTTATACCATCAACATGAAAAATTTCATTTTTCTATCAAAAGGGTGGATGCCCAGGGCAATCCTAGATCAGTGGTCTATTGGTCCTCTGTCTTCCACACTACACCTGATTCTCCATACACTTACTGTGAATTCATTGATTAGTTCATCCATCCAGCTATGACAATGCTAATGAGCTTGCATCCTCCAAGACTCACTGATGACATGCAGAGAATTCTTCAGCTGTCTAAATCTTACAGCATTGGGGATTGGTACTTCTACCAACACCACACCGTCATTAGGATATATGGGTGTGATTTGCCTTCATTCAGATTACCTAAGTATGTGCCTATGAGGCTATTTTCCCTAGAGTACTTTAGGCAATTTGGCCGGGTTGATGTGCTTCACTTTTCAGGAAAAGGCAAAAAAGCACAGTTGAAGGTGAAAAGCCAACTTGGCCATTTTATCTATAACGAGAGGGAGCAAGGATGGAAGGAAGCAGATAGAATGCTTGAGTCCCTTGGCCTGCAAACCAGTTTCCCATGGACACCCTATGACCCTAATCATTTTATAACAATGAGGAGGCTCAAATATAAGTTGTCTGCCTATGATCATCATAGTATCCCTCACATTGAAAAATATGCTAACCAAGACAAATGGAGGAGAGGGACCTTAGAAGAGCCTGTATCACAAGAAGAGCTAAATCAGAGGGCAGTAAGGAATCTAAGGAAGATGGCTGACCTTGAACTTTGTTCACAGGTATTCACACTTCCAAGCACACAAGTGGGAGCAGCTGCATCCTCCTCAACTGCCAAACAACAAACTACTAAGGCCACTGAAAGTGCATCTGGCAAAGGCAAAGAAAAAGAAATGGAGACAGAACAATCACTCCATGGCAAGGAGCAGCCACCTCCAGTGACTCAAGAGCAGGCAGATAAAGAAAGGCAAGAGCAGGCAGAGCAACAACAGCAACAAGAATTGCAGCAGGAAAAAGGGCAACATGATTGACAGTAGACCTTACAACAGGAAAGAGTAGTTGATACTCCAACTTCCACTGAGCAACAGGCTCAGAACATAGTGCCTCCTAGGCCAGAAATCACCACTGACGCCTTGGTCCTCCAAACTCCACAGAAGGAGGACTTAAGCAGAAAAAGGGACAGAGAAACTCCTCTGACTTCATCTATCAACCAGGGAGAGAAAAGACAAAGATTGAATGACTTTTCGGAGGATGACACAGCAATAAGACAAGCATTGGGCATGGGCCCACCCAGCAGAGAAGCCTCAGCCAGTTCCTTCCAGCAGGAACATGACAGAACTATGGGAGGAGAGGTCAGCTCCTCCAGCCAGCAAAGAGAAGGAGAAAAGAGCATCAAGCAGCAATTTATAGACATCAAAAGGAGGAGTGACCCTATCAAGATACAGCTGTACAACCATTTATTGAAAATGGCTCCCACCAATCAACAAAGACTGATGTCTGCATTTGATGTACAGGAAGGCAAAATGATCATGAGACATTTTATGCCAACAGCACTACAGCCTCAATCTGCCTCAGATTACCTCAAAACCAATCTGGAGGTCCTGGCCAAGGACATACACCCAATGGATAAAATTGAACTGCACAAACAGACTGGTGAGATGGTGTATGCTGCCTTGGCAGACAAAACATTAGAAAATTACAAACTAGAGAGCAGCCTTAATGCTACAGCCTCTCAGCTGGAATTGGAGAGGGCATCATCCCAGGCGAAGGACAACAGAATAAGGTCCTTGGAAGACATAATCATTGAAATTGGGCATAACCCAAAAGATATTAAAGGAATACAGGAAATCTTGAAGTTGAGGGATGCTGACTTGGCTGCCTTGAGGAAGAAAATCAAACTACCAGCTACCATTCACCCTCTGACAGATGAGGTAGCCCAACAAAGGCATGAGCAGGATACCACAGCCTTGTTGATTTCCATTTATAAACAGCTTGTTCAAGCACAAGAGAAATTGGGAGAATCTGAGGCTACACAAGCGGCCCTGCAAGCAGCATTGAAACAAAGAGAAGAGGGTCAAACCTCTCAGCCTCCTCCTCAGATCATCAATCTTGAGGAAACTGCTCCTATCACTGCTCCTCCTCCCCAACACGCTGAACAGATAGCAACATCTACTTCAGCAGCGCCAACAACTACAGAGCAGGCCCAAAGCCTGGATATGCAAAAGCTGAAGAATGAAATCCAAATCCTGGAAGCTCAAATGACAGAGTTAAATGAGACCAGGGAAAAGTTAGCCAAAGTCAATGACAGGCATGATAAATCAAAGAGAAAAGTGGCAGAAAATGGCAGGGAAATCAAAGCCCTTAAAGACAAGATCAAAGAGCTGGAAAATGAGCTCAAACTAGACAAAATTGTAGCTGAAATTAGAGCAATGCTATGGTCCAATATTGGCCAATCAATTACCAATCAATGGCAATATATTGAGACAATCCATGAGCAATTAGAGCTCATCCCAAAGGCACAGAAGGAGGTTCACAGATCAAGAGCTTTATTGAGCAATATGCCTGAAGTGGCCACCAGAATGATCAACGTACTTAACCATAAAACAAGTTCTCAGTTAGCTACCATGGGAATTACAAACAGAACTGAGACTATCCAAATGATCAGGAGGGTTCTTACTCTGAGAAATCTGGTGCAGACATTGGAAAGAAGAACCCAGGATATGCAAACTGAGGTGAACAGGTTCATGGAGAGATTTCAGGTATTACAGAGCAGAGGACTCCCTAGCCTACTGAACAGCGGAGGGAAACTATTCACCCATGAACAGTATGCCAAAAGAGTGAACGTTTTTGCTTCAACCCAGATCAATGAGAAGGCCAGCACTTCAGATGATACAGGGCCTATTACAGGACAGATTTTCTATAGTAAGATAGAAAATCTATTTTTTATAATGAATGAAATCACGCACTTATTTGATGTGGCCCCAAATTTTTATAAATATACAGAAGCAGAGGAGACAATGGATGCAATTCTCAGGCATCAACTCCCTACACAGGACTGGTGGACAAATGCAATACAAAAAATTTTATAAACAGTGAGGCATTCACCAAATTTTGTTTTAAAAAAAAAATATGAATTGTTATGTAAAGCACGGTTCAACAAAATCAGCATGCATTAAAGATTAGAGCTGAGCCAACTCAGCAAAGCTGTTCGGTCACCACAGCAGCAAGCACAGTCACAGGTGGCAGGGCCGAGAAAATACAGCGCAGCAAAAATAAAGGCATATTTATCAGCATTAAAGCAAAGCGTTGCAACCGACTCAGCGACCTCCAAAGGTCAAAATATCCTCTGACAGACTTAAAGAGAATTTATGTTGCATTCAAAGCTGCAATAACTTCTTTTCTACTTTCTGAACAAAGTAATGAAGATATTTCTCTCTCAGATGACTCAATGCCTGAGATATTTTGTATAAACATTCCTATAAAGTCCCCTTCGCATGAGATTGCAAGGGTTGTTGTTGATTTCTCCTGAAGAAGTTCTTATGCTGTAATCCTTTCAGAAGTTTAATAAAGAAAGTGATGGAATTTCTCGGATTTCTGAAGTGTTGAATGCGCTCTTGTGTCTGTTGGAAACTGCTGGATTCCTATGTATTACACATTACAATAAGTCTCTGTAACTCTCTCTGTTATGTGTTTTCATTTATTAATATCCATATATGTTTCTAATGTTTGAATATTTAGCAACATGGAAAAAGAATAAACTTCAGGATTTATTCAAGAAATACCCTGAGTTCAATCTGTGTTGTTAATGAATGTTTTCTTCATCTGTAATCTTGATAAGTGTAATTCTTAATTACTGCACTTTCAGAATACATTCTTCACAGTGGCCTTTGTCTCAGGAATTCAAGTTTGCTCCTGTGCAACGTGTTTCACTTTCACCTCACCAGCTTAATAGAGAATTCTTAATTGCTTTCTGTCAGCTGACATGTTTCACCATTCAAGTTAACGTTGTTTGTCTGAAATACACAATAGGCCCTGCAGTTCGAACACCACCAATCCTGCATTTCCAAGCATTTCACAACTCCAGACTCCATTGCCCAATGATATATTACTCTCTAAACACTACATCTTAAGCCCTGAAAGAAATCCTTCAACCAAAACATAAACCAAAACCTGAGCATAATACCTAGCCTAAAACACCATCATAACAGAGACAAATCATAAAGAGAGAGCCCTCTCTGATTACAGTTTGGCTAGAAACTGTGATCCAAAGATTGGTTAGTGGTTACCCCGGCCGTATTCCCTTGGGAGTCATAGGGAACAACCTGGGTGTTAACATAATTGGCGACTGCACTGGGGAACTGCTTGAGATTTTCAGTTACTATATATCTTCCATAGCTACTATCAAGCCTGAAATCAGTCAAGAGGCCTTTAATCTGTTTCTGTATTACATTAACAGTTTTAGGGAAGAGATTTTTAGGGAATCTTCATCTTAGTTTTGAAATATATATAGCCATTCCAGAATCTTCATTCAGTCTTTACAGATATAAAAAACTTCCTATAAAAATCCTAAAAAAACAGTTAGAAGCTGGCTCCTAAGAAAAATCCACGGCACACTAGGGCAAATCCTGACCCTAATCCACCAATCATTGTTGATAATCCAAATATCATCCCTAGAAACATTAGGAGGCAGCAAAGGCAGGAGCAGCCTGTTGATTTGATTTCAGAGTCAGATCATCCCAGCCTCATCCCTACTCCATGCAAGGTTCTTTTCAGGTCTACCCCTAGTGCCCCTAGTTCACCATCCACATCTCAAACTCCTCCTCTCACATCCTCATCCACTGTTCATATCCCCTTGACCAACACTCTAGGTTCACCCTTACCTGTCACCCCTGTGATACCCACTGTTCCTATTATCCCAGCTGCCCCTGTTAATCCTCTAAATCCTGTAAATATGGCTAACAGGTATGCACCTCTGCAGATACCAGCTAATGCTGCAGCTCTACCCCAAGACTACCAAACCAAAATCTCATATTTTGACTCCAATGGCCCTCTGACAGCTGTCCAGCATGCGAAGAAGATGCAAGACCATTTTGAGACCTATGAAATAGATGATGACAGTGTCAGAATGAGGATGTTTGTTCAAAGCCTAACTGGGGATGTAAGAACTTGGTTTAGATCCCTGAATGCAAACTCCATTACAACTCCTGATGAACTGTATCAAGCCTTTACTAGCAGATGGGAAAAGAAGAAAGACCCTCTGCACATACTTGGGGAATATGACACTATCAAAAGAGGTCCCCAAGAGACTGTTTTGGAGTATTGTGCGAGATTTAACAATGTATATAACGCGATTCCACAAAATTTAAGACCTCCTCCTGATCTAGCTTTGTACAAATTCCCTGATGGTTTTGACCCTGACATGGCCTATCAGTTGAAAGAAAGAGATGCTCAATCCCTTGCAGAGGCCCAAAGGGTTGCAGTTACAGTAGAAGCCAACCTCATTGCCAAAAGAAACAGGGCAAGGTTGGAAAAAAGGACTGTTTTCAAAGAGGAACCCACTACCTTTGATCAAAAGCTAGATGCAATACTCAATGGAATGAAAAGATTGGGTGATAGAGTGAAATCGGTTGAGAGAAAATCATCATGGGAAGCACCACAAAACAACCCTCCTAGGAATCCAAATTTTAGGAGAACTCAAAACCCAAATGTTGGCAAGGCCAGTGCTGACCAAGACATAAGACCCCCTTTCCAAGAAAATTATGCAGAAACTTCCACATCAACAGAACCCAATGAAGATCCTGAGATTAACTTGATGGGTCTAGATGGTGAGAGTCAAGTTTTCTTAACACAAGAAGATCATGAGGATGATGAAATCAAACTGTTCCAAACTAAATCAGGTGAATCCTTTGACTTTAAGCAAGGCTATGACACTGTTGTTTATGAGGTCCATAAACAATACAAGCTGAGGAGCAGAACTGTGAATGTAAACCAGCCTGAAAAAATAAAGGATAATCAGCACCCTGAAAGAATTATAGTCACAGCACCTAATGACAAAACAAAGTTACCTGCAGAAGAAGTAATTGTTGAGGAGATCACTGAACCACTCTCCTCAAAACACCAGCCTATGGTTACTCCCCCTTCTCATCCTTATCCAACTATTCCTCCTCAAAAGATGAGTAAAAAGGATAAGTCCCAAAGTCAAGATAAAAATCAAGAAGAAGATTTAATGAACAAGGAAAGGACAGTTATCTATAACCCCAAGACCCAATCTGAAAAATCCTTTGACCTAGAGACTGAAATGGGTAAATTAAAGATAGCTGTTCCTCTCTTGGAACTAGCCAAGCATGACATCTATAAGCTACAGATCAAGAAATCCCTTCAACTCACTAACAACAAAGATGATGTCAATGTGTTGGATGACACTCCAGAATTATTGTTTGGCCCAGAAGTGGATGGAAAAACAATAGTCACAGGGGTACTACCTTTTTATGTCAGTCTACATATTCATGACAAAATACTACACAATGCAATGTTTGACTCAGGTGCTTCTCACAACCTCATGCCAAAAGCAGTCATGGAAAGATTGAATTTGGACATAACAAGACCATACAAAGACCTGTTTTCTTTTGACTCCAGCCAAGTCAAGTGTCTAGGTCTCATAAAAGACTTATGTGTGTCCCTGGTTCAATACCCAAACAAGACAATCCTGATGGATGTGGTAGTTGCTGATATCCCACCTAAGTATGGGATGCTGTTATCAAGATCATGGGGAGCTAAACTCCAAGGTTCCCTACAATTAGACATGTCATATGCCACCATCTCTGTCTTTGGGCAACCAAAAAGACTGTACAGAGAAACACTAATGAAATACATGGTCAGCAGTGAAGAAAAGCCTCAAAACTTTCCCATATATGCTATCCATTCAGACATAGACTCATACATTCTCTTCAATGACACCATTACTCCCTCAAGAAGTGAGGTTGAGACCAAGATATTCATACAAGACGAAGACTCAAATGAAAGCATTACCACCCATGAAACAACAGTCAATCAAACACTAGATGTTGCTGCTGCCCTGGTTGTCAAGAAAATCCAATCAAACGATGAGACTGTTCTAGAAGACAAGCTAGAGAAAAAACCACAACTGCTACTCACATTGCCAGCCCATGAGCAGATCATAAAGTCTCCTTCCCAACAGGATATTCTATGGTTCCTTGAATTTGATGGCTCAGTCAACAAGTTAGGGGCAGGAGCTGGAGTTTGGGTACACAATAAAGAAAATAGTCATGCAGAGGGCAGAGCTTATAGATTGAATTTCAGATGTACTAACAACATGGCAGAATATGAAGCCCTTTTACTAGGCCTCAAGTTAGTAAAATTCTTACAAGCTGCCAGGGTTTCAATCATGGGTGATTCAGATTTAGTTATTCAACAAGTGAAAGGAAACTTTGTCACCAATGACAAAAGACTAAGGACTTATAGGGCTGCTGTTGCTGAGGTACTAAACTTTTTCTCTGAATTCCAAATCACTAAGATTCCTAGAATGCACAATCTGCATGCTCACAGTTTAGCCACCTTTGCAAGTACCTGCAAGCTGCCTTTTGAGCCCCATCACTGTTTTACAGCTGAGGTGAAACACAGACCCTCCATTCCAAACAATGTTAATGATTGGCAAGTATTTGAGGATGACAAGCAAATAAACCATTTTCTAACTCTGCAGCAAGAATTTGCAGGATTAAATATTGACATGGAGACAGCAAGTCAATCACAAATACTTGAGACAGCAAGTCAATCACAAATACTTGAGACAACAAGTCAATCACAAATACTTGAAAGAGAAAGTCCATCACAAATACAGTTTCAAAAGATTACTCACCCAATATCACCCAGAACAGCAAAACAAATGCTAAATCCAACTATTTTCAACAAGGACAGCATTCAGCAAGTTCAATCAATCAATTGTGAGGAAGTGGCCAATGCCGAAACTGAAATCATAGAGCTGAAAGACAATTTTCTACCAACAGGCCTAACTCCCCTAGAGGACATCTTTGATTCAAATGATATTCCCAGAAAACCAAAAATGCAGCCCTTAAACGCAGCCATTGAAGAATGCAACATAGGTACAATTGACAAACCCAAAATAATTAAATTGTCTGCATCTTTGCCTCCTGATCAAAAGCCTAAATACATTGACCTCTTTAAAGAGTTCCAGGATGTTTTTGCATGGAGTTATGAGGACCTAAAGTCCTATGACACCTCTGTTATCCAGCATACTATCCCTCTCAAGCCTGATCAAAAGCCCTTTAAACAAAAATTGAGGAGAATCAATCCTATGCTTCTCCCAGCAATGGAACAAGAGGTACAGAAAATGTTTAAGGCAGGCATCATAGCACCAATCAGATTCTCTGAATGGATCTCCAACTTAGTCCCTACAAGGAAGAAGACTGGTGAAATTAGGCTGTGTGTGGACCTGAGGAATCTGAACCAAGTATCCCTCAAAGACAACTATCCCTTACCCAAAATGGATCATATTCTCCAAAGAGTGGTAGGGGCCTCAAGGATCTCATTACTGGATGGATTCTCAGGCTTCAATCAAATCCTGGTGCACCCTGATGATCAAGACAAAACAGCATTCACTACCCCATGGGGAACTTTCAAATATGTAAAGATGTCTTTTGGATTAAAAAATGCAGGGGCAACTTTTCAAAGAGCAATGGACATTGCTTTTTCCAAAGAGATTCATGAATTTTTAGTCATTTACCTAGATGACCTTACACCTTTCTCAAAATCAGACCAAGAACATATAAAACATTTAAGACAGATCTTCCTGAAATGCAGAAAATATGGAATTTCCTTAAATCCCAAAAAGTCTCTATTTGGTTTGGAAGAAGGTAAACTGTTAGGACACATCATCTCAAAGGATGGCATAAGAATTGACCCAGATAGGATACAGGCTATCCTACAAATGCCCCACCCAAGAAATGTCAAAGAGTTGCAAGGATTCTTGGGAAAAATCAATTTCTTAAGAAGGTTTATCCCAAACTTGGCAGAACTAATCAGATTATTAAATAACATGCTGAAAAAGGATTCAAAAGTCAAATGGACTGTTGAAGCCAATCAAGCATTTGATGGTATAAAATTGGCCCTTACCCAAACCCCAGTCCTGACCAATCCTCAGTTTGACAGAGAATTTATCATTTTCTCCTTTGCCTCCCAGCATACTATTGCAGCTGTTTTATTACAAAAAGATGACCAAGGTAATGAGAAGCCTATTGCTTTCTTTAGCAGAGCTCTTAGGGACGCACCTCTAAAATATCAAATCATGGAGAAACAAGCCTATGCTTTGGTCAAAGCAATCAAGGACTTTAGGATTTATATCCTTTATTCCCATGTCATAGCATATGTGCCAAGTCCTATTGTCAAAGACATTCTCACCCAAGAAAACCTAGAGGGCAGAAGAGGAAAATGGATTGCTAACATACTATAATTTGACATTGAAATAAAACCTACAAAGCTAATAAAAGGGCAAGGTCTGGCCAAGTTAATGACAGAAGAAAATTTCCAAGCCCTAGATATCAATCAGTTGGACAGTGAACCGGAGCTGGCGACTCCAAAGATCAATGTAGCCTTTGAACAATCCCCCTGGTACTCTGATATCTGTTATGTGTTACAAAACCTGTGTGCTCCCCCAGGACTGTCCAGAACTAAGTGTAGATTCTTAAAAATGAAAACCTTAAGATTTTGTGTGATGGATGGCAATTTGCTTTGGAAAAACCATGAAGGTATATTGCTGCACTGCTTAATTGAAAATGAAGCTGACAATATCATAAAAGAATTTCATGCAGGTGACTGTGGTGGACACTTGTACTGGAAGTCCACTGTGGATAAAATACTAAGGGTTGGGTACTACTGGCCTACCATGTTCTCTGATGTCAAGAAATTCATCACATCATGTCATAAATGCCAAGTGTTTGAGGGAAAAAGACAGTTGTTGCCACTCCCCTTAAGGCCTATTGCAACAGAGAGACCTTTTCAACAATGGGGCTTGGACTTCATTGGGGAAATTCATCCCTCATCTTCAGGCCAACACAGATGGATTTTAACAGCAACAGACTACTTCACTAAGTGGATTGAAGATGCCCCATGCAGACAAGCAAATGATTCAATAATCATTCAGTTCTTGGAGAACAACATACTGGCTAGATTTGGCTGTCCTGACAAAATAATAACAGACAATGCTGCTGCGTTCAGATCCAAGAAAATGGTGAACTTTTGCCATAAATTTCATATTACCTTGGGCCATTCTACTGCATACTATCCCCAAGGAAATGGCCTTGCTGAATCATCAAACAAAAGCCTGGTGAACATCATAAAGAAGGTGTTGGAAGAAAATAAAAAGAATTGGCATACGAAACTAGTCAATGCCTTATGGGCAGATAGACTAACAACCAAAAGATCAATTGGGACCAGCCCATATGAGTTGGTTTATGGACTAGAAGCCAAATTTCCCTCATCACTAGGAGTGCCTGTTATGAAACTTCTTCAAGAAAGCCAAGCTGAACCAAATGATATGCAAAGAAGGATTAATCAAATCATATGTCTGCAGCAAACCAGAGATCAAGTTTTCAGCAGAGTTCAGGTATTACAAGAAAAACTAAAGAAGGCCTTTGACAGAAGAACCAAAGCAGAAGATTTTAATGTTGGTGATAAAGTCCTCAAGTGGGATGCAAGAAGAGAAGACAAAGGAAAACATGGAAAATTTGATTCTTTATGGAGAGGACCATTTGTTGTCCAAGCAGTGCAAGGTAACAACACTTACTTTCTAAAAAGTCTTAATGAAACTGACTTGGATGAAGGTCCTGTCAATGGCAGGATGCTGAAGCACTATTTTGAATATCACCCATAAGTGCAGCCTGAGGTTCCCTTGTATATATGCAGATGTATATATTATTTTCTGTTTAGATTGTAAAAATGCAGTTTTCCAAGTTTATTGACTGCCAGCAAAAGGTAAATAGAATCAGAGGTCTACCAAGAAGAGAAGCACACAATTTTGACATCTCAAAGCAGCAAACTTCAAGATTGGCAAGAGCAGTCAAGAAGCAAGGCAATCTGACCTGCTGTTCTTGGTCTTTCAAATGAAAAACCATCCCCATGTGGAGCCACTGTTAGCTACCTATACCAATAGGTTTCATATTTCATGATTGGCTATAGAAGTTCCAAATATGCTCTGCTTTGATCATGCAAAGATCACATATTTCCAAAGAAGTACAAGGTGTGTAAATAGATTAATGCATCCCAATTTTGATGGATGGTCCAACAGCCTAATCTGGACCATGTCATGTTTTAAATTGCAGTTGTAGATTAGAGAAAGAAGTCTGTCCAAACTATTTAATCTTGGCAGACAAGTAGTTCAGGTAGAGAAGAAAAGGCTCCCAATAGCTTAATCTGGGACCTTAGAAGAAATAAGGGTAGAAGTAGATAGAAAAAACAAAAGAAAAAGCCAAAGAAAAGAAAAGGCAGGTAAGGGTCTGCAAGTCCAAGTGCACCCTCCAAGAAGAACAAAAAATGCTAGGCAAGTAGCTGGGTAAGTAGTTGGGGTTGCAGAAAGGTTATCCTTACCATTGCAGGTGTGTTGACTTTGTTCACCAAAGCAGAGTTAATGAATTAAGAAGGGGTTCTTCTTCATCAAGTTGCAGCAAGCAAAGGAACATGTCTAACCTCCCTGTTCCCTTTTCATGTCATTTACTAACATTCCCTCATCACTTGAGATTCATGGAAGAATTATGGTTTCATGGTGGTTCTTAATCTTTTTAGAAGCCACATTTCTTGTCTAAAACTCTTTTCATTTTGATCTACTCCCTAAACTAAGTAAGTTTCAAACAAACTTAGTGTTTTCTCCCTTCATTCACTCCCCTCATCCATATTAACCCTAACTCTACTATGTAAATCCCTTATATTACCTTTCCCCTAATATTATTAACACTATGGTGTATAAACCCCAAATTTTGTATAAATATCCCTTCCCCTTGGCATTATAGCCAATAAGTCCTATGTTAGGGATCAAATGACACCTGGTCATCTTGATAAACCTAAGCCAAACCCTCTTCCCCTTTCCAAATCCATTTTTACTCATTACACCCCATTCGCACATAAACTTTGCAAAAACCTTGTTCTACCCTTACCCGCTCCAAATTGCCAAATAATGCATCAAAACCTACCTTTCTCATTTATCCAAAGTCCAAGCATCGGGAGTGTTTTTACAAATAATTCGCAAAAAAACCCACATTCTAATGTTTCTCCGCCGATGCACATATCCCGGTATACATCAAAATAACCCCGCCCCCACCATATCCGTCGATCACTTTGTTGATCTGACAGCCGTCTGATCGGAGCTTGAACATCCAACGGCTCTTATCACATCGGGGCGGCTCCGACGTCCGCTGTTTACCCGCCATATCCGCCGATCACATCACTCCCCCGACAGCCGTCGGATCGGGCCCCTCACATCCGACGGTCATCGTTGATATCGGAGCGGGTCTCACATCCGACGGATATCTTCCGATGTCCATAAAAGGGTTACGTCACTCGGCAGCCACGCGTCCCCATCGCAGCTCATTGGAGGTACGCCTGACAAATACCTCCCCCGTACCATGAGTGGTGCGATATGAAACCGCTGGCTGTTTCCGGTTTCGGTTATACCGCCTATACTACGTCACCTCCACATCATCCCACGTCACTGCCACCATGTCGTCACGTCAACCGTTGCGCCCGACCGTCTGCCGATCTGTCCTGCCACTTCACCATCCCCGCAGACCAATCAGAGCCCGCCGCCTCACCTATGACGTCAGCCGGCCCTGACCCCACCAATGACATCATGCTGACGTCAGCAGAAAAATGCGCCAAAAGTCCAAAAAACCAATATAATAGCCAAATGTCACGTTTTTCTCACTTTTTTTACAAAAACGCCCGTTGCTCCTGCATGTGATTTTTACGACCAAAAGTCTACCAACCTGCAGAACCTGACCAGGAGACCAGCGGCGCACCATTTCCACAGTCATCCGCGACCATTGCCTACTCCTCACCAGGTATTTTCCACTGTAAATCCTTCACGTACCTGCTTTTTCTGTTATTTCCCTCAAAAGAGCTTATAACAGAAAAAACTCTTGAATTCACCGGCAGAAATCCTTGCACCTGGCCCTTTTACAGTTGTGAACTCGAACAACACTAGCCGAGCCTTGTTTGCTTGCATTTTCATTGAAAAATCAAGCTTTGTTCGCGCAATCGCGGCAGACTCATTCAAACTGAATTTAACTACTGAGAGAGACAGAGTGAGGCCAAACATTTGTCCTATTTGCACTGCAAATAGTATTTCAATTGCTATTTACAAGAACTACTCCCTGTTCCTTACAAATTTACCTCCCTGTTGAAGAGTCACTTCTTTATACAGCTCTACTCAATTGAAACCACTTTGCACTCAATTCAGAATCCCCTTTTGCAATGGAGACACCTGTAGTACTAAATGTTTAGCCTCTGAATGCCCCTCAAAGGAACTTGGAATGGCAAGCCTTGGCAGATATGGATTACCAAATTACAGAAGAAATGTTTATGAGCAGCAAATTCCACATTCATCTGTTGAATGAGTTGAAAACCAAGCATGAAAATGGGACAGATAT
Source organism: Pinus tabuliformis (assembly GCA_031772625.1). NCBI lineage: Eukaryota > Viridiplantae > Streptophyta > Pinopsida > Pinales > Pinaceae > Pinus > Pinus tabuliformis. Next base: position 573,862,365 of record CM062807.1, read on the forward strand.
ATTGGGCATATGGGACTCTTTCCTCCCTATTTTTAAGCTCCCCCAGGTCAACCAGTTCCCTGAACTAATCCACCTCTGTGCTAAATATTATGATGCTTCTCAAAGGGCTGTTGTTGACCCATCTGGTTCAGTACTTTTCTATGTTACCCTTCAAGCCATCAGAGACATGCTTTGCTTCAACACTCAGAAGAAGTTGGTCCCTTTGTCACTAGTGAACCTGATAAAACAAGGGGCTAAACTGACAGATGCTCAAATTATCAAACTTAATCAATTATACATTAACTCTGACATTGTGATGTACCCTCCAATTGGTCATGTATATCTCAATGGGCTGGGCAGAGACCTTGCAGATATGATTAGTCCCATCTTGGGATATAATTCAATTGAGCATATTGATACAACTGTGCTGGTAATGATGTTTATGTTTGCTCCTGGCAAGTCACCAATCTGCTATGACTATGCCACCTACATATCAGACAAGATTCATGAGCAATTGATGAATTTGGCGAGAGAAAGGGTATTCAGATATACCTCCTACATCTATCATTTGATCTTATACCATCAACATGAAAAATTTCATTTTTCTATCAAAAGGGTGGATGCCCAGGGCAATCCTAGATCAGTGGTCTATTGGTCCTCTGTCTTCCACACTACACCTGATTCTCCATACACTTACTGTGAATTCATTGATCAGTTCATCCATCCAGCTATGACAATGCTAATTAGCTCGCCTCCTCCAAGACTCACTGATGACATGCAGAGAATTCTTCAGCTGTCTAAATCTTACAGCATTGGGGATTGGTACTTCTACCAACACCACACCGTCATCAGGATATATGGGTGTGATTTGCCTCCATTTAGATTACCTAAGTATGTGCCTATGAGGCTATTTTCCCTAGAGTACTTTAGGCAATTTGGCCGGGTTGATGTGCTTCACTTTTCAGGAAAAGGCAAAAAAGCACAGTTGAAGGTGAAAAGCCAACTTGGCCATTTTATCTATAACGAGAGGGAGCAAGGATGGAAGGAAGCAGATAGAATGCTTGAGTCCCTTGGCCTGCAAACCAGTTTCCCATGGACACCCTATGACCCTAATCATTTTATAACAATGAGGAGGCTCAAATATAAGTTGTCTGCCTATGATCATCATAGTATCCCTCACATTGAAAAATATGCTAACCAAGACAAATGGAGGAGAGGGACCTTAGAAGAGCCTGTATCACAAGAAGAGCTAAATCAGAGGGCAGTAAGGAATCTAAGGAAGATGGCTGACCTTGAACTTTGTTCACAGGTATTCACACTTCCAAGCACACAAGTGGGAGCAGCTGCATCCTCCTCAACTGCCAAACAACAAACTACTAAGGCCACTGAAAGTGCATCTGGCAAAGGCAAAGAAAAAGAAATGGAGACAGAACAATCACTCCATGGCAAGGAGCAGCCACCTCCAGTGACTCAAGAGCAGGCAGATAAAGAAAGGCAAGAGCAGGCAGAGCAACAACAGCAACAAGAATTGCAGCAGGAAAAAGGGCAACATGACAGACAGCAGCCCTTACAGCAGGAAAGAGTAGCTGATACTCTAACTTCCACTGAGCAACAGGCTCAGAACATAGTGCCTCCTAGGCCAGAAATCACCACTGACGCCTTGGTCCTCCAAACTCCACAGAAGGAGGACTTAAGCAGAAAAAGGGACAGAGAAACTCCTCTGACTTCATCTATCAACCAGGGAGAGAAAAGACAAAGATTGAATGACTTTTCGGAGGATGACACAGCAATAAGACAAGCATTGGGCATGGGCCCACCCAGCAGAGAAGCCTCAGCCATTTCCTTCCAGCAGGAACAGGACAGAACTATGGGAGGAGAGGTCAGCTCCTCCAGCCAGCAAAGAGAAGGAGAAAAGAGCATCAAGCAGCAATTTATAGACATTAAAAGGAGGAGTGACCCTATCAAGATACAGCTGTACAACCATTTATTGAAAATGGCTCCCACCAATCAACAAAGACTAATGTCTGCATTTGATGTGCATGAAGGCAAAATGATCATGAGCCATTTTATGCCAACAGCACTACAACCTCAATCTGCCTCAGATTACCTCAAAACCAATCTGGAGGTCCTGGCCAAGGACATACACCCAATGGATAAAATTGAACTGCACAAACAGACTGGTGAGATGGTGTATGCTGCCTTGGCAGACAAAACATTAGAAAATTACAAACTAGAGAGCAGCCTTAATGCTACAGCCTCTCAGCTGGAATTGGAGAGGGCATCATCCCAGGCGAAGGACAACAGAATAAGGTCCTTGGAAGACATAATCATTGAAATTGGGCATAACCCCAAAGATATTAAAGGAATACAGGAAATCTTGAAGTTGAGGGATGCTGACTTGGCTGCCTTGAGGAAGAAAATCAAACTCCCAGCTACCATTCACCCTCAGACAGATGAGGTAGCCCAACAAAGGCATGAGCAGGATACCACAGCCTTGTTGATTTCCATTTATAAACATTTTGTTCAAGCACAAGAGAAATTGGGAGAATCTGAGGCTACACAAGCGGCCCTGCAAGCAGCATTGAAACAAAGAGAAGAGGGTCAAACCTCTCAGCCTCCTCCTCAGATCATCAATCTTGAGGAAACTGCTCCTATCACTGCTCCTCCTCCCCAACACACTGAACAGACAGCAACATCTACTTCAGCAGCACCAACAACTACAGAGCAGGCCCAAAGCCTGGATATGCAAAAGCTGAAGAATGAAATCCAAATCCTGGAAGCTCAAATGACAGAGTTAAATGAGACCAGGGAAAAGTTAGCCAAAGTCAATGACAGGCATGATAAATCAAAGAGAGAAGTGGCAGAAAAGGGCAGGGAAATCAAAGCCCTTAAAGACAAGATCAAAGAGCTGGAAAATGAGCTCAAACTAGACAAAATTGTAGCTGAAATTAGAGCAATGCTATGGTCCAATATTGGCCAATCAATTACCAATCAATGGAAATATATTGAGACAATCCATGAGCAATTAGAGCTCATCCCAAAGGCACAGAAGGAGGTTCACAGATCAAGAGCTTTATTGAGCAATATGCTTGAAGTGGCCACCAGAATGATCAACGTACTTAACCATAAAACAAGTTCTCAGTTAGCTACCATGGGAATTACAAACAGAACTGAGACTATCCAAATGATCAGGAGGGTTCTTACTCTGAGAAATCTGGTGCAGACATTGGAAAGAAGAACCCAGGATATGCAAACTGAGGTGAACAGGTTCATGGAGAGATTTCAGGTATTACAGAGCAGAGGACTCCCTAGCCTACTGAACAGCGGAGGGAAACTATTCACCCATGAACAGTATGCCAAAAGAGTGAACGTTTTTGCTTCAACCCAGATCAATGAGAAGGCCAGCACTTCAGATGATACAGGGCCTATTACAGGACAGATTTTCTATAGTAAGATAGAAAATCTATTTTTTATAATGAATGAAATCACGCACTTGTTTGATGTGGCCCCAAATTTTTATAAATATACAGAAGCAGAGGAGACAATGGATGCAATTCTCAGGCATCAACTCCCTACATAGGACTGGTGGATAAATGCAATACAAAAAATTTTATAAACAGTGAGGCATTCACCAAATTTTGTTTTAAAAAAAAAAATATGAATTGTTATGTAAAGCACGGTTCAACAAAATCAGCATGCATCAAAGATTAGAGCTGAGCCAACTCAGTAAAGCTGTTCGGTCACCACAGCAGCAAGCACAGTCACAGGTGGCAGGGCCGAGAAAATACAGCGCAGCAAAAATAAAGGCATATTTATCAGCATTAAAGCAAAGCTTTGCAACCGACTCAGCGACCTCCAAAGGTCAAAATATCCTCTGACAGACTTAAAGAGCATTTATGTTGCATTCAAAGCTGCAATAACTTCTTTTCTACTTTTTGAACAAAGTAATGAAGATATTTCTCTCTCAGATGACTCAATGCCTGAGATATTTTGTATAAACATTCCTATAAAGTCCCCTTCGCATGAGATTGCAAGGGTTGTTGTTGATTTCTCCTGAAGAAGTTCTTATGCTGTAATCCTTTCAGAAGTTTAATAAAGAAAGTGATGGAATTTCTCGGATTTCTGAAGTGTTGAATGCGCTCTGGTGTCTGTTGGAAACTGCTGGATTCCTGTGTATTACACATTACAATAAGTCTCTGTAACTCTCTCTGTTATGTGTTTTCATTTATTAATATCCATATATGTTTCTAATGTTTGAATATTTAGCAACATGGAAAAAGAATAACCTTCAGGATTTATTCAAGAAATACCCTGAGTTCAATCTGTGTTGTTAATGAATGTTTTCTTCATCTGTAATCTTGATAAGTGTAATTCTGAATTACTGCACTTTCAGAATACATTCTTCACAGTGGCATTTGTCTCAGGATTTCAAGTTTGCTCCTGTGCAACGTGTTTCACTTTCACCTCACCAGCTTAATAGAGAATTCTTAATTGCTTTCTGTCAGCTGACATGTTTCACCATTCAAGTTAACGTTGTTTGTCTGAAATACACAATAGGCCCTGCAGTTCGAACACCACCAATCCTGCATTTCCAAGCATTTCACAACTCCAGACTCCATTGCCCAATGATATATTACTCTCTAAACACTACATCTTAAGCCCTGAAAGAAATCCTTCAACCAAAACATAAACCAAAACCTGAGCATAATACCTAGCCTAAAACACCATCATAACAGAGACAAATCATAAAGAGAGAGCCCTCTCTGATTACAGTTTGGCTAGAAACTGTGATCCAAAGATTGGTTAGTGGTTACCCCGGCCGTATTCCCTTGGGAGTCATAGGGAACAACCTGGGTGTTAACAGTCCTCACTCAACACGGGCATCCAGTGGCATATCATAGTGAGACACTTTCAGACACAATCCAGAAGTATCCCACTTATGACAAAGAGATGTATTCCATTGTGCAGGGCTACTGAAAATGGAAGGAAACATCCACATAGACCACCGACCCCTGCAGTTCATACAGACCCAAGGGAAATTGCAGAATGATCGCCATAAGAAGTGGTCCACATACCTGCAACAGTTCCATTTGAATATCAAGTATAAAAAGGGTAGCACTAATAATTTTGCAGATTGCCTCAGTGGACCACCGATCATGGTGTTAACCACTATGCTCAACTCTTGTGGGCACCAGATTTCTGATTGGCCAATTCTTTAGAAAAGCGACCCAGAATTTGGCCACACCTATGAGACACTCTTGGAGGGTTAGCATGTTCCAGCTTTTCACCTCCAAGATGCCCTGTTATGCCACCTGGGTCACCTTTGTGTTCCTTCAAGCGAGTGTGCCAAGATGATTTTAGAAGCACACTACAGTCTGGCTTCTGGACATTTTGGGGTCGAGAAAATGGTGGCAGTACTGCAGAAGTATTTCTATTGGCCGAATCTTTGACAGGATGTCAGGAAGTACATCAGATCATGCAATGCCTGCGCCATTTCCAAACCGACCATCAAGAAGCAAGGCCTCTATACCCCACTGCCTACCCCTAGTCGACCTTGGGAATCCATCTCCACGGATTACATGTCAGGCCTTCCTTCCACTAAGCTTGGAAATGACTGCGTTTTTGTGGTCATCGACAAGTTCTCGAAGATGGCCATTATGGTTGCCTGCAAGAAGAATATCACAGCAGAAGCCACTGCTAAACTCTTCTTTGAACGAGTGTGGGTACATTTTGGGATCCCACAGTCTATCATCTCAGATCAGGACAACAGGTTCCTCAGTACATTTTGGTTCAGTCTCTGGTCGATGCTCGACACCAAAATCACTTAGTCCAGAGCCTTCCATCCTCAAACTGACGGCCAAATAGAGGTTGTCAACGAGAACATCGTACACATTCTACGCATGTACAACTCAAAGCATCCACGCACATGGGACGAGAGCCTCCCCTATGTTCAACACAGCTACAACCGGGCTCTCCACAGCTCGACTGGCCACAACCCTTTTTAGGTGGGCTTGGGATTCCAGCCACTATGTCCCATTGATGTGGCCATGCCATTTGCAGCTACTCACGCAGATTCAGCTCATGTCCAGTCCGAAACAAATAAGGCAAACAACTTAATTGAGCACATACAACATATTCACCAGGAGGTCCATGACATTCTGGAGAAATCAAATGACAAGTACAAGCAGCGACATGATCAACATCGGGTGCCGCACAAGTTTCAGGTGGGCGACAAAGTCTGGTTGCATTTGAAAAAGGAACGCCTAACCGGAGCCTATCGGAAACTCACACCACTCCAATATGGTCCTTACACCATTACCAAGGCTATGGGAGACAATGCATTTGAGCTCAGCATTCCCACATTCCTTGGCCTGCACCTAGTGTTCAATGTGGATTGCCTTCGGCCATACTTTCCACCATTACTAGACACATCCGACATTGTAGAACAGCTCACACCCACAGAGTTAAATCTAGATTGCATGGAACAATCTGCAGCTGATCGGATCATCGACACATAGATCAAGCACACTCGCCAGCAGAATATCCAATTGTATCGAGTTGTTAAAGCAAGCCAACTCCTTCACCATGGCAAGTGGCTCACCAGGGACCAAGCTCAACAGAAGTTTCCTCATGTCATGGAGGAACTCAACGCAATGGGGACCATTACTTCTTAAGGGGGGAGGAATCATCCAGGTGGATATTGGTGGCCACCTAACAAATCCACTTGGACCCCCACCATTGTTTCTTTCTGCTTTTCAGTTTCATTAATTGTATCCCAATTTACTATTTTTAGCAGTTTTTCAGGTCTTGAACTTCCGGAGCCGTTTTTATGCCCTAAACGACATTTTTTGGGAAAACTGGGAGCAACATGGGTCGATGGACTGATCTTGCTCTTCCCAAATTTGTAGTTATCAGATAGATCTTTCTAACGAGATACTGTGCGTGTCAAACGAAGATCGTATGCCTATGTTACGACCCCGGGAAGTTGATGTACCAATTTACCCAAACGGGGCCCACAGTTTGGCGTTTCATCCTCTAGGGTTAGGTTTTGGAATGTTAAGGGTTTTCCATTGTTTCTCAACAATAAATAGGCCTTCGAGCCTCATTGTAACACAGTTCAAAGGCATGTTGCCACCACATCTCTTCTCAGAGATAAGCCACCATCGCCCTAACTGGTTTATTTCCAATTCTGTTTGTAAGCATATTTCAGTATTTTACATTAATGAAATGAAGTATTATTTCCACTGCATCTCTTTGTTTATGGTTATCTCTGTAGTTTGTTGTGTTCCTGTTTAAATCTGGATCAAAACTTATCGTTGTTTTTCATGCATGTAATTAGATAAAAACTTATTCAAAGAGAGCTAGCCCCTTAACCTCTTATTTGTGCATGTAACTAAGTAATCTTTCCAATATAGTAGATGTTCCCTTTTAAGGGAAAGCTAACAAGATAAACATTATTAACATGCAAGCAAATGGAAGTCCCTTTTTGAAAAGCATATTTTCCATGATAGAGCTATTTCAAAATCTATTGTATGCAAAAATACATGCATTGCTCTAAACCAGAAATAATGTGTTAGTCATTATTTCTTGCATGCAGGTATATGCATTTTACAAAGGAAAACTAGTACATTTACTCCGAGAAACTACTTGTTTTACTTTCTAGAATACTTATTGTTTCGGCACACTAATACATGTTTCTCTTTAAAATATCTAATACAATGGTTCTATTTTCATGCATGTAAGAAACTATTGTTTTTATGCTTCTTCATATGTGTTCTTTTCATATAGTTATTTTCAAGAACCCAACATAGTTTCTCTATCATTTATGTACAAAGTTATTATGCATTTGTTTCCAAGAAAGTATCATAACAAATTTCTCATGCATTTGTTTTCAAGAAAGTATAATAATCAACCTTTCTTTTGGGCATAAGAAGTAACATAATAATAATGGTAACCTTTTATGCATTAAATCATGCAATTAAATCCATATTAAATCAAACTATCCAATATGCAACACACAAATCATTTTCCTTTTTACTCACCAAAACATGTAACTTTTGCAAATTCTTGCAAAAGAATTAACACAAATAACTTATCTTTCATGAAGAAGAAAAACATATTCTTTCCAAAGAAGATTTCCATGACTTATATTATCTCTGTGCATTTCATCTATGCATAGGTTATTATATTTTCTCATAACTAAGTATTCTTTTTCAAAATAACTCTCTTACCCATGAGAATATTTCACAAATTACCCTCTTTAATCTATATTCACTTCGAGGAAAATGACTACGAAATCCCTTTTTAAGAAAAGAGCATACATCCTATATTTTCTTAGATAAAAGGCATATTCAATGTTATATAAAGAAAATAAAGGTTACTCATCTTTTAATGCTGCAAATATATTTATAATAACAATATTTTTTCTATATATAGTAATAACAATCTTTATCCACATGTAGTAATATATTTTCTCTATCAAGAAAAATATATAATAACAATCTTTATCTACATGTAGTAATATATTTTCTTTACCAAGAAAAATATATGATCACAATCTTGATCTACATGCAATAATATATATTCTTTACCAAGAAAAATGTATTATTAATCAATCTTAATCTACATGTAGTAATATATTTTCTTTACAAAGAAAAATATATGATAATCATGCGCTTATATATGTTTATATATAATCACGAACACAAAAGCAATTTTTCAAGTTACCTATCAACTTGTTTTTACTTTTAAGAAAATCACATTAATTTCTACTATTTTATGCACAAGATGCAAATGTGATTTTTTTTTAAGGAGCACGATCGCTTATTTGGGCGTCATCTTGCATAGGAGAAAAATGAATGGTTGTGAGCCCCTTTCATGCGCAACCATGGGATCCATCTCTAAAAATACGATTGTACTCTTGCATGAAGTTCCACCCTCTGGTTTGAACAATGTCTCCTTCCACGCAATGCCACTAGTCTTCGTGGAATCTAGCCGAGGAACAACTTTCCTTTGTCCTTTGTTACAATGTCCACCAGAAACGAAGCTTCATAAAACAAGACAGGAACTCCATAGTCCTCAACGACTGAACATATTATCCAAAACCTCTCAAAAACGATTATTCCTCCCCCTCCGAGCCTCGATTCATTGTGAGATCAAAATATAAAAGCGAAATTTCCAAGAAGTAGTTTAACTCTTTCTTCGTGATTTGGCATATGATAGCAACCGTTGTTAGAGGAAAAAGAATGATATGCCTATTCCCCTTATCTCAAGATCATACCTTCATGTAAAAAAAATGGTTACTCTCTTGTAGTTTCACCATACCGAACCCTAACTACCTCATGGTATCACAACCTGTCATTAACGGGTAACTACTGACTTCCTTTATTTCATGGGAGACCAATGTCTTTACTTAGATCACTAGGGTCCTTATTTAAATACCTAGAATTTTGTTGCTTATGTAGTTCTAGTGTGGGTGAATTTACCCTATTCCCCCCTTCATTGTTGGAATGAAGAGACCTTCTGTAATATTGGAAATGCTTTGGGTCACTTTATCAGTTGAGGCAAGCCATAAGAAGGGACATTAGATTGTGCTAGAATCTTTGTTGTGGTAGATATGGATAAGGGCTTGTCTAATGCAATTAATTTGAACATGGATAACTGGTCACATTTCCAGGAGATAGACTATGATCAACTTCCCTCTACAAGCAAGTTATGTCACGAATATGGGCATACACGGAGATACAAAAACTCATAAGAAATTCAGTAGAAAATAAAGAGGGTGACTAATGGTAGAAACCAAAGCATAGAAGGGGTACTCCTCTGTAAAATGTAGCTATGAAACCCATATAAGATAATGTATATGGCCTAAAGGCCCCTTCTCCAAAAGAAAATTGTCACCATGGCGATGGGTCATCCTCCAGCAAAAATAAAGGATCAGGTTCCAAAGGAAATGAGTATGAGTTCTTAAACTAGTAGTTGAAGAAGGTGAAATCCATGCGCAAAAATCTCAAGAGAACCCCGTGGAATATCCAACTTGAGTGATCTTGAAAGGTCAAAATGTAGACATGTTACCATTAGAAGATGTTCTCACAAAGGAAACAATTGAATAATAATATGTTTTAGATAAAGAGGATGTCTTCCTTTCTCACGCAAAAACCCATGAAACTAGAAAGGATCCCATTCTTTGGGTTTGTAGATGAAAAGTCTAAAGGGGAAAAAGAAAAGGACCATGTGAAAGCAATAGAAAATTAGCGACAAATACTAATAGGAATATGAGGAACGAACAAGCAAAAAAGGATAAATATTTTGGCTCCAAAAATTCCATTAAGGGTACATTTAAGAAGGAACCTAGGATATCCAGAAAGGTTTAGTTGTCCAACCCTTGTGTAGGGGATCTCTAGATCAACTAATAAATGTCGAAAAATATCTCATGGAAGGTGATTTGGATCTTGGGGGAGGCCCCCAAGATCTGAAAAATTGAAATGCCAGAAAAAGATGAGAACACACAATGAACAAAAACACTAAGATTTTTTTTATTAAAATAGAGAATAACTATAAAATATACATTGTGGTGGACAATATATATTTTTCAAAATGTGACTTCTTACTTATAGCCTTTTTTAGTTACAATACCACGGGTAAATTCCATGGATGGGTAAATACCATGGATGAATGAATACCATGGGTAAATACCACTTACAGTACCATAGGTAAATTCCATGGGTGGATGAATACCATGGGTGGATGAATACCATGGGTGGATAAATACCATGGGTGAATGAATACCATGGGTAGATGCCACTTACAATATCATGGGTGGATGAATACCATGTGTGGATTCCACTTTCCATTCAGATCGTTCCTTCCTCCTTAAGATGTAATGGTCCCCATTGCATGAAGTTCCCTATTGAGAATCCTTTGTTGAACAAAGAGCCACTTAAGAGAAGGGTTTTGTGTGGTTAACCCATAACCATGATTAATGAATATCTGAGGATAGAGATACCCTGTAATGCTTGTGACCAATTGTGATACTGACAATGTGTGGCCTAGAAAATTGACTTCGCTGAAGCATGGGTTTGTAGATGACCCATAACCATCACAAATAAAGATTCGACGATAGAGATACCCTCTAATGCTTGTGACTAATTGTGATATGAATAATGTGTGACCTAGCATATGGACTTCAATTAAAAGGGTTTTTTTGCGGTTGACCCATAACCTTCGGTTTGTGGGTGACCCATAACCATGATGATTGTTAGTATGCTTGGTAAAGAATGGTGTCTTTTCTGGTAGATTCTTCTATCCAATGAGATGTTGTAAAGGCTTCTTTCACATTATAGACCTATTTTTGTAACTTTGTTGATAACTTCTGCTATAGGTGATGAAATCAAATTCTCTCAAAGATCCATTTGAGGTATTGAAAATATATTTTTATAGATATAAGACAATTGAACTTTTTTTGCCCATGGATTGAGAAAATAATTCAAGAAACTCATGGTATGCGTAGCGGTGCAATGTTCCAAACGTGTGTAGCTTCAATGGATCATACCTCTCAAACCGGGAGACACAATCAAATTCCATAAAAAAACCCATTTGATCTAACAGAAAATAATTTAAAATGATATATTTTAAACATTATAAAATTATTTGTGTAGGTCATAGCACTTGAATGGAGTTTGTTGAATATTGTTGCAAAACTTTGAAACTAAAATATGCTTCAAACCCTCATTCCCATGGAGCCATAACCTAAATTTGATACCACTGATCTGGATCTTGGGGGGAGGCCCCAAAGATATGAAAAATTGAAATGCCAAAAAAATATGAGAACACAAGGTAAACAAAAACACCTAGAATTTTTTTATTAAAATAGAGAATAATTGTAAAAGCTACATTGTGGTGGACAATCTATCCTTTTAAAAATGTGGCTTGTTACTTATAGTCTTTTTTAGTTACAATACCACGGGTAAATTTCATGGGTGGATACATACCATGGGTGAATGAATACCATGGGTAGATGCCACTTACAATACCATGGGTGCATAAATACGATGGGTGGATGAATATCATGGGTGGATGCCAATTTCCATTCAGATCAAAAGGCCCCCTAATTCTCTTTCTCCTAGAGATCAATTGGTGGATCAATAATACCTCATAAAATGTTCAAATATGTGGCTAAGTTGTGGAGTTAAGGTAGTTAGTTCTTATGGCACCTCGGAGGTATATGTATTGCATGGTCTTGTTTTGTCTTCCATTTTCTTTCTCAACAAAGTTCTCTTCATAGGTTGTTTTTTAAACTTATTCACATTCCAAGTTAAAAGGTATGATTTTTTTTTTTTTTTATATGTCAATTAGTTATCAGGAAAAATTAGAGTGTTGGTATTCTTCTCTCTCAAAGAGAAAATGCGTTCATTCAAAATTGTATCATTGGAGGGGACTTCAATACCACCCTCTACCCTTGGGATAAGAAAGGAGGATCTTCAATTAGAGGTCCCTTTCAACAAAAAATGGAACATATTATTGCTAATATGGGTCTGATAAAAATAAAACAAAGTTCAAATAGAATTACTTAGAGCAATAGGCATGTTAGTCCTAGACATATTATAGCTAGATTGGACAATTTTTTAGTCGCGAGTTCCTTTGTAGCTCAACATCCTTTTTTTTCTTCTCAAATATTACCCTAGAGTGGATCTAACCATAATTTAATCTTGATTGAAATTCTCCCTAAAGTTGACTATGGTCCCTTTCCTTTCCACTTCAATCCATTGTGGTTGCAGAAGAAAGGGTTGAAGTAGATTTTTCTCAAGCATGAGGAAAATGGGTCTCTAGTTCGCTAGTCTTTATATAGGAGAAAAAAGGATAAAAATAAAAAATATGGAACTAAAACAATGGGCCGAGGAGAACCAATCTAATGTAAATAAAAATTCGTCGCAAAAAAACATTTATAATATCTACAAGAACAATTAGAATATGATTACATCCCATAGGATCTATTAATAGAAGAAAAAAAGGAATTTGAAAAAGTTCACAAGGATATACATGACGAACAAGAAACATGGAGACTAAAATTGTGTCTCTAAGAGGGAGACAAAAACACTAAGTTGTTCCATAGTCAATAAAAAATGAGGATGTTGAAAATAAACATAAAATCAATCTTTATTGATGGGGATTATTTTTAGCTTCTCTCAAATTAAGGAAAAGGTATCCCAACACCTCAATGCTCTTTATGAAGATATCAGAAATCACGATGAGAAATTCATGAAATTCATGCCTGAGCACTGTTATCAGCCTATTTTGGTCCTTAGAGTTAGTACTGATGAGTGCTTCTAATGGTTGACCTTTTATGGGTCTTGAATCCTTTTTTTACCTAGTTTAGGCAATAGTTGTTGGGACCTAGTGCCTCATAGATAAACTAAAAGCCTTCAGCCGTAGGGAACATCCTTCTTCCTAGTGGATATTCCTGAAAAGTGTAATCTATCTTAAATAATTGTTTGGATATTAACTAATTTGCTTATATTTTCCTTCTTGTGTTCGAGTTGGAAACTTATACCATCAATTTCTTCTCTTATTAAAGAACAACTATCCTGGATACTAGGAAATGTTAGGTAGATTAATCTATGGAAATGTCAATTTTTTTAGGCATTCTCCTTTGGAACGAAATTTGAATCTCCAACCCCTCTAAGAATGGTTAGTAGAATAAGATAAAATAACCTTAGAGGACATCTCTCTTTAAATGGGCAGTGACCGCTAGATTGGCTAGGTTCTTCATTCTGTGTTGCTACATTTGAGTAGAATAACTTGCTCAATGGAAAATCATTTAGCTAGCTGCACCATTGGTTATAAAGAAGATTATGATATTTTGGTTGGAAGATATTAGAATATTCAGTTAAAAAAGGTTGCTTATCTTTTCTCTTTCCATAATTTGTTGCTGTCAAATTCATATTTGAGATCATGTGTGGAACTCAAATGGTCCATGAAAAATTAATTCTTATATTGGCCTCTCATTCATAAGAAAATTCTAACTATATAAAATTTGAGGAAGTGGGGCGATCATGGTCAATCAAGGTGTCCTCTCTTCTCTACTCAAGAGGAATCTATCCATCACCTCTTCATTGATTGTCATTTTTCTCAAGTTATTTGGAATTCTACTTTGCATTACCTAGAGGAAAAGTTTATTTTTCCATCCCTCACGTGTGATTATTTTTCCTCATGGGATCATCATTATGCTGAGACATTTATTGGTAAGAATTTTTTTAAGTAAATTTGGGTAGCTCTGTTGAGTTTTATTTATTGGAAAATTTAGGTCACTTGCAATGAAGCTATATTTCATGATAATAGAATCCTCCCTCAATTTTTAGCTTCAAATGCATTCTAATTAATATATTATATGATTTATAGTCTCATAAATCTAAGACTGATTTTTCTTCTCAAATCATGGATGAAGTGGAAAAAGCATGGACAGTGAAATATTTTCCCCAAATTCCTTTCTCCCAGGTATCTCCTCACAACTCTCATTCTCACAATGAAGCTTGGTAGCTACATTTTCCGAAGGAAGAATTTGGACTTTGGCTTAAAGTTTAGCACTCTTATATCCTTTTCTTTGACGGTGCATCAAAGAATAATCCATGGGATGCAAGAGTGTGGGAGGGTTATATTTTTGTCTAGAGGAAATGTAGATCTATCATATGCTTGGGGTATGAGATCAATTTCAAATAACCAAGTAAAAGCATATGCATTGCTTCAAGGATTGATATTAGCAAAAGGCCACAAAGTCTCTTCTCCAATAGTCATGGGAGACTCCAAGATTCCCATTCATTATTTGTTTGTTGGTTCCCTTCCTCATGATAATAGCTTGAAGAATATCTTGAAACGGATCAAAGGTATTTTACCCCTATCTCTTTCTATCAAAATATTTTGAGTCCTCCATGTAAATAATCAAGGTATCGATGAAATGGAAAATAAATGGGATAATTTAAATTTTAGTGGATTGAAGGTATATTGGCAAGCCTCTTCACGCCCAATCCCATCACCGAGGATCTTATGAACTTCTATAGGAAAGGTATTCTTTTCATTTAGGTCCAAATGTCTCAACAATCCATTCAAAATGAATCAACACATCATTGGTTGCATGCAATGGTTTTAATACAGAGTCTATTGGGTAATTTTAAACTTCATATATGTAACCTAATTGATTTTGGCACAAAGTCTTAGACGTGACAAGGAGTATTGGAGGCATGTTCTATCAAAGAAGTGATATTCTCTATATTTTCCACTTATGGGATTGTTTTGATGTATGGTATTCAATTGGTTTTGAAGCAAGGTTGTGTTCAATGGAAGGAAATAAGTAACTCGCTCTTACTTCTATTATTTCAATCATGCTCATGCCCACCCATGTTGGATATATACTAGGATGACAAGGATCATAAGGGTTTTCAGATATAGGGAAATTTTCAATAGGTTCAAATCTTAGTGTAATTGGTAATACTATGAAGTCAAGGCTATTTTTGGTGGCTCTAACTTACACTAACATTCCTTGGCACCTTGCATGTCTTGGAACATCTTTGTACCTGAAACATCTTTGTACCTAGAACATCTTGCCATGAGTAGGATGCCCAATCACATGTTGGCATGCCATAACATAGCATAACACTCCCCTATCATGTGTTGGCATTCCCTGTAGTCCCTAGCATGCCTTGGAACTCCTTGGCATAATATTTCATTGACAAACTGTTAGGCCCCTATACTACTAGTGTAACGCCTTATTGTTATTAGTATAACCCACTTATTATATTGATGTACCCATGTAGTGCCCATATTGTTACTATTGTGCCCCATAGAATCCCACTATTGTTATTATTGTGCCCTTACATTATTATTGTTATGTCGGCTCTGATTATGTTATCACCCCTTAGACTCCTATATATAGAAAGGAGGTCTTTTCATTTGTATCATCGAAGAATTGTTCATTTATGTAATGTAAAGGAGGTTGCCCCCTCGAAGAGGCTGAATTTTAAGGCGTTGATCTATCTTTTCTATCTTTTCTTGAGTTGGTTTCATAACATTTGGTATCAGAGCTTTGGATTCTAGGGTTTCGCTTCTCCAAACAGGTCATCGTGGCATTTTCGCTATAACTTTTTTTCTGTGATGTTTCAGAAGTCACAAAAAAAACCCATTTGAGAAAAAATCGCACTAAACCTTGGGCCTGAAGTTCAGAGCTTTTTGCCTGATATTTGCGGAGATATGATCTGAGGAAGTTGGTCTTTTTGTAGACTCCTGAATTACATTCAAAACAGGTGACCTGGGGAAAATCGTCATAACTTTCTCTCTGGGGATCAGATTGAAATTTTGTAAGAAGGTATAGAAGGATGATGGACTATGGTTTTTTTGTATATATTTTTGAGATCCAGAAGTTGAAACAGTGACACGTGGCACTTCATACAAGTTCGCTCTTCTGGAAAGGTCTATAATCAGGTCATCTTGGGAGATTGTGCATAACTCTTTCTTAGAGAACCCAATTTGGATCAGACTGGTGGCATTGGAAAGAGGACACAAAGGGCTGCTATAGATCGCATTTCCAAAACTTGAAGATCTAAAAGTACAGAGTTACAGTCGTTTCAAAGTCGAGCTCCTAAAATCAAGAAAAAGAAAGATGAGGAAGTTTGATGGCAAGGATCCGGTAAATTGGATACTTCAGATGGAGCAATATTTTGATCTACATGGTGTACAACTGTTACAAAAGGTATGTATTGCATCTTCATATTTAGAAATAGATCAATTTTTATGGTACGAAGGGAGTTGTTCTCGTAAACAACTTGTTACGTGGTCAATTTTCACGGAGGAAATGATAGCACATTATGAAGATACAAAGAGCAACACCTTCTTTAGAGAAACACCACAACAATTGGAAAGAGTAAAAGGGCTTTGTGACATAGTGGAAAGAAAAATTATGGAAACCAGGAAGTGTACCCCTCACAACTATAAAGATGGAAGTGTTGTTTCTCCTAGCCTTCCACAACCTACAAGGGTTACACCACAACAATTGGAAGAAAAAAGAGAAAAAGGGCTTTGTTACAATTGTGATAGCAAATGCACTAAAGGTCATAAGTGTGCTGAGAAGAAATTGTTTTACATAAAATATGAAGAAGAGGAAGAAAAGGATCAAGAAACATCAAAAGAAGAAGATATACGCCAGGACCCCACCCCAGAGAAAGAAGAAATGAATCAGACCATATCTTGTAAAGCATTGGCAAGAATTACCACTCCTCAAACTCTCAAGATAGAAGGACATATCAAGAAGAAAAATGTGCAAGAAGTGAAGGATCACATCGAGAAAGAAGAAATGAATCCAACCATATCTTGTAATTCATTGTTTGAAATTACCACTCCTCAAACTATCAAGATAGAAGGACATATCAAGAAGAAAAATGTTCAAAAAGTGAAAGATCACATCGAGCATCAAGAAATGAATCCGACCATATCTTGTAAAGGATTGGAAGAAATTGCCACTCCTCAAACTCTAGAGATAGAAGGACATATCAAGAAGAAAAAGGTTCACGTAGTGAAAGATCACATCGAGCATCAACAACAAGTTCTCCAAATTTTAAAGGATAACGCCACTTCGGTGCAAAATCAAATGAAACAACAGGTAGATAAACATCGTAGTGAAAAATGTTTTGATGTAGGTGATTGGGTATTTTTACTGCTACATCTCAAGCAAGCTATTTATGAGAAGGAAATGTTGGCAATTCTACATGCACTTAAAAAATGGCGACCTTACCGAATGGGAAGACTCTTCAAGGATGAGGATGTGGAAGCATTGTTTTGTGCTATTTATATTATCCAACCAGATTGGATAAACAAAGCAAGGAATGAATGGAAGAAGGACGAAGAAGTATGGCCACTTATTCAAAAGTTGCAAAAGATCCCAATTCAAACAATATTGCCAGAAATTGAAGAGGAAGGAAAAATCATATTGGAACCTGGAGCAGTCACAGAAACAAGAACCTGACAGCTACAAAATCAATCAATTGAGTATCTCATCAAGTGGAAGAACTTACCCACTGAAGATTCCACATGGGAGGACAAGAATTTTATACAAAAGCATCAAGAACTACTCAAGCGTTGAGGACAATGCTTTTTGAAGGAGAGGGGCATGTTAGGCCCCTATACTACTAGTGTAACCCCTTATTGTTATTAGTATGACCCACTTATTATATTGATGTACCCATGTAGTGCCCATATTGTTACTATTGTGCCCCATAGAAGCCCACTATTGTTATTATTGTGCCCTTACATTATTATGGTTATGTCGTCTCTGATTATGTTATGACCCCTTAGACTCCTATATATAGAAAGGAGGTCTTTTCATTTGTATCATCGAAGAATTGTTCATTTATGTAATGTAAAGGAGGTTGCCCCCTCGAAGAGGCTGAATTCTAAGGCGTTGATCTATCTTTTCTATCTTTTCTTGAGTTGGTTTCATAACACAAACATTAGCACTTGGAACACATTGGCACTTGGCATGTATTGGAACATATTATTACTATGCCTAGCATGCCCCTTTCGAAAAAGATAAAGTCCCAACTTATTAACCCTCTTATGTGTTCATTTCCTTGCATTTTAGCTTGGTTATTCCTTTTGTTGCCTTGAAACTCCTTGACACATATCGTGCATGTATTTATTGACAAAATCGTGCATGTAGATATCCTACTTGCGAATTTGTAAAATAATATCAATGAAAAATATGAAATTTTAAAAAATCATGTATACTTTCTATTTCTGGAAAAAATGATATTTGGAATGGAATTGCAAGTAAAAGTTCTATGTGAATGCATGCAATGAAAAATTTAATTTTCTATTTTTTTATTAATGTCAAATAAGGAATTTAGTAATTACTAAAAGAAAAAAAAGTAGAGATTTTTCCTTATTTCAAATAAGGAATTAGTTCAAATAAAGAATTTAGTGATTATTAAAAAAACTAAAAGCAGAGTTTTTTCTTTATTTCAAATAAGGAATTTAAGAATTTATTAATTATTCTCTATCTCTATTTTTCTAGCAATATATACTTGTCTCATATAAAACCTCAAGCAATATGCTTGGTAACACCCTTGAAATAATATTTACTCTCATTTATTAAATATTTTGTATTACAAAGAAATAATAAATCTAGTTAACAATGAGTAAAATCCATCAAAAGTGTTGCCTAAAGTCATAGTTATTTGATCTATTACAGATAATGAAACTATTTGTGAAATTAAAGATTTCAATATGTGACATAGTAATCAAGATCATTTATGGGAATTTCTATAACTATTCATGTGACACATAACTTTGGTTGCATTACAAGAGATATTGAATAATCAGGCCATGTTCATTTTAGCAATGATATAAACAATAAGATGTGATCCTAGTATCTTCTTTACAAATTATCATTTTGGATAGTCTAATAAAAGGTGTTTTATTTGACCTTTGGTATTATTTAAGTTTATATTGTAACTTCTCTCCTATACATATTTATTTGCTTCTTTTCAAGCACATGGCAGCACTTTTCCCACATGTCACCATTATAAAATGGCCTATCAACTTCCACAGTAGCTTACCTCGTCAATTAATTTGGCTATTATATCCACTATCGACCAAGTCTTGGGAAATATAACATTAGTTTAAAACTTGCTTACTCGGTCTAACATATAGACGAGCTTGTATATTGAAGCCCTAATGTATCAATACCTGATATCTTGAAAGCCCGATGGTCGGGCTATCAAGCCATCAGGCCCTCGGAAGATGCTAAAGAGTGTCATTGATACAAATTAGCTGATATATTAACATCCAAAAGCCCAACATCCACGTCGTCGCTATCTGGTTACCACCTAGACATCACCTCGGTGCTAAGTCAACCTTCCATACCCATGTCAACATGCCACATCACTTGACACATTGGTATGCCATGTCTTCTAGACCCACAATGGTGCCACATCATAATGTGACGTTAGCATGTCAAATCAACTGCCACACAATTGACATGCGGTATCCCTAAGTCCACATCCACTCACCACATCATTACTCTATCGATATCAAGGTTTCTTGTTGGTGGCTAGTGTCCTACTTACTAATGTCTACTACCCAATATTGTGACATTTTGATAGGTCGATGTACCAACAACTAATACATTGCATTAGTGTTGGTTGACCTTGAGGTGTCCTTAATACAGTTAGCTCAAAATTTGACCTCTCGATGGACTATAGTCCCCAACCATCAAGTGAGAGTCCTTGAACCCTCTATCTCCATGAGCTAATGGATAATGTAGGATGATATGCTAATATCGAGGACATGTTTGACATGGAATCTAGGTTAGTTGGGGATTTTTGCACAATTAGGTGATGGGGAAAACTATTTTCCATCATTATAAACCATAGGTATATAGATGTTGTATGGGTGTTAATGTGAGGATAATTTTGCCCCACAAGGATGGCTTTGTTTGGGGCCTTGGACATCATCTAAGGAGAAACACCATTATCATCCTAGGGCCTATGAGTGGTTTTGGTGGGTTAGTAATAATACAGACTATGCACATGGTACAAAACCACCTCCCAGTGCCTCTAAGGTGAATGGTTGGCCTAGTGGTGCTCATCGCCAATATCAAGGTTTCTTGTTGGTGGCTAGTGTCCTACTTACTAATGTCTACTACCCAATATTGTGACATTTTGATAGGTCGATGTACCAACAACTAATACATTGAATTAGTGTTAGTTGACCTTGAGGTGTCCTTAATACAATTAGCTTGAAATTTGACCTCTCAATGGACTATAGTCCCCAACCATCAAGTGAGAGTCTCTGAACCCTCTATCTCCATGAGCTAGTGGATAATGTAGGATGATATGTTAATATCGAGGACATGTTTGACATGGCATCTAGGTTAGTTGGGGCTTTTTGTACAATTAGGTGAGGGGGAGCACTATTTGCCATCATTTTAAACCATAGGTATATAGATGTTGTATGGGTGTTAATGTGAGGATAATTTTGTCCCACAAGGATGGCTTTTTTTGGGGCCTTGGACATCATCTAAGGAGAAACACCATTATCATCCTAGGGCCTATGAATGGTTTTGGTAGGTTAGTAATAATACAGACTATGCACATGGTACAAAACCACCTTCCATTGCCTCTACGGTGAATGGTTGGCCTCGTGGTGCTCATCGCCAATATCAAGGTTTCTTGTTGGTGGCTAGTGTCCTACTTACTAATGCCTACTACCAAATTTTCCATCATTATAAACCATAGGTATGTAGATGTTTTATGGGTGTTAATGTGAGGATAATTTTCCCCACAAGGATGGATTTGTTTGGGGCCTTGGACATTATCTAAGGAGAAACACCATTATCATCCTATGGCCTATGAGTGGTTTTGGTGGGTTAGTAATAATACAAACTATGCACATGGTACAAAACCACCTCTGAGTGCCTCTAAGGTGAATGGTTGGCCTAGTGGTGCTCATCGCTAATATCAAGGTTTCTTGTTGGTTGCTAGTGTCCTACTTACTAATGTCTACTACCCAATATTGTGACATTTTTATAGGTCGATGTACCAACAACTAATACATTGAATTAGTGTTAGTTGACCTTGAGGTGTCCTTAAAAATAACCATTAATTTCCATAATTGTAAACCATAGGTATATATATGTTGTATGGGTGTTAATGTGAGGATAATTTTGCCCCACAAGGATGGCTTTGTTTGGGGCCTTGGACATCATCTAAGGAGAAACACCATTATCATCTTAGGGCCTACGAGTGGTTTTGGTGGGTTAGTAACAATACAGACTATGCACATGGTACAAAACCACCTCCCAGTGCCTCTAAGGTGAATAGTTGGCCTAGTGGTGCTCATCGCCAATATCAAGGTTTCTTGTTGGTGGCTAGTGTCCTACTTACTAATGTCTACTACCCAATTTTCCATCATTATAAACCATAGGTATATAGATGTTGTATGGGTGTTAATGTGAGGATAATTTTTCCCCACAAGGATGGCTTTGTTTGGGGCCTTGGACATCATCTAAGGAGAAACACCATTATCATCCTAGGGCCTTGTTACCAGGAATAGTGTCTATGCAGAGCTGCTAATCCCACTAAGGCTGGTAGCTACCTTAGAAACAAACAAACTTAAAACTACTTTCGTTTTCCTTTATGAAAGATAGATGAGAGAAGAATGAATGAGACCAACCTCTGTCTTGTGCTTGGTTCCTTGCTCGATTCCTCTCTCTTCTGATAGCGTTTTGCTACTTGCTTTCTTGTATACCCAGCTTCACAGAGTACCTGTAGAATCAAAGCAGCATAACACTATACGAGAACATAGATCTATTATCATAAGCAGTATAGGATCAGATGTATATTAACCATACAAATGCATAAAACATCAATCACACAAGTATATGGAGGAAAATTTGAATAGATTTATTGATAATCAGGAAAGAGCTAAGAGAATTACAACCAATTGTTTTGACCCAGCATCATCCTCTCAGCAAGAAGCCCTTCTTCACCTCATAAAAATCTTAGATCACCGAACACTATGATATTGCACCAATAAACCAGCAGCACTTCCTTACAAGATACAAGATTCCAGCCTCTGGATCTCTGGGATGAGGGCTCCATATATAGATGTCTGCAAGGGATGTGAGTCAGCTTTTGAGATTTTATTAGTGTCTTCCCTCTGATAGTTCTTGATTCCACTTGGAGATTGATGATCTCTTACTCATCCCTGGTCGAATTCAGAGAGGCAAGTGTCACAGGAGAAGTTTCTGGAAGATTCCATGCTTCTCCACCTTGCGGATTGACCCTGACATTTGTCCCTTCTTGCCCATCGCACCCCATAGAAGGGATTTTTGAAATGCACGCACCTACTATGTGTATTTAGGTGGGATGCAACGCACTTTTCCTAAGGAGCAGGTGAAATGGTCTAGTTTTGACCAGTTCTGAGTAGTTTTTCATGGAGAACTTCTGGGAGATGTTGTAATCATTTGACCTTGTTCTTTTAGGGGTTGTAACAACACCTTTAGGGACTTAGGAGCCCTTGGTTTATGGACATTTATGCTTGGGGTTGTAGTGCCCAAAAATGTCTATAACAGTTGCCCCCTAAAACATGAGGTCGTTAATCTTTTGATGTCGGGTGAAATTCTTTATCATGAGGATCCGAAGTTATTTCAAGCTGGAAAGAGACCTGTAATAAGATACAATACAATACATTATCTTCATAATATTTTCATGATTTAGCTGAGGCGGGCATTCCCATGCTCAGATTTATAAATTCATTTTGATGTACATAGGACAGTCAATCGTCTGAGTGTAGACTGATGATTCTGGTAGAGCCATCATCCCTTAGATTGGATGATTATATGTGCAGAAATTATGTACATTTGATGTCTTTATTTTCCTGAATATATATTGCAGCCCGGATGGATGAAACTAGATCTGGGGTCTTCAATCTTGTTCGATCTTCACTCAAAGTACAAGTCGATCCATGTGAGAGATGTTTTGGAGTCGAACATGGAAAGACATCGCCTGATTACCAACCAATGATGTAAGTTGTTAACAGGCGCGAGAGGAATCACCGATAATGATAATGATCCTCAAGGTACTGCAGTCCAATTCACGTGGTGTGAATAAGGGACTTAGCTTCGAACACCACGTAAAATCTTTCGGTCGAAGGCCATTGATGTAAACCTGTCGCCGGAAGTGAGAAACTTGCCATTGAGGCATGCAAGCTTCAAAGTACTGAAAGGGTTGTTCCTAGATCGACTTCTTAGATAATGAGCTGATGTCGATAAGAAGAGATCCATCATAGGAGGGCCTTAATGAATCCCACATCAATGACACGGAACGGAGCAAATGATTTTAATGGAGGTGAAAACAATCTGGTGATATATGGTTCAGGGTGGCGGTCATGAAAGAATGGAGCGAAAATGTATTATAGTGGGTGAGACATAGGTGAATTCTTTGAGCGACTTCTCTTGAACATATCGGCAACACTGACATGATGGATTGGTAGCATTAACCCCAAATGTGGATGGTGTGAATGGAACAACCCAACCCGACTAGGATGCAGAGTGAAAGTGTCATGTTCAAGAGCGACTTGCTACCAAAAACGTTTCTTCAAGTTTTCTTCCCAATTTTTCCCTAGTCATTGCTGACCAGTACCTCTTTATTTTTTTCAAGCTTGAGGAGGATAACATATGCTTGTTCTATAATTTTCCCTTCGGGCAAACCCATCGCTATGTTTTAACGAGCCTAGCGATAGTGAAACTCGTTCTTGTCTGTTATGGACAAGTTTGTCGCTATTAGGTTTTAACGAGTTTAACGACAAAGATAACTCGGTCCTTTTCAATTTTAGAGAGTCTGAAAAGGAATGTAAAGGAAACTTCAAAAAATCATTTTTCGCAATCTAATCCCTTAAGTCCAAAAAATTATAAAACAATACATAAGGGATGAATTTTCGGTACTTTTAACGAGCCGAACAAAACAAGCGCTCGATCTTTTTGTGTAATAATCCCCCATGTCCAAAAAGATTAAAATCTAAAGGAGGGATAGCACTTTTGGTCGCTTTAACGAGCTGGAGAGGCCAATAGCTCGGCAATCTTTTCATATTTTACGAGTCAGTTGAAAAGAGCTTAAAGGAAACTCGTTTTTTGAGGAACGAGTGATAGGTTCGGGTAGCAGCTGATTCCAGGTAAGGTTTGGAATTTCCCAATCACAGTAGTGTCACAAGGATGGCTAACAAGATCACTCTTCGCAGCTGTTCCTCAAAAGGGGTAAAGAATCAAGTGGAGGTGAATGATCGGCCAATACATAGTGGAGGTGATGATGAGAACACGACCAAGGCTTTAAAGGCTGAAGTACTACATTCACGATGTTTATTTACCGGAAATTGGTTCATTTTTTAATGAGCTTAAACGTTGGGGGAAACACTTGCTCATGGCTTATGTTTATTTTTTAACGAGCTTAAATTCCGCGATAAAACTGCTCAATTAATCCAGTCGCATAATAAGGATGTCTCATATAAAACGACATTATTTCAAAGCTTTGCCCCACATCCTTTCTTTATGAAAGTTAGGAAACGACCAATCCTAC
Organism: Pinus tabuliformis; assembly: GCA_031772625.1. Taxonomy (NCBI): domain Eukaryota; kingdom Viridiplantae; phylum Streptophyta; class Pinopsida; order Pinales; family Pinaceae; genus Pinus; species Pinus tabuliformis. The sequence continues at coordinate 573,887,459 of CM062807.1, forward strand.
GAGTTTAGAGGGTTAGAGGACCTACAAATTTAAAAAATAAATGGTCGCTCTTCGCTTGCACGCCAAAAGGTTTTCATGCCCCCAGGTATAGTGAAATAGAGTTTCAAGGTTACCCCTCAATTTGCAGACAAAACATTTGTTTTATCGGGAAAGGCCTACCTTTTCAGGTTACCCCTCAATTTTCAAACAAAACATATGTTTTATCAGAAAAGGCCTACCTTTTTCAGGTTACCAAAGATTGTTCTATTTGTGTCACAAGCAAAACATTTCTTCAGCGATGCCTACCAAAATAGACAAAGGTGAGTGGCGCAGACACCTCCACTCACATAACTTTGATGAGGGAATCTTATTCTAGTCTAATCCCCTTTTCCTAAACGGACGGGAGTGTCAGACTAGTCTGATATCCTTCGCGGAAACCTACCCTATACCTGAAGTTTTCCTATCGAAACAGGCCAGGGTGCGTTCCCCCTGGGTTTCAGTCATGCCCTCTGAATCAGTCGCGCTCATCAGGAGGACAGACTGGGGATTGATGAGAAATTCCTTGCGTAAAAAGACCATTCAAGGATGGTATATGACGATTTGCTATGCGTGAACCGGGGAATGAAAGTTGGTCTACGAGATTGACCACTCTTCCTTCGTGCAGAAAACACATTACTCTAAAGAGTGAGGAGACAATGGCTCCCATGCAATAAATATAGTCTCGCCCAAGGAGTAGATTATAATCCAGGGGTCCTTGGACTACCATTACATTCATGTGAACGGTTTTCCCTCTCAATGTTATGGGCACATCGGGAAGGATCCCTAACGGTCGACTGGTTCCTTTGTCAAAGCCTGTTAGATTTCTCATTTTAGGCAAAAGTGATGGCGAACCAAGCGCTTTCCAAGTAGTTGAGGAAATGATACTCACAGAAGCCCCTTCATCTATGATGGTACCGGCCATGACCATTATATATACTTGAGCGATGATTTGGAATGGTATACTAGCCGGTAAACAGGGTCTGCCTAGTAGATTCCAGTCAAAGGAAACAACCAGGTTGCTTGGAGGTGGGACCGAATAGACGGCTGAGTATGACTCTGATGAACTTCCTTCCTGCAGCAAAGGAATGGGTAGACTGCCCCCATGTTCATCGGAGTCTGTGTTTACGAAAAGAATTTGAACGGTGTCGTTCTTGTTCTCTTTGGTGACTATATCATCTGAAGATTGATCCTTTGAAGGCATGACCAGGTCAACTGTCATCTCGACCTTTTGACTTTCGTCTGGTATGGATTCAGATGGTTTATCTTCAATGATAGACGGTTTGGCCGACCACAAAGGCGTGTCAGCCGGATTTTCAACTAGTGACGGATTTAGCAAGAGTTTCTTGTATCCAGGAGGAAACCGTAACGGTGAAACTGGATGGTCGTCCAAGACTCTTTTAGTTTCATCTAAGAAGGGACAACGATGGACGACGTGATCGCCTTCACATAGTTTACAAGTAAATTTACATTTTCCTTTTTGTCCAGGGGCTTCACTTTCACTAGTTGACGGTGTATTTTCAACATGATCATCAGAGGTTGACAACACCGGGTTGTGCAAACGAGGAGACCAGTCCCTTAAGATCCGAGGGATGTAAGGACAATCTCGATGATAGTGGTCTCCTTTGCAAATGACACATGGCGATTTAGGCCTGGTCGGTGCAGTGTGTGGATTTTCGCTAGATGACGCTTGGTTGCCCCTTTTCGCCTTTGGCTCCTTCTTCTTCTTCTCTTTCTTCTTCTTTTCCTTCTTCTTCTCAGGTACTTGATTTTTGGCTTTACCAGCTTCATCAAGCAAAGATGAAGGAGGAGAGGAAGAATTGGACGAAGTAGAGGGTTGGGGGTAATTCTGGAATCGTTTATTTGCTGACTCGATTGTTTAGGAATCGTGGTGTTCTGAACAACGGAGGTTGAGAAGAGCCATACGGGCAAGCCAATCATCAATCCTGGAAGTGACAATGTGGCCATATGGGGTGCACCAACATCTCCCTAAGAGGAGAAGGGACTAGGATTTCCTCCAAGGGGAACTCCTTGGTTGGTGGACTCCATTTTCCTCAACCTAAGACCAACGTAGGAAAGGTGATAATTATTCCATTTAAAATAAATTTTAGACACTTTGACACAACTTGTTTTTTCAATTTTTAAGAGTCGAGAAAAAACAAAAGATGACTCTAGTTGCCTTCGATTTTTAATGAGCCTGAAGTGACAAGTGCTCAGATGGACCTTTTCCGTTAAGGAGTCTGTAAAGGAACGAAAGGGATTGCTATGGAAATCTAGACAGAGGGATTACCAAACCAATCGCAAAACTGTAGACTACATTTTATGGTACGGTAGTCAATCTTCCCGAATGCTATGTTCAGTGCATTGCGATCGATAGGGCGGCAGACATAGCTTCCTATGGATAAAGGATAAATCCTATTGTGGTCTCCCAAAATATACTCGACGGTACATGGGAGCAGAAGTCCGTACTGGCACTTATCATCTCAAAGTGGAGGAATCACCCAACCAACAGTGAAAACAACAGTTACCAGGCTTAACGACGCCGGAATACGTCTCTAGCCTAGACTTCTAGATGTTATGCGTTAGGTTCCAAAGCGTTTTTAGATTCATTAAATTTATTTTATAGTTGATCTTGCTTAAGAAATTTGCCTTTCAGGTTCACCGCGTGATGTAGATGTACAATTCCTAAAATGCAATCTAAGATGATAAACAGTCGTTTAATCTTCTTTTTGAAAATGAAAATCCTAGCTACTAAGGAAAGAGAGATGGCGTTGTTTCAACAAAGAGCAAAGAGCACACACTATATGCACTGTCCTAAATCAAACCAACAAACAGTCTAAATGAAAATGCACATGCATGTATTTGTTTTCAGCCTTCTTAATGTGTAAATGATAAAAAGAAAGCTAATGCGCAAACCTGAATTATTTTTCAAAGCGAAAATTACTAACAAGCTTCTTTTCAAAACAAAACGAGGACAATGACAACACTTTGCAATTTGGAATTGAAAACTTGCTTTCAACACTAGAAAAACTACTAATTCAGATCAAATACAATAGTAACAGGGTAATCAACTATCAAGAGCAATTAGACTCTCTTCTATGACTGAAAACGACACTTGTGACACTTTCAAATCAAGAAACGATAGTACAATTACGCTACTTCTTTGTAAAGGAGAACTGAAAATGACTCAAAAAATACATAAAAACATTTACATTTCTTTGCACAATAGAGGCGGAATAACAGCAAGGAAAGGGGTTTCCAATAGAGGTGTACTGACTACAAGCAACAAAACTCCTAAATAGATCTGAAAAGAGTGAACACAGAAACCAAAATTTAGGAACAAGGCCTTGTCTGATCAGCGCACCTATAACACAGTGAAACTGAAATGCAACGCACCTACTACACTCGGGAAGTTGCTGCATTTGAAGTTCACAGAACAGACAGTGCGCTGGACCAGGGATGAGACTTTGATTGGATTCTGAGTCACAGTTTGCAGTTCAGTTCAGGGATTTAAGCCAAGCAAGTGGTAATCAATAAATCAATCATAGGGGTAGATATAAGGAGGTTACTAGAGCCACCACGAGGGCAATGAGAAAGCTTGTAAATCAATTGTTTAATTCATAAACAAAACCCAGAGATTGACTGAAGCAGCGTTGATCTACTTTGCACTTGAATAGAAAATGCAGTTCGAAGGCTAGTTGGCTTGACTTCAGGCTCCATCTGTAAGTTTATAAAGTAAACAAATGTAGATGAACAAACAATCTACTCGATCCCTAATGGAGTCGCCATTTGTTACCGGGAATAGTGTCTATGCAGAGCTGCTAATCCCACTAAGGCTAGTAGCTACCTTAGAAACAAACAAACTTAAAACTACTTTCGTTTTCCTTTATGAAAGATAGATGAGAGAAGAATGAAGGAGACCAACCTCTGTCTTGCGCTTGGTTCCTTGCTCGATTCCTCTCTCTTCTGATAGTCTTTTGCTACTTGCTTTCTTGTATACCCAGCTTCACAGAGTACCTGTAGAATCAAAGCAGCATAACACTATACGAGAACATAGATCTATTATCATAAGAAATATAGGATCAGATGTATATTAACCATACAAATGCATAAAACATCAATCACACAAGTATATGGAGGAAAACTTGAATAGCTTTATTGATAATCAAGAAAGAGCCAAGAGAATTACAACCAATTGTTCTGACCCAGCATCATCCTCTCAGCAAGAAGCCCTTCTTCACCTCATGAAAAGCTTAGATCACCCAACACTATGATATTGCACCAATAAACCAGCAACACTTCCTTACAAGATACAAGATTCCAGCGTCTGGATCTTTGGGATGAGGGATCCATATATAGATGTCTGCAAAGGAGGTGAGTTAGCTTTTGAGATTTGATTAGTGTCTTCGCTCTGATAGTTCTTGATTCCACTTGGAGATTGATGATCTCTTACTCATCCCTGGTCGAATTCAGAGAGGCAAGTGTCACAGGAGAAGTTTCTGGAAGATTCCATGCTTCTCCACCTTGCGGATTGACCCTACCATTTGTCCCTTCTCGCCCATCACAACCCATAGAAGGGATTTTTGAAATGCAATGCACCTACTATGTGTATTTAGGTGGGATGCAACGCACTTTGCCTATGGAGCAGGTGAAATGGTCCAGTTTTGACCAGTTCTGAGTAGTTTTTCATGGAGATCTTCTTGGAGATGCTGTAATAAGTTGACATTGTTCTTTTAGGGGTTGGAACAACACCTTTAGGGACTTAGGAGCCCTTGGTTTATGGACATTTATGCTTGGTGTTGTAGTGCCCAAAAATGTCTATAACAGGCCTACGAGTGGTTTTGGTGGGGTAGGAATAATACAGACTATGCACATGGTACAAAACCACCTCCCTGTGCCTCTAAGGTGAATGGTTGGCCTAGTGGTGCTCATCACCAATATCAAGGTTTCTTGTTGGTGGCTAGTGTCCTACTTACTAGTGTCTATTACCCAATATTGTGACATTTTGATAGGTCAATGTACCAACAACTAATACATTGAATTAGTGTTAGTTGACCTTGAGGTGTATTTAAAAATAAGCACTAATTGCCATCATTATAAACCATAGGTATATAGATGTTGTATGGGTGTTAATGTGAGGATAATTTTGCCCCAAAAGGATGGCTTTTTTTGGGCCCTTGGACATCATCTAAGGAGAAACACCATTATCATCCTAGGGCCTACGAGTGGTTTTGGTGGGTTAGTAATAATACAGACTATGCACATGGTACAAAACCACCTCCTAGTGCCTCTAAGGTGAATAGTTGGCCTAGTGGTACTCATCGCCAATATCAAGGTTTCTTTTTGGTGGCTAGTGTGCTACTTACTAATGTCTACTACCCAATTCACCATCATTATAAACCATAGGTATATAGATGTTGTATGGGCGTTAATGTGAGGAAAATTTTTCCCACAAGGATGGCTTTGTTTGGGGCCTTAGACAACATCTAAGGAGAAACACCATTATCATCCTAGGGCCTATGAGTGGTTTTGGTTGGTTAGTAATAATAAAGACTATGCACATGGTACAAAACCACCTCCAAGTGCCTCTAAGGTGAATGGTTGGCCTAGTGGTGCTCATCGCTAATATCAAGGTTTCTTGTTGGTTGCTAGTGTCCTACTTACTAATGTCTACTACCCAATATTGTCACATTTTGGTAGGTCGATGTACCTGTTAACACCCAGGTTGTTCCCTTTGACTCCTTAGGGAATACGGCTAGCGTAACCACTAACCAAGCTTTGGATTACAGGTTCTAGCCAACCTGTAATCAGAGAGGGCTCTCTCTTTTGATTTTTTAACTTTGTTCTTGAGGATCTTAGGCTAGTTATGAGGTGAGGGTTTGGTTTAAAATTTTGGTTGAGTGATGTCTTTCAGTACCTAAGATGAGATCTTCAGACAGTTTCAGTCCATTGGGCAATGGAGTCTGTGGTTATAGGTTGTTTGAAGTGTTGAGTGGGATTGTTTAAACTGCAGGGCCATTTAGATATATCATGAAACAAACTTGAAATTGTGATTATGAAATATGATTAACCAGTGAAAGGCAATTAAGAGTTTTCCACTAAGCTGGTGGTGTGAGAATGAGATATATCACCCAGGAGCAGGTTTGAATTCCTGAACAATAGTCACTGTGAAAGTTTTAGTCTGAAGGTGCAGCAATTAAGAATTACACTTTCATAACTATAACTGGAGGAAAACATTCATAACAGCATGGATTGAGTTCAGGGTATTCAATGAATAAATCCTGAAACTATTCTTTTTCTATGCTATTAAACTGTGAAACATAGAACATGAACGGATTATGAAAAAATGAAATACATAACAAGAAGGTTAAAGAAACTTATTGTGCCATGAAATATGCAGGAATCCTGTAGCAGTCAGCAAACACACCACAACGCATCAAACAACACAGAACTTTGGAAATTCCATTAGCTCCCTGTATTAAACTCTGAAATTTACAACATAGGCTCTTTTGAAGAGAAAATCAACAACCCCTGCAAGCTTATGCGAGGGGAAATATATACAATCGGTTTTACAAAATATCTGAATCGCTGAGTCATTTGATAAATAAATGCGTTCACCAACTTTCAAAATAGCAGATATGAAAGTTATTGCTGTCTTAAATTTATAATGAATACCCTTTACTTCTGTCAGAAATATTTTGACCTTTGGAGGCCACTGAGTCGGTTGAGCGCTCTTCATTAATTCTGAATGATATGTTTTGATGGCTCTGTCGTGCTGTAGCTTTCTCGGCCCTGTCATTTGTACTTGTCACTGTTGCTTTCGTGGCCGAATTACTTTGCTGAGTTGGCTCATCCCAGTCTTTTTCAGTCATACTGAATGCATTAACTCTCTGAACCTGCTGATTATATATTTTTTATGAAAAAACTTGATGAATACCTGTTGGTTCACAGCAATAGCTGTATCATGCTGGTCCACCATTCCTGTGTAGGCAACTGATGCCTCAAAATTGTGCCTAATGTTTCATCTGCCTCAGTATATTTGAAGTAAGTAGGAGGCACTTCAAACAGATGCCTGATTTCATTCATAATAAAAAACAAATTTTCTACTTTCTCATAGAGGCTCTGCCCAGATGTAGGCCCTACTTCCTTTGGGATACTTGATCCTGCAGTGATCTGAATGGCGGCAAATGTGTTTACCCTTTTAGCATAATTTTCATGTGATAGTAGCCTTCCTGCGCTGTTCAGTAAGCTGGGAAGGCCTCGGCTGTGCAATGCTGTGAGTTTATCAGTAAATTTGTCTACCCCTGTTTGCATCTCCTGGCACCTTCTATCCAATGTCTGAACCAGATTTCTCAAAGTGAGGACCCTCTTTATCAACAAAATGGTGTCAGTTCTATTGGCGATTCCTATGGCTGCCAACTGAGGGCCTGTGCGGTTATTGAGGACATTGATCATTCTGTTGGCTATCCCAGGCATGGTGCCTAGAGATGCCCTTGCTCTTTGGCTTTCCTTGTGTGCCCTGCCTATGAGCTCCATGTGCTCATGAATAGTCTCTATGTACTGCCATTGATCTGTTATTGATTGGCCAATATTGGCCCATAGGACTTTCTTGATCTCAGCCACTTCTTTCTCAAGGGTGAGCTCTTTCTCTAGCTCTTTTATTTTCTCCTTAAGAGCCTTCACCTCTCTTGCCTTTTCAGCTACACTTTGCTTTGATTTGTCATATTTCTCATTAAGTGTGGCCAATTTCTCCTTGGCTTCATTCAGCTCTGCCATCTGTGCCTCTAGAACTTGAATTTCTTTCATCATCTTCTGCATGTCAAGGCTTTGAGCCTGTTCTGATGTCGTTGCTGGTGCTGATGTTGATGGGCCTGTTTCAGCTGTCTGCCCTGTGGGAGGAGTGATAGTTTGAGGGGGCTCCTCAAGGTTGATCACTGGTTGAGGGGGCTGAGATTTTTGGCCTCCCCCTTTCTGCTTTAATGCCTCCTGAAGTGCAGCCTCTGTCTCTACCAGCTTCCCTTCTGTTTGTACCAGTTGCTTATGTAGTGTTAGCAGCATGGCTGCTACATCCTGGTCTTTCCTCTGTTGAGCAACCTCTTCCGTTTGAGGGTGAAGGGTTGTTGGGATCTTCACCATCTTTCTCAAAGCTGCAATATCTGCATCTCTTTCTTTTAGCAGTGCCTGCATAGCTTTGGGATCCTTTGGGTCATGCCCAAGATCTATAATGATGTCTTCCAAAGACCTGATCCTGTTGTCTTTGGCCTGAGAGGATGCCTTTTCCAACTCAAGTTGAGCAGTTGTATTATGCAGACTGTTTTGCAACTTATGTGCCAGGAAGGTCTTGTCTGCAAGTGTTGAATAGACCATCTCACCCGTTTGCTTGTGAAGCTCTATCTGGTCCATAGGGTGGATGTCTTTGGCAAGAACCTCAAGGTTGGTCCTTATATAATCTGCAGCTGACTGTGGCTGCAGCATGGTAGGCATGAAATGACTCATGGTCATTTTCCCCTCTGTTATGTCATATGCTGACATAAGCCTCTGCTGGTTTGTAGGGGCCATTTTAAGCAGGTGATTATAGAGTTGGAGCCTGACTGGCTCATTTCTCTTTTTGATGTCAATAAACTGCTGCTTTATGCCTGATTCAGCTCTCCTTTGCTGACTTGAGGAGCTGACCTCTCCTCCAAGGGTTCTTTCTTGTTCCTGCTGAAAGGAACTAGCAGATGCCTCCATGCTAGGAGGGCCCATACCCAAGGATTGCCCAATAGGCATTTCCTCTTCAGAAAGAGGATTTAGTCTCTGCCTTTTCTCCCCTTGATTTGTGGATGTGGTGAGGGGAGTCTCTTGCTCTCTATCCCTCTTCTTGCCTCTTTCTTCATTTACTGGTGTTTGGAGCACTAAGGTCTCCACTATTGTTTCCTGCCTTGGAGGCGCACCTTGTTGAACTTGCTGCTCTGTAGAAATGGGAGCTTTAGCTACTTGTTCTTGCTGTTTTGGCTACTCTTTTTGCTGTTCTGCTGTAGGGGGTGGCTGTTCCTGCTCCATCTCCTTTTCTATACCCTTGCTGGCTGCCTGTGGAGTATTTTTAGCTGCTTGCTGGTGGGTTGTAGAGGATGAGGCAGCTGCTCCAAGTTGCCTTTGATAGGAAGAGGAAACCTGTCCGCAAGTTTCCAAGTGACCTTCTTTCTCAAGTTTCTTTGCTTCTCTTTGTAGTATTTCCTCTCTAGGACTTGCTTCCTCTAAAGTGCCCTCTTTCCATCTTAACAAATTGGCATATTGCTCAATGTGAGGCAGCCTGACATGATCATAGCTAGCCAATTTAAACTTGACTCTTCTAAGGCTAATGAAATGATTGGGATCATAGGGTGACAAGAGGAAACTGGTTTGCAATTGGAGGCCCTCTAGCATCTTATCTCCTTCTTTCCATCCTTCTTCTCTTTTGTTATAAAGAAATGGGCCTAGCTAGTTTCTGATTTTGAGCTGTACCTTCTTGTTTTTGCTGTGGAAATGGACCATGTCTGCATTTCCAAATTGCCTGAAATATTCTAAGGCAAAGAGTCTCATAGGGACATATCTTGGCAGCCTATATGGGGCCAATTCACAGCCATATATTCTGATCACTGTATGGTTTTGGTAAAAGTACCAATCCCCAATGCTGTAGGCCTTTGAGAGCTGGAGAATCCTTTGCATCTCATCTGTTAATCTTGGAGGAGGGGTACCCAATAGCAAGGACATAGCTGGATGGATAAAGAGGTCTATGAACTCACAGTAGCTGTATGGTGAATAAGATGTGTGGTGAAAGACTGAAGTCCAAAATACCACTGATCTTGGGTTTCCCTGAGCATCAAACTTCTTGAGGGGAATAGGGAAGCCATCAGGTTGATAAAATAGGAACAAGTGATAGATGTATGAAGTGTATCTAAACACCTTTTCCCTTTCCAGATTCATCAATTGTTCATGAATCTTATTGGCAATGTATGCCGCATAATCATAGTGCACAGCAGGAGGCATTCCAGGGGAGAAAATAGACATCAGTGCCAGAATGGTTTCATCAACATCCTCAGCTGATCTATAACCCAGGACATAACTGATCAAATCTACCAGCAACCTGCCCAACTCATTAAAATATACATTCCCTATGGGAGGGGTTCTCACAGTTTGAGAGCCTGATTCAATGAATAGCTGATTAATCTTTATGATTTGGGCACTAGACAGCTTGCCTCCTTTCTTTAGCAATTCCATCATGGAAAGAGGAGTCAATGGCTTTGTAGAGTGAAAGTTCAGCATCTGATTTATAGCCTCAGGGGTGACATGGAACAAAACTGCACCTGAGGTATTGAGGACTGCTCTTTGACATGGGTCATAGTTGGCACTGCATCTGTGAATTAAATCTGGAAGGACATTGACTTAAGGGAGGTTATAAATGGGCAAATTGGAGTCCCAAATCCCTAGAATATCAGTCCCACTAAGGTGCTGGGCCTTCAGCTCATTGAGTACATGGATATTATATTTGGTGAGCATCGAGAGTGTCTCTGTCATCTGGTAATCTCTATCATCCAGGGCCTGCCATTCCAACTCTCTGTGTGGGGCATTCAAGGGTGGAATGTTTAATGCTACAGGTGTTTCCATGGTTAATTAGTACTCTGAATTGTACTGGAACTTGTGTCACTGGGCAAAGCAACATCGAGCAGTATTTTTTGCAGAAGTTAGGCAATTTGCAGGGGAAGCAGGGCGAATTATGGTGAGAACAATCGAAATGTTCCTAAGAGAGTCTAATGAGCAAATACTGGGACTAAAAAAACTGTTTTCCCGGTGAATTAGTGCAGCGAAGGTTTTAAGTTCACGAGTGCGCGAACTGACTGTAAATTTATGAAAACTTGGCTCAATGTGGACTTATGCAGGTGAATTATGACAAAAAACTAGGCGTGGAAGGGAAACTTGGATAAATAACTGGTGAATTTTGGCAATGGCGGCAAGCGCAAGCAGATTGAGGGCGCCCACGGTCTTTAAGTCGATTTCTGTAGGTTGGCGGCGAAATGGTCGTAATTTGCATGCAAAGAGCAGAAATAGTTCTTTTGGAAAAAGTGATAAAAAACACAAAATTTGGTGAAAATATGGACTTTTTGGGCCATTGGCGCTTTTTTTTTTGGATGACGTCAGCATGACGTCATCTGGTGGGGTCAGGTACGGAAGGGTGATGTGGCGGCCATGTGAGTGGTCCACGGGGACTGGTGAGGTGGTGGATAGGTCGGAGCGATGGTGGGCCGGGTGCTGATGCGACGCTGACTTGGCATGACGTGGGCGTGACGTGGGCGGGCGGTAAACCACAGCGGTAAGCGGTAATTTCGGACCGCTATTTGTACGGGGGTGGTATTGGCAGGCGGCCTCCCGATACGATATGGGAGCGATGCGTGGCACCGGCCTGACGTCACCCTCTGACATTTTTCGGGAGGTAATGTTTAGACATCGGGGGCGACCCGATATTGATCTGGGCCGTCGGATGGGAAAGCCCAGATCCGACGGTCGACGGGCTATAAATATGAAAGGACGATACGGCAGCGGGGCGGGGAATAATTTATTATATTTCTTGAAATGTGCGCCCGGGCGGTACTTTGGAAATCAAAGAAATATGGGTTTTTTCAATGTTTTTGTGTTCAATGCGCTTCAATCAAAACTTTGGGTAAGGGATGGGTTTATTGGTGTTTTTTGCAAATAGCGCGGGTTAGAGAAAATGTGGGTTTTTACAAGGTTTTTCGCAAATAAAGTGGGTAAAACATTTCAGAGTGGTTGTAAGGGGAAAAAGGGTAGGGCTTAGGCTATTAAACCAACCAGGGGTCAGTTTAATCCCTGACTTCACACAACCACATGCAACCAGACTTTATCTCTGCATGGTTTTCCAATATTTGGACATATGGCTATAATGCCAAAGGGGAGAGAATATACATATTTTTTGGGGTTTTATATACCTTAGTGTTATAGTAATAGGGAAAGGGGAACATAGGGAAATAAGCATAGATAGAGTTAGTAGTTAATTTTGGAGGGGAATAGGAATAGGAGGAAGCAAAGACTAAGTTGTTAGGGAACAAACTTAGTTAGGAGAGTAGATCAAAATGAAAATAATTTTACACAAGAAATGTGGCTCTTTCATGCAACAAGAATTATTCAATGAGTTTGTTTTCTCTCATGAACAAAGGTGGTATTGGGATGTTAGCAAGGAATGTGATGGGGGATGATTGGGAAGTTAGACATGCTTCATGTTGCTGCTACAACACTGCTGAATAGGAAGATCTGCACTGACACCATGTTTTTCCTTTGCTTAGGCCAGTGAAATGTCATAAATCATGCTTCTGCAACCCCATCTACCTACCCATTCTATTGCCTAGCATTTTTTGTTACTTCAAGGAGGGTGCACTTAGACTTGCCAACCCTTATGTGCCTTTTCTTTTCCTTTGGATTTTTCTTTTGATTTTCTATCTAAGGCTATCCTTATCACTTCCAAGGCCCCAGATTAAACAGTTGGGAACCTTCATTCTCTACCTAACTACTTTATCCGCTAAGATTGAACAATTTGGACAGATTTATTTCTCTAATCTACAACAAACAATTGAAACATGGCATGACCCAGCTTAGACTGTTGGATCACCCATTCAGAAGTAGGACAGCATCAATCAACTGTAGATATGTGTCTTTCACAAGAATATGAGATCTTTGCATCACCAAAGTAGATCATATTGGCACTTCCCTTGCCAATCATGAAAAATGAAACCTTTTGGTATAGGTAGCTAACAGTGGCTCCACTTGGGGATGGTTTTTCTACTTGAAAGACCAAGAACAGCAGGTCAGAATGCCTTCGCTTTTGAATTCTTCTCAAAAATTGCAAACTTTCTCTCTGGACCTCAAAACTGGAATCTATGACCATTGTGGAACTTGCAGAAATGAAAGCTTTTTCCTGCTTATTTACAAGACTTCTTGAATTGAACTATTTATAGGCTGAAAGATAATAGTATATACAACTAATTATGTACAGGGGAAAAAGCATGCTATATACATGCAAAGTAATCAGAGTAGTGCTTTAGCATCCGGCCATTCATAGGGCCCTCTTCAGTTTCAGTGCCATCCAAATTTTCTAATAAATAAGTGTTGTTTCCCTGTACTGCTTGAATAACAAAAGGCCCCCTCCAAAGGGAGTCAAATTTTCCATGCTTACCCTTATCTTCTCTTCTTGAATCCCATTTAAGCACTTTATCACCCACAAAGAAATCTTCAGCCTTGGTTCTTCTATCAAAGGCCTTTTTTAGTTTTTCTTGTAAGACCTGAACTCTGCTGTACACTTGATCTCTGGTTTGCTGCAAACATATAATCTGGTTTATTCTTCTTTGTACGTCATTTGGCTCAGCTTGACTTTCTTGAAGTAGCTTCATGACAGGTACCCCTAATGATGAAGGGAATTTGGCTTCCATTCCATAAACCAATTCATATGGGCTGACCCCAATAGATCTCTTGGTTGATAGCCTGTCTGCCCACAAGGCATTTACAAGCTTCTTGTGCCAATTTTTCTTATTCTCTTCTAGTATCTTCTTAATGATGTTGATAAGACTTTTGTTAGATGATTCAGCTAACCCATTCCCTTGAGGATAGTATGCAGTGGAATGTCCCAAAGTAATGTGGAATTTGTGGCAAAAGTTCACCATTTTCTTGGATCTAAAAGCAGCAGCGTTATCTGTTATAATCTTGTCAGGACAACCAAATCTAGAAAGGATATTAGTCTCAAGGAACTGAATGATAGTAGAATCATTTGCTTGTCTACATGGAACAACCTCAATCCATTTAGTAAAGTAATTTGTGGCTGTTAGAATCCATCTATGTTGGCCTGAGGATGAAGGATGAATTTCCCCAATGAAGTCCAAGCCCCATTGCTGAAAGGGCCTTTCTGTTGCAATAGGCCTTAAGGGAAGTGGTAGTAACTTTCTTTTTCCCTCAAACACCTGACACTTGTGACATGAAGTGGTAAATTTTTTGACATCAGAGAACAGGGTGGGCCAATAGTAACCTACCCTTAATATCTTGTCCACAGTGGACTTCCAGTACAAATGTCCACCACAATCTCCTGCATGGAATTCTTTCATAACATTGTTAGTTTCATCCATATTCAAACAGTTCAGCAGTATACCTTCATGATTTTTCCATAGTAAATTACCATTTATAACACAAAATCTTGAAGCCTTCATTTTTAAAAATGTAGATTTGGTTCTGGACAATCCTGGGGGAGCACACAGGTTTTGCAATATATAACAGATATCAGAATACCACAGGGATTGTTCAAAGGCTACATTGATCTTTGGAGTCACCAGCTCCGATTCATTGTCCAGTTGGTTAATGTCCAAGGCTTGAAAGTTTGTTTCAGACATTAATTTAGCCAAACCTTGCCCTTTTATCAGTTTTGTTGGTCTTATTTCAATGTGAAATTCTAAAATACTGGCAATCCATTTTCCCCTTCTGCCCTCTAAGTTTTCTTGAGTTAGTATGTCTTTCACAATGGGATTTGGTACATAAGCAATAACATGGGAGTATAGGATGTAGATCCTAAAGTCTTTGATGGCTTTGACCAAAGCATAAGCTTGCTTTTCCATGATCTGATATTTCAGAGGTGCATCTCTAAGGGCTCTACTAAAGAAAGCAATGGGTTTTTCATTCCCTTGATCATCTTTCTGCAATAAGACAACAGCAATGGTATGCTGGGAGGCAAAGGAGAAAATGATAAACTCTTTGTCAAATTTAGGATTTGTTAAGACTGGTGTTTGGGTAAGGGCCAATTTAATGCCTTCAAAAGCTTGATTTGCTTCTACTGTCCACTTTACTTTTGAATCCTTCTTTAGCATATTGTTTAGTAATCTGATCAATTCTGCTAAGTTTGGGATAAATCTCCTTAAAAAGTTGATCTTTCCCAAGAAGGCTTGTAGTTCTTTAATGTTTCTTGGATGGGGCATTTGCAAGATGGCCTGTATTCTGTCTGGGTCAATTCTAATGCCATCCTTTGAAATGATATGACCTAATAGCTTACCTTCTTCCAAACCAAATAGAGACTTCTTGGGATTTAAAGAAATTCCATACTTCCTACATGTTATGAATATTTGTCTCAAGTGTTTTAAGTGTTCTTGGTCAGATTTTGAGAAAGGTGTGAGGTCATCTAAGTAAATAACAAGGAACTCATGAATCTCTTTAGCAAAAGCAATATCCATTGCTCTCTGAAATGTAGCTCCTGCATTTTTCAATCCAAAAGGCATTTTAACATATTTAAAAGTTCCCCATGGAGTTGTGAAAGTTGTTTTATCTTGATCATCAGGGTGGACTAGGATCTGATTAAAGCCTGAGAATCCATCAAGTAATGAGATTCTTGAAGCCCCCACCACTCTTTGGAGAATGTGATCCATTTTTGGTAAGGGGTAATTGTCTTTAAGGGACACTTGATTCAAATTCCTTAGGTCGACACAAAGCCTAATCTCCCCAGTTTTCTTTCTTGTGGGGACCAAGTTTGAAATCCAGTCTGAAAACCTGATTGGTGCTATGATACCAACTTTAAACATTTTTTGCACCTCTTTCTCAATTGAAGGGAGGAGCATAGGATTAATTCTTCTCAATTTTTGCTTGAATGGCTTTTGATTGGGCTTGAGAGGGATTGTGTGCTGAATAACAGAGGTGTCATAGGATTTCAAATCCTCATAACTCCATGCAAACACATCTTGAAACTCTTTAAAGAGGTCAATGTATTTAGGCTTGTGGTCAGGAGGTAAAGAGGCAGGCAATTTTATTATCTTGGGTTTTTCAATAGTTCCAATGTTGCATTCTTCAATGGCAGCATTAAGGGGTTGCATTTTTGGTTTTCTAGGAACATCATTTGAGTCAAAGATGTCCTCCAATGGAGTTAGGCCTGTCGGTAAAAAGTTATCCTTTAGCTCTATGATTTCAGCCTCTGTACCAGCTACTTCATCAAAATGCAATTGTTCAAGTTCTTGTATTTTCTCCTTGTCAAAGTTTGTTGGACAAAGTATTTGATTTGCTGTTTTAGGTGATATTGCTGTTTGGTCCTTTTCACTCAATGGCTGTGTGTCTTTCATAGTATCAACATCAATGTTCAAGCCTGAAAATTCATGCTGCAAGGTTAGGAAACTGTTTATTTGTGTGTCATCCTCAAACACTTGCCAATCTTTGACATTGTTTGGGACAGAAGGTCTGTGTTTTATCTCAGCTGTAAAGTAGTGATTGGGTTCAAAAGGCAATTTGCATGTACTGGAAAATGTAGCTAAACTGTGAGCATGAAGGTTGTGAGTCCTAGGTATTTTGGTTATTTGAAATTCAGTGAAAGCTTTGAGTATTTCAATAGTAGCAACCCTGTATGATATTAGTCTTTTGTCATTGGTGAAAAAGTTGCTTTCTACTTGTTGAATAATAAGGTTTGAATCCCCCATGATTGAAAGTTTTGTGGCCTAAAATGATTTTACCAGTTTGAGGCCTAGCAAAAGAGCCTCATATTCTGCCACATTATTAGTACATCTGAAATTAAGCCTATAAGCTCGACCTTGTGCATGATTGCTTTGTTTGTTATGAATCCACACTCCAGCTCCTGCCCCTAATTTGTTGACTGATCCATCAAACTCAAGAAACCATAAGATCTCTTGATTTAGGGGAGTTTCAACATTTTGTCTATGACTTGGGATTATAAGTGGGAGTTCTTGTCTTTCACCTGGTTTGCCTTCTAGAACAGTTTCATCACTTGATTGTACCACCTTGATTTCTCACTCATATGTAGATCTTGTTCAAGTATGATAGATTCGTTACCACTCATTGGACTTGTATCATCATTGAACAAAATAAAGGAATCCATATCTAAATGGACCGCATAAATGGGGAAATTCTGAGGTTTTCCTTCACTGCTCACCATGTATTTCATGAGTGACTCTCTGTATAGCCTCTTGGGTTGCCCAAAGACATAGATGGTGGCATATGACATGTCTAATTGTAGGGAACCTTGGAGTTTAGCCCCCCAGGATCTTGATAACAACATTCCATATTTGGGTGGGATATCAGCCACTACCACATCCATTAAAATTGTTCTATTTGGGTACTGGACAAGGGACACACATAGGTCTTTTATCAAGCCTAAACACTTAACTTGGCTGGAGTCAAATGAAAATAGGTCCTTATATGGTCTTGTAATATCTAGATTCAACCTCTCCATCACTGATTTAGGCATAAGGTTATGGGAAGCACCTGAATCAAACATTGCATAGTGTAATATCTTATCATGAACATGCAAGCTGACATAAAAAGGTAGGATTCCAGTAACTGCCGTCTTTCCATCATCCTCTGGACCAAAAAGTAGTTCTGGCGTGTCATACAATACATTGACATCATCTTTGTGGTGGGTCAGTTGAAGGGACTTCTTGATTTGTTGTTTGTAAATGTCATGCTTGGCTAGCTCTGAAAGAGGAATGGCTATCTTCAATTTTCCAATTTCAGCTTCTAAATCAAAAGGTCTTTCAGATTGGGTCTTGGTGTTCTGGTTAACAACCCTTTCTCTCTCAATTGAATTCTTAGAGTTTTCTTCTTGATTCTCATTTTGATCTTGAGGCTTGTCCTTTTTGCTCATCTTTTGGAAAGTACTGCTTGGATTGTGCTGTAAAGTAGATGTAACCCTTGGTTCTTGATGTGAGGGAAATGGTTCTGTTACCTCTTCAACTATTACTTCATTTGCAATTGAATCAGTTTTGTTGGTAGGCTCAGTGACAATAGCTTTCCTAGGCTGTAGACTATCCTTTGTTTTCTCAGGCTGTGGCACATTTACAGTTCTACTTCTCAATTTGTATTGTTTATGAACTTCAAAAACAGCTGTGTCATAGCCTTGTTTGAAATCAAATGATTCACCTGATTTGGTTTGGAATTGCTTGATGTCTTCATCTTCATGATCTTCTTGACTCAGAAAGACTTGCTGATCATTGTTAAGGCCCATCAAATTGATGTGGGTATCATCTGTCTGCTCATTAGAAGTAGATGTTTCAGCATAGTTTTCTTGGAAAGGAGGCCTTATCTCTGGTTCAGGGCTGGGCTTGCCAACATTGGGATTTTGATTTCTTCTAAAATTGGGATTCCTGATTGGATTATTCTGTGGTGCTTCCCATGATGACTTCCTCTCAACTGATTCTACTCTGTCACCTAACCTATGCATACCAGTGATTATTGCATCTAACTTCTGATCCCAGCCCGAGGGCTCTTCTTTGAAGGTAGTCTTTCTTTCAATTCTGGTCCTATTTCTCCTAGCTATCAAGTTGGCTTCTACACTTACTGCTATGTCTTGCATTTCAGCTAAAGTCCGGGGGGCTCTTTCTCTTAATTGGTATGCCATATCTGAATCAAACCCATCAGGAAAGGTGTATAAAGCTAGGTCAGGTGGGGGTCTGAGATTTTGGGGAATAGAATTGTAGACATTGTTAAACCGAGCACAATAGTCCAGGACAGTTTCTTGGGGACCTCTTTTGATAGTATTGTATTCAGATAAAATGTGAAGTAGATCCTTTTTCTTCTCCCATCTGTTGATAAAGGTTTGATACAGGGCTTCAGGGTCACCTATGGAGTTTACTGGAAGTGACCTAAACCATGATCTTACATCTCCTGTTAGGCTTTGCACAAAGATTTTCATTCTAAACCCATCATCATCTATCTCATAATTTTCAAAGTAGTCCTGCATTTTCTTGGTATGTTGAAGGGCTGGGTAAGAGCCAGTACCATAAAAATATGAAATCTTGCTTTGGTACTCTTGGGGCATAGGACTTGGATTTGCAGGTAACTGCAGTGGAGCATATCTATTAGCCATGTTTGGTGGGACAATAGGGATAATAGGAATGAATGGGACAAGTGGAGGAAAAGGGATGAGAGTGGTATGTGTAGTTGATGGAGTGGCTGAAAGGATACCTTGTGAAGTGGATGAAGAACTAGGAGGTTGTGTGACAGTGGTTTGAGGATGTGGAGAAACCTTAACAGGGGTTGGAATGTCAGTTTGAAGACCTGCTTCAGAACTTGAATCTGGTAGAGTCCCTTCTGATTTGTGTCTCTTAAGGATTCTTGAAATCAATTTTGGATTTTGAAATTCAGGTGATGGATTAGGGTCTGGGTTTGACCTAGTGTAGCGGGTTTTCTTCTTAGGAGCCAGTTTATGTGATTTTCTTTAGGAGAATTTTCTCGGAGATAGTGATATTTGACAAGGACTGATCAGGCATAGCACATCTGTATGGAACTTAAGACTGAATAAAGATTGACTGAGGCAACTTTTATGTACTCCTGCAAATGCAAAGCAGAGGCAGTTTCTAAGGCTGTCTGGCTGTCACTCAGGCTTTATCTACAGTATTAAGGATCAGACAGGGGGTTATAAATTTCATTCAGGTCCCCAGCGGAGTCACCATTTATGTTAACACCCAGGTTGTTCCCTTTGACTCCTTAGGGAATACGGCCGGGGTAACCACTAACCAAGCTTTGGATTACAGGTTCTAGCCAACCTGTAATCAGAGAGGGCTCTCTCTTTTGATTTTTTAGCTTTGTTCTTGAGGATCTTAGGATAGTTATGAGGTGAGGGTTTGGTTTAAAATTTTGGTTGAGTGATGTCTTTCAGTACCTAAGATGAGATCTTCCGATAGTTTCATTCCATTGGGCAATGGAGTCTGTGGTTATAGGTTGTTTGAAGTGTTGAGTGGGATTGTTCAAACTGCAGGGCCATTTAGATATATCATGAAACAAACTTGAAATTGTGATTATGAAATATGATTAACCAGTGAAAGGCAATTAAGAGTTTTCCACTAAGTTGGTGGTGTGAGAATGAGATATATCACCCAGGAGCAGGTTTGAATTCCTGAACAATAGTCACTGTGAAAGTTTTAGTCTGAAGGTGCAGCAATTAAGAATTACACTTTCCTAACTATAACTGGAAGAAAACATTCATAACAGCATGGATTGAGTTCAGGGTATTCAATGAATAAATCCTGAAACTATTCTTTTTCTATGCTATTAAACTGTGAAACATAGAACATGAACAGATTATGTATAAATGAAATACATAACAAGAAGGTTTAAGAAACTTATTGTGCCATGAAATATGCAGGAATCCTATAGCAGTCAGCAAACACACCACAACGCATCAAACAACACAGAACTTTGGAAATTCCATTAGCTCCCTGTATTAAACTCTGAAATTTACAACATAGGCTCTTTTGAAGAGAAAATCAACAACCCTTGCAAGCTTATGCGAGGGGAAATATATACAATTGGTTTTACAAAATATCTGAATCGCTGAGTCATTTGATAAATAAACGTGTTCATCAACTTTCAAAATAGCAGATATGAAAGTTATTGCTGTCTTAAATTTGTAATGAATACCCTTTACTTCTGTCAGAAATCTTTTGACCTTTGGAGGCCACTGAGTCGGTTGAGCGCTCTTCATTAATTCTGAATGATATGTTTTGATGGCTCTGTCGTGCTGTAGCTTTCGCGGCCCTGTCATCTATACTTGTCACTATTGCTTTCGTGGCCGAATTACTTTGCTGAGTTGGCTCATCCCAGTCTTTTTCAGTCATATTGAATGCATTAACTCTCTGAACCTGTTGATTATATATTTTTTATGAAAAAACTTGATGAATACCTGTTGGTTCACAACAATAGCTGTATCATGCTGGTCCACCATTCCTGTGTAGGCAACTGATGCCTCAAAATTGTGCCTAATGTTTCATCTGCCTCAGTATATTTGAAGTAAGTAGGAGGCACTTCAAACAAATGCCTGATTTCATTCATAATAAAAAACAAATTTTCTACTTTCTCATAGAGGCTTTGCCCAGATGCAGGCCCTGCTTCCTCTGGGATACTTGATCCTGCAGTGATCTGATTGGTGGCAAATGTGTTTACCCTTTTAGCATAATTTTCATGTGATAGTAGCCTTCCTGCGCTGTTCAATAAACTGGGAAGGCCTCGGCTGTGCAATGCTGTGAATTTATCAATAAATTTGTTTACCTCTGTTTGCATCTCCTGGCACCTTCTATCCAATGTCTACACCAGATTTCTCAAAGTGAGGACCCTATTTATCAGCAAAATGGTGTTAGTTCTATTGGCAATTCCTATGGCTGCCAACTGAGGGCCTGTGCGGTTATTGAGGACATTGATCATTCTGTTGGCTATCTCAGGCATGGTGCCTAGAGATGCCCTTGCTCTTTGGCTTTCCTTGTGTGCCCTGCCTATGAGCTCCATGTGCTCATGAATAGTCTCTATGTACTGCCATTGATCTGTTATTGATTGGCCAATATTGGCCCATAGGACTTTCTTGATCTCGGCCACTACTTTCTCAAGGGTGAGCTCTTTCTCTAGCTCTTTTATTTTCTCCTTAAGAGCCTTCACCTCTCTTGCCTTTTCAGCTACACTTTGCTTTGATTTGTCATATTTCTCATTAAGTGTGGCCAATTTCTCCTTGGCTTCATTCATCTCTACCATCTGTGCCTCTAGAACCTGAATTTCTTTCATCATCTTCTACATGTCAAGGCTTTGAGCCTGTTCTGATGTCGTTGCTAGTGCTGATGTTGATGGGCCTGTTTCAACTGTCTGCCCTGTGGGAGGAGTGATAGTTTGAGGGGGCTCCTCAAGGTTGATCACTAGTTGAGGGGGCTAAGATTTTTGGCCTCCCCCTTTCTGCTTTAATGCCTCCTGCAGTGCAGCCTTTGTCTCTACCAGCTTCCCTTATGTTTGTACCAGTTGCTTATGTAGTGTTAGCAGCATGGCTGCTACATCCTGGTCTTTCCTCTGTTGAGCAACCTCTTCCGTTTGAGGGTGAAGGGTTGCTGGGATCTTCACCATCTTTCTCAAAGCTGCAATATCTGCATCTCTTTCTTTTAGCAGTGCCTGCACAGCTTTGGGGTCCTTTGGGTCATGCCCAAGATCTATAATGATGTCTTCCAAAGACCTGATCCTGTTGTCTTTGGCCTGAGAGGATGCCTTTTCCAACTCAAGTTGAGCAGTTGTAGTATGCAGACTGTTTTGCAACTTATGTGCCATGAAGGTCTTGTCTGCAAGTGTTGAATAGACCATCTCACCCGTTTGCTTGTGAAGCTCTATCTGGTCCATAGGGTGGATGTCTTTGGAAAGAACCTCAAGGTTGGTACTTGTATAATCTGCAGCTGACTGTGGCTGCAGCATGGTAGGCATGAAATGACTCATGGTCATTTTCCCCTCTGTTATGTCATATGCTGACATAAGCCTCTGCTGGTTTGTAGGGGCCATTTTAAGCAGGTGATTATAGAGTCGGAGCCTGACTGGCTCATTTGTCTTTTTGATGTCAATAAACGGCTGCTTTATGCCTGATTGATCTCTCCTTTGCTGACTTGAGGAGCTGACCTCTCCTCCAGGGGTTCTTTCTTGTTCCTGCTGAAAGGAACTGGCAGATGCCTCCATGCTAGGAGGGCCCATACCCAAGGATTGCCCAATAGGCATTTCCTCTTCAGAAAGAGGATTTAGTCTCTGCCTTTTCTCCCCTTGATTTGTGGATGTGGTGAGGTGAGTCTCTTGCTCTCTATCCCTCTTCTTGCCTCTTTCTTCATTTACTAGTGTTTGGAGCACTGAGGTCTCCACTATTGTTTCCTGCCTTGGAGGCGCACCTTGTTGAGCTTGCTGCTCTGTAGAAATGGGAGCTTTAGCTACTTGTTCTTGGTGTTTTGGCTACTCTTTTTGCTGTTCTGCTGTAGGGGGTGGTTGTTCCTGCTCCATCTCCTTTTCTTTACCCTTGCTGGCTGCCTATGGAGTATTTTTAGCTGCTTGCTGGTGGGCTGTAGAGGATGACACAGCTGCTCCAAGTTGCCTTTGATAGGAGGAGGAAACCTGTCCACAAGTTTCCAAGTCAGCTTCTTTCTCAAGTTTCTTTGCTTCTCTTTGTAGTATTTCCTCTCTGGGACTTGCTTCCTCTAAAGTGCCCTCTTTCCATCTTAACAAATTGGCATATTGCTCAATGTGAGGCAGCCTGACATGATCATAGCTAGCCAATTTAAACTTGACTCTTCTAAGGCTAATGAAATGATTGGGATCATAGGGTGACAAGAGGAAACTGGTTTGCAATTGGAGGCCCTCTAGCATCTTATCTCCTTCTTTCCATCCTTCTTCTCTTTTGTTATAAAGAAATGGGCCTAGCTAGTTTCTAATTTTGAGCTGTACCTTCTTGTTTTTGCTGTGGAAATGGACCATGTCTGCATTTCCAAATTGCCTGAAACATTCTAAGGCAAAGAGTCTCATAGGGACATATCTTGGCAGCCTATATGGGGCCAATTCACAGCCATATATTCTGATCACTGTATGGTTTTGGTAAAAGTACCAATCCCCAATGATGTAGGCCTTTGAGAGCTGGAGAATCCTTTGCATCTCATCTGTTAATCTTGGAGGAGGGGTACCCAATAGCAAGGACATAGCTGGGTGGATAAAGAGGTCTAAGAACTCACAGTAGCTGTATGGTGAATAAGATGTGTGGTGAAAGACTGAAGTCCAAAATACCACAAATCTTGGGTTTCCCTGAGCATCAAACCTCTTGAGTGGAATAGGGAAGCCATTAGGTTGATAAAATAGGAACAAGTGATAGATGTATGAAGTGTATCTAAACACCTTTTCCCTTTCCAGATTCATCAATTGTTCATGAATCTTATTGGCAATGTATGCCGCATAATCATAGTGCACAGCAGGAGGCATTCCAGGGGAGAAAATAGACATCAGTGCCAATATGGTTTCATCAGCATCCTTAGCTAATCTGTAACCCAGGACATAACTGATCAAATCTACCAGCAACCTGCCCAACTCATTAAAATATACATTCCCTATGGGAGGGATTCTCATAGTTTGAGAGCCTGATTCAATGAATAGCTGATTAATCTTTATGATTTGGGCACTAGACAGCTTGCCTCCTTTCTTTAGCAAGTCCATCATGGAAAGAGGAGTCAATGGCTTTGTAGAGTGAAAGTTCAGCATCTGATTTATAGCCTCAGGGGTGACATGGAACAAAACTGCACCTGAGGTATTGAGGACTGCTCTTTGACATGGGTCATAGTTGGCACTGCATCTTTGAATTAAATCTGGAAGAACATTGACTTGAGGGAGGTTATAAATGGGCAAATTGGAGTCCCAAATCCCTAGAATATCAGTCCCACTGAGGTGCTGGGCCTTCAGCTCATTGAGTACATGGATATTATATTTGGTGTGCATTGAGAGTGTCTCTGTCATCTGGTAATCTCTATCACCCAGGGCCTGCCATTCCAACTCTCTGTGTGGGGCATTCAAGGGTGGAATGTTTAGTGCTACAGGTGTTTCCATGGTTAATTAGTACTCTGAATTGTACTGGAACTTGTTTCACTGGGCAGAGCAACACCGAACAGTATTTTTTGCAGAAGTTAGGCAATTTGCAGGGGAAGCAGGGCGAATTATGGTGAGAACAATCGAAATGTTCCTAAGACAGTCTAATGAGCAAATACTGAGACTAAAAAAACTGTTTTCCCGGTGAATTAGTGCAGCGAAGGTTTTAAGTTCACGAGTGCGCGAATTGACTATAAATTTATGAAAAATTGGCTCAATGTGGAATTCTGCAGGTGAATTACGACAAAAAACCAGGCGCGGAAGGGAAACTTGGATAAATACCTGGTGAAATTTGGCAATGGCGGCAAGCGCAGGCAGATTGAGGGTGCCCACGGTCTTTAAGTTGATTTTTGTAGATTGGCGGCGAAATGGTCGTAATTTGCATGCAAAGAGCAGAAATAGTTCTTTTGGCAAAAGTGATAAAAAACGCAAAATTTGGTGAAAATATGGACTTTTTGGGCTATTGGCTCTTTTTTTTGGATGACGTCAGCATGATGTCATCGGGTGGGGTCGGGTACGGAAGGGTGACGTGGCGGCCATGTGAGTGGTCCACGGGGATTGGTGAGGTGGTGGACACGTCGGAGCGATGGCGGGTTGGGTGCTGACGCGACGCTGACTTGGCATGACGTGGGCGTGACGTGGGCAGGCGGTAAACCACAGCGGTAAGCGGTAATTTCGGACCGCTATTTGTACGGGGTTGGTATTGGCAGGCGGCCTCCCGATACGATATGGGAGCGACGCGTGGCACCGGCCTGACGTCACCCTCTGACATTTTTCGGGAGGTAATGTCCGGACATCGGGGGCGACCCGATATTGATCTGGGCCGTCGGATGGGAAAGCCCGGATCCGACGGTCGACGGGCTATAAATATGAAAGGACGATACGACAGCGAGGCGAGGAATAATTTATTATATTTCTTGAAATGTGTGCCCAGGCAGTACTTTGGAAATCAAAGAAATATGGGTTTCTTCAATGTTTTTGTGTTCAATGAGCTTCAATCAAAACTTTGGGTAAGGGATGGGTTTATTGGTGTTTTTTGCAAATAGCGCGGGTTAGAGAAAATGTGGGTTTTTATAAGGTTTTTCGCAAATAAAGTGGGTAAAACATTTCAGAGTGGTTGTAAGGGGAAAAAGGGTAGGGCTTAGGCTATTAAACCAACCAGGGGTCAGTTTAATCCCTGACTTCACACAACCACATGCAACCAGACTTTATCTCTGCATGGTTGTCCAATATTTGGACATATGGCTATAATGCCAAAGGGGAGGGAATATACATATTTTTTGGGGTTTTATACACCTTAGTGTTATAGTAATAGGGAAAGGGGAACATAGGGAATTAAGCATAGATAGAGTTAGTAGTTAGTATTGGAGGGGAATAGGAATAGGAGGAAGCAAAGACTAAGTTGTTAGGGAACAAACTTAGTTAGGAGAGTAGATCAAAATGAAAAGAATTTTACACAGGAAATGTGGCTCTTTCATGCAACAAGAATTATTCAATGAGTTTGTTTTCTATCATGAACAAAGGTGGTATTGGGATGTTAGCAAGGAATGTGATGGGGGATGATTGGGAAGTTAGACATGCTTCATGTTGCTACTACAACACTGCTGAATAGGAAGATCTGCACTGACACCATGTTTTTCCTTTGCTTAGGCCAGTGAAATGTCATAAATCATGCTTCTGCAACCCCATCTACCTACCCATTATATTGCCTAGCATTTTTTGTTACTTCAAGGAGGGTGCACTTAGACTTGCCAACCCTTATGTGCCTTTTCTTTTCCTTTGGCTTTTTCTTTTGATTTTCTATCTATGGCTATACTTATCACTTCCAAGGCCCCAATTTAAACAGTTGGGAACCTTCAATCTCTACCTAACTACTTTATCTGCCAAGATTGAACAGTTTGGACAAATTTCTTTCTTTAATCTACAACAAACAATTGAAACATGGCATGACCCAGCTTAGACTGTTGGATCACCCATTCAGAAGTAGGACAGCATCAATCAACTGTAGATATGTGTCTTTCACATGAATATGAGATCTTTGCATCACCAAAGTAGATCATATTGGCACTTCCCCTGGCAATCATGAAAAATGAAACCTATTGGTATAGGTAGCTAACAGTACCAACAACTAATACATTGAATTAGTGTTAGTTGACCTTGAGGTGTCCTTAATATAGTTAGCTCTGACCTCTCGATGGACTATAGTCCCCAGCCATGAAGTGAGAGTCCTTGAACCCTCTATCTCCATGAGCTAATGGATAATGTAGGATGATATGCTAATATCGAGGACATGTTTGACATGGCATCTAGGTTAGTTGGGGCTTTTCGCAAAATTAGGTGATGGGGAGCACTATTTTCCATCATTATAAACCATAGGTATATAGATGTTGTATATGTGTTAATGTGAGGATAATTTTGCCCCACAAGGATGGCTTTGTTTGGGGCCTTGGATATCATCTAAGGAGAAACACCATTATCATCCTAGGGCCTATGAGTGGTTTTGGTGGATTAGTAATAATACAGACTATGCACATGGTACAAAACCACCTACCCGTGCCTCTAAGGTGAATAGTTGGCCTAGTGGTGCTCATCGCAAATATCAAGGTTTCTTGTTGGTGGCTAATGTCCTACTTACTAATGTCTACTACCCAATTTTCCATCATTATAAACCATAGGTATATAGATTTTGTACGGGTGTTAATGTGAGGATAATTTTTCCCCACAAGGATGGCTTTGTTTGGGGCCTTGAACATCATCTAAGGAGAAACACCATTATCATCCTATGGCCTACGAGTGGTTTTGGTGGATTAGTAATAATATAGACTATGCACATGGTACAAAACCACCTACTAGTGCCTCTAAGGTGAATAGTTGGCCTAGTGGCGCTCATCGCCAATATAAAGGTTTCTTGTTGGTGGCTAGTGTCCTACTTACTAATGTCTACTACACAATTTGCCATCATTAAAAACCATAGGTATATAGATGTTGTATGGGTGTTAATGTGAGGATAATTTTTCCCCAAAAGGATGGCTTTATTTGGGGCCTTGGACATCATCTAAGGAGAAACACAATTATCATCCTAGGGCCTACGAGTGGTTTTGTGGGTTAGTAATAATACAGACTATGCACATGGTACAAAACCACCTCCCAGTGCCTCTAAGGTGAATGGTTGGCCTAGTGGTGCTCATTGCTAATATCAAGGTTTCTTGTTGGTGGCTAGTGTCCTACTTATTAATGTCTACTACCCAATATTGTGACATTTTGATAGGTCGATGTACCAACAACTAATACATTGCATTAGTGTTAGTTGACCTTGAGGTGTCCTTAAAAATAAGCACTATTTTCCATCATTATAAACCATAGGTCTATAGATGTTGTATGGGTGTTAATGTGAGGATAATTTTGCCCCACAAGGATGGCTTTGTTTGGGGCCTTGGACATCATCTAAGGAGAAACACCATTATCATCCTAGGGCCTACAAGTGGTTTTGGTGGGTTAGTAATAAACCCAACACGACTTCCTAAGGATAGTAAATCCTCCTTACTACTGCTACGTGGTGATCCAGGAAACAAGATCTAGGTTTTTATTGCTTTTTGGAGGGAAAGCATTCCTCCACTCAAGGAGTTTTCCTCCTATCCACTTGTACAAACAATAGGC
This sequence comes from Pinus tabuliformis, assembly GCA_031772625.1. NCBI lineage: Eukaryota > Viridiplantae > Streptophyta > Pinopsida > Pinales > Pinaceae > Pinus > Pinus tabuliformis. The sequence continues at coordinate 573,915,539 of CM062807.1, forward strand.
TTGAGTAACATAATAGGATTAGAATAAAATCATAGGAAAGCATGTGAATAATATGAGAGGTTTAGATTTCAAGCATTTTTTGTAACTTTGTCAAGTACAAACAACATGTTTGTTAATCAAAGTGATATTTGATTTCAGCTCTTAGTTTAGCTTTCTTCTAAGGTTTTTAAGTTTCCTTGTGTTAAGGCCCAACCTAGGTGGTCAATATCCCTCTTGTATCATTTATGTTCACACATTTGTTTATGAGTAATTTTTTCTTGCAGCTTATCTTAACATTTGTTGATGATAGTTGTAGCATTGTTACATTAGTTATATATAATTTTTACTTTGAATTTAGTTCATTTCCATTACTATTTTTAATTTTTTGTTCATTATGTATTATTCATTGTTTCTTACACTCTACTCTATTTTGCAACTACAAGAAACACTACAACCTTGCATTTTGTTAGATTAACCCTACCACAAGTTGTTTTGATGCATTGGATAGGTGTACTTTTCAATTTTCCAACTTCTCCTTAGCATCATTGCCATCCAATATCACATTTAGCATATTCACCTTCACATTAGACTGTTTCTTGTAGAAAAATAAGGACACTTGTAGCAGTTTGCAACCCAACTTCTAAGCTTGCCCAAATTCACACAAAACACATGATTTTCCTTAATGCTCTATACATACTTATTGTCTCGATACTCGACACCTAACATACAAACGAGCTTGTAGATTTAAGCCCTAATGTCTCAATACTTTTATCGTGAAAGGCCAATGGTTGAGCTATCAAGCCACTAGGCCCTCGGGAAGAGGCTAAAGAGTGTCATTGATACTAATTAGCTGATATCTTAACATCCAAAAGCCCAACATCCACGTCATCGCTATATGGTTACCACCTAGACATCACCTTGGTGCCACATCATAATGAAATGTTAGCATGTCAAATCAACTGCCACACAATTGACATGCGGTATCCCCGGGTCCACATCCACTCACCACATCATTACTCTATCGATATCAAGGTTTCTTGTTGGTGACTAGTGTCCTACTTACTAATGTCTACTACCCAATATTGTGACATTTTGATAGGTCAATGTACCAACAACTAATACATTGCATTAGTGTTGGTTGACCTTGAGGTGTCCTTAATACAGTTAGCCCGAAATTTGACCTCTCGATGGACTATAGTCCCCAACCATCAAGTGAGAGTCCTTGAACCCTCTATCTCCATGAGCTAATGGATAATGTAGGATGATAATATGCTAATATCGAGAACATGTTTGACATGGAATCTAGGTTAGTTGGGGCTTTTTGCACAATTAGGTGATGGGGAGCACTATTTGCCATCATTATAAACCATAGGTATATAGATGTTGGATGGGTGTTAATGTGATGATTTGCCCAACAAGGATGGCTTTTGTTGGGGTCTTCGACATCATCTAAGAAGAAACACCATTATCATCCTAGGTACTACGAGTGGTTTTTAAGGTTTAGTAATAATATAAACTATGCACATGGTACAAAACCACCTCCTGGTGCCTCTAAGGTGAATAGTTTATAGGATTCAAATGTGAGTTTATATAATTTATGGGATGGAAATATGAGTTTATATTATATGGTTTGTATTAATAAAATAAAAGCGCCAATTAATAGAACTGCTGGCAAATGAACATTTAAAAAAATATTAGGATGGAGACTTTTCAAACATTTTTGTGGGAAAATTTAAACTTTCAAGTTGTGCTCTAAATATTTGGTGTTCAACGATTTGGGAAACTTTTGAGTAGATAATCTGTGATCCGTGTGCTTTGATAATCGGTGATCCATGTGCTTTGAGGAGTGGGTGCACACATTAACTCCAATATGGTCAGGGGAGTATCCTGTAGCATTAACAGGTGAGGCACTTCTGTCAACAACCCTTCCAGACCGCCAAGACAGGTTTACAAGCTCTGCATTTACTACCAATTTTTTTTATTTTTTTATTTTTTTTTTATTTTTTAATTTTATTTATTTATTTTTAATTTTAATTTTAATTTTTTTTTATTTTTATTTTTATTTTTATTTTTATTTTTTTATTTTTATTTTTTTATTTTTATTTATTTATTTATTTATTTATTTATTTTTCTGTGAGGTCGATCTTCCATAGTTTTTGCCTAAAACAGGTATGTGTTTTGGCTTTCTGTTTGTTTTATTAAAAAATAGCTCTTTGAATAAATTATTATCATATCCTGTTTCCTGTTCAGATTGTTGGGGCTACCTTTAGATTCTATCTTTTTTATTGTACATACTTTAAACACATACCCAACCCATTTCCTTGTAATCTTTACTAAGCATAGGATGATAATACAGGGCATTTTCTTGGATCAGATTCCCGCTTAGTTATTTCCTCTTCTTTTGGGCATATGTAAAGTTAAGTGCATTTTAATGGAATTTGATTGCTTATTTCTTTGTGTTAAGATATTTGAAAATTTCCTTGCTGACACTCTGACATCAATGTAAGAGAAGTCCTTATAATCAAATGGGTATCTATCCAAGGAGTTTAGTCGAACATGGTCAACCCTTGATCCAATACAGCTCCCAAAAACACTGATAACTACTTGCTGCACTAGCTGTAACTTCTTTATGAGATATGGCATCAACATTCAATCCTCTTCCTTCACACAGTTACCAATGCATGACTTCGAGGTGCAACTCCACCATTGTCACGCTTTCAAGTCAATACCTTTGCTACTGGCTATGGCTTGCGGCCTAGCCCAGCAATAATTCTGGCCTTTGATCTTCAGTCAACAAATAATATCAATGCAGTAGTATAAGTCCTACAAGGACTTGACTCAATCTAAGTGTGCTGATTTGAACTTTGGTCTAGGACAGATTTCATTAATATAATATGACTGTAGGTTACCAACCTTATAAACAGTCCTCAGGAATAGTTTCAATCACAATGCTTTCATCATCATGTTGCCACTGAAATACTATGCTAATCCTTCAAGTCTCGATATGTTGTTAGGGCTTCTTCCCATCAGTGGATTGGGGTCTCTCATTGTTGTAGCTTAGGACCTCATCATAACTGTGAAGCCTTCCTTTATAGTGGTTTATAGTTCCTCTAGCCAGCGTAGTAGAGCCCTCCTTAACTGCTGGTTAGAACCTCTTTTGATAGCGTATAGGTCCTCCTCATAAGACAATTGTAGAGACTTCTCCCTTCAACGCGGTTGGGCTTCAAAACTGCGGCTAAGACGTGCTAGGTCTCCTTACTTGAACAACACCTAAAACACATCCTTTAGGATTGTGTGTTGAGTCTCTTTCTTATTGTGGATTAGGGGTTCATTTAGGCTCCCTTTGATTGCATCTTAGCTATGAATAGAAGACTGCAGCTAGGGCTCTTTTGGAGCTTCCTTTGATAGCGTATGGAAGCCTCCTTGCTATGATGAAGAGCCTTCTTTTGGGACAGCGAAGGAGCCTCTCTTCACTGTGATTTAATCCCTTTAGGACAACATATAAGGCTTGTGGCTAGGGCACGTTTTACAGCAGCTAGGGCTCCTCCAAGGCTGCGGCTCTGACTCTTCCTTTAAGATTGCGTTTAGGGCAACATTAGCCCTCCCTTGATAGCGGATTAGTGCACAACTGAACAAGAAATTCAACTCCTAGTTTGGACTGCGGTTAGGGCATCATATCTCTATTAGGACAACGTATAGAATACTTCTTGACTGTGGCCAAACTATCTCATTTCCTCTTGTGTCTAGGGCTTCATCATCTAGATCTCTCTTGCCACCAAAACCAAAAACAAGTGGAGAGAGATCAAGAGTGAAGTGTGTGTACAAAATGACTTGAAAACCTCTTCTATTTTCAAACACGTACCTTTCCATCAATGAATGCCACCCTGAAACCTTTGACTTCCATTGTAGAAATGGACACCAGGTTCTTCTTATGATCAGGTACATAAAAGAGATTATGTAAATGAATCGAGTTACCCTCATTCAATTCAAGGGTAACATTTCCTATACCCTTTCTGGGATAGGTGGCATTGGCTCCAAGTATAATCCCATGATTATTTCTTACCAAATTCGAGAGAGCACACTTCCATCTGATGAAGTGCCTTGAAGCACTGTAATCAAAAAGCAAGATTCCCACAAAATCTAAAGGAGAGGGCCAATACAAGATAACACTTCTTTATCTTATCAAAAATAAAATTTGATTCTTCATACCTGGGGTTCCTTCCTTTCCTTGAAGAGTCAGCCATTTCCTTGATGACCTGCATTATCTATCATTCCTTCGATCATTGAAGATGTTATTGGAATGCTTGTTATCTTCATCAATAGATGTGTCCCTTCCATTTGGACACTCCTTCGCATAATGGCCGAACTTATTGTAAGCAAGGCATCTGCCTTTCCTTTAACCCTGACATTCGGACTTCCCATTGAAGTGATCTATAGTTAGGCAATCAGAAGCTTCCATTGCGCCATTCTGATGATATACTCTGCTTCGACTTTACCCTTGGTGAATTTGAAGAGTGATGAGGAATCCATTGATTCTTTTGTCCTTTCTCAACTGTCTTCAGTGATTGCTCTTTCACTCTTGCTTGGGATTTTTCTTCACCTTAGCTATGATACCATGTTAAGTTTAGGTATGTTCTATGCTTAAAGCAATTTATTTCAATTTTCATAGTTAGCTCAGTATCTTTTTCATATTAGCAATCACATCAGCATTAAAGTAAACTATAGATAGAACATAAACATAAATTGTAGAAGACAAGACAAGACAAGACGAAACAAGATATGGTGCTAGCTAGGGAAAATCCCCAATGTGGGGAAACCCTTGGTCAATTCTTCTTATATGTTCTTTAATAGTTTAGCTAGAGAGAGATAGAGAGAGAGAGAGAGAGAGAGAGATAGTACATTTACAACAATGGTCAACACTTTGACTTATCTAGATAAGAGCATAGATCATCTCTAACAAGATGATAGATGAGATCAGAAGACACGCTGCTTCAACTGATTCTCCAAGGTGACTCCACCTATCATTGTGCTGCATCTTGTCATCATGTTGCACCATGTTGCACATTCTTGCTGTCCCATTGTGCTGCTGCTGCACAATGTCATGGTTGTCTCGTTGTGCCACTACTGCACTTATGTCATGACTGTCTCGTTGTGCCACTGTTGCACCATGTCATGGCTGTCCCATTGTGCCACTACTACACAATGTCATGGTTGGCCCATTGTGCTTTTCCATACCATAACAGCACCATGAATTTTCTACACTAAATACTAGTTGTACCATGTTGTACCATTACTATCCTATTGTGCACTATATGCCATTGACCATTATTGTCCCATTGTTGTACCATATGCTGCACCATACTGCACCAAGTTGCCTTTGTTGTCCCATTGTTGTATCATTGCAACACCATGTAGCATTGTTGTCCCACTGCAGCACCATACATCTTGCTATCCATACTGCTGCACCATTGCTACACCATACATCTTGTTGTCCATACATCTTGCTGTCCATATTGTTGCACCATTGTTGCACCATACATCTTGCTGTCATATACTATGTTGTCTATAATGTTACAACATTCATCATAAGACTTGGATCTATCATTCATGACTGTGATTCAATCCAAACAGTAGATAGAGCATCCTTATTTAGAACAACATTAAGGATAGCTGAAGGTGTGGCTTCTTTATCTCAGCATTTACGTGTGAGAGCATTCCTTCCATGACAACAATGGTATTCCTTTCATGACTACGTATAGGATAAGGGCTTTTCCTTTCATGATAGCAAGGGCATTCCATGTGTAGAGCACTTCTTCTAGGACAACGTTTAGGTGCCATCTCCATTAGGCAGTGTAGCAACTAGGTTTAGGGCATCTCTTCTCCTTAGACTTGCGGATAGGGTTTCTGCCTTCATTTCCATGGTTGCATATTACTGCTTCTTCATAGGGCAGTGTTTAGGGCTTCTCCATAGGGAAACATTTAGGGCTTCTCCATAGGGCAGCGTTAGGGCTTCCTTCACCGTGCTAGATCTCCCTTTCCTCCTGCATCTAGGGCTTCTTCATTAGGGTAGTGTAGAGCCTAGGGCACTCCCTCTAGACTAGTGCTATAGCTGGTCACTTTTGATGATGGTGATCCTCTTGAGCATTCATCCTCCACACTAGTAGATGCATAGATTGGATTAGGTATAGAGGAGGAGGATGATGGATGAGACAACAATGGTAATGCACAAATTCTGATGATTATGGCATCGAGGAGGACTACTGATAGTCATCGGCTATGATATTCTTCCATCTATGGTTCTAGTATCCATGCTATTTTGTATTTTCCATTGGCATTCCAATCTATAGTAGCATTGAATCAATATCTATGTAGTATGTTTTCTACATTCTGATTTTTATGACTTAATGAGAAGACCACAGTTTATGGTTCTAACTTCTTGTGTTTGCCATTTGATCATCATTGATGTAGTACTAGTAAGTACTAGTTGTATGATTGAATTTGTATCATGTAAATGTTCTAGTTTCTAAATTCTAAAATAATTGAAATCCTTATTGTCATGTTTTTAGAGTCAATGTGTCTTGTCTCACATATGAGAGATGAAACACTTGGTATTTGTTAATTTTAGGTATGTTATATGCTTAGAGCAATTTATTTCAATTTTCACAATTAGCTCAATATATTTTCTAGATTAGAAATCACCTCAGCATTAAAGTAAACTGCAGATAGAACATAAACATAAATTGCAGAAGACAAGCCAAGAAAAGCGGACATAAGAAGTGGTGCTAGCCAGGGACAAACCCTAATGTGGGGAAACCCTTGACTAATTCTTCTTATATTTTCTTCAATAGTTCAACAGAGGGAGAGAGAGAGAGTACGTTTACAACAGAAGTCAACACTTTGACTTATCCAGATAAGAGCATAGATCATCCCTAAGAAGATGATACATGAGATTAGTTGAAGACATGCTGCTTCAATTGATTCTCCAAGATGGCTCCTTCACCTATCGTTGTGCTGCATTTCGTCATCATGTTGCACCTCACCGTGCTGCACCCATCATCACTATACTGCATCTCATCATGCTTCATTAATCCTGACTATACCCATCACTTTACTGCATTATGTGTCATTGCTACACCATGTTGCCATACTAACCTATTTGCTGGCTGCACCTTGCTTGCTTGTTGTCCCTTGCTTTCTTGTTGTCCCTAGCATGCTTGTTGTCCTTAGCATGTTTGCTGTTGCACGATAACTATACCAATACATGCTTTCTGCACTAAGTATCATGTTGTTGTCCCAATATTAGTTTGTTGTCCCTTGCATGCTTGCTATACTTGCTGCTAAGTACCATACAACTGTCCCAATGTTAGTTAGTTGTCCCTTGCATGCTGCTCTCTTTTCGAGACAGATGCTCCGGCTAAAACCCTAGATAAACACTTCGTTATCTCCTCAGCTCCAATCTGCCCCATGAAAAACCCCAGCGTCAGCCTTTAGGGACTATATCAGCCTTTTCTACCATCTGCGTAAGCTTTCTTGGCAATTCTAACAGTTCTCGGTAGTTTTGGCTATTCCCAACAGTTCTGGCTTCTGCCCTCTGCGTCAACTTTCTCGGTAGTTCCAACAGTTCTCGGAAGTTCCGATTGTTCCTGGCAGTTCCGACTTCTGCTCTCTGCATTAGCTTTCCCGACAGTTCCCGACAGTTCCGGCTATTCTTGGCAGTTCCAGCTTCTGCCCTCTGCGCCAGTGTTCCGACAGTTCCCGACAGTTCCAACTTCTTCCCTCTCAATTAGGGTAGCTTTATCCCTTAGGATCTCTCCTCCTACTAAAAGACAAAGACAAGTAGAGAGGAAGATATCCCAAGTGTGTTGAAATGACTTGAAGGCCACCTCTATTTATACTAAAACGTTGAGCACAAGTGGTGTTTATTTGGCTGCTAGCCGACCTTAACGAATTGTCCCATAACACAAATAAATTCATATCTCCATGAATACTTATCAGAATCAGATGATCTTTAGATAAATCCTACACCTCTCGATGAGAGGGATCCAAGAAAGATATCAGCTTCCATAAATAAGATGACCCACATGGAGTTTGGCCCTAGTTGCCAATTTTAACACTCCCTCTCAATTAGGGAGAACTCCATCCGCTGATCCATATATTCAACTATACTATCTCTGCCATCAGTTCCCTATACTGCTCTAGTCTACTCTGTTGAGCTCTGATCTACTCCGCTGAGCTCTGCTAAATTCTGCTCTGCTCTGTTGAACCATGAAGGAGAAGAATTGATCGAGAACGTCTCATACCATTCTCTACTGACCCGAAGTCAGTTTCATCTAAAGATAGTGTGTCATATCCCTCTTACTGACCTGAAGTCAATTTTATTGATCCCAGATCAATATCACGAGAGTGTCTCAAGCCACTCATACTGATCCCATATTAGTTTCATTTATTTGAGATCAATGGAGGTCATCCTAGCATAGGGAGTACGATAGATACAACGAAGCATCCATCGATAGTACTATTATGGTCCCTAACCTCATTTCCCTGCTCATTGATCATAAGAGAGGTACTTCCCATGAGTCCTAGAATGCATGGGTAGGATGCCTTAACAGGAGAACTAATCATCCTGTCCACAGGAGAATGAATCATCCTGTCCCACAGTTGCCACGGGAGAACTAATCATCCCATCCCACAAGAGAACTAATCATCTTGCTTCAAAACTTCCATGGGAGAGCTAATCATCTCGGCCCACATGGGAACTAATCATCTTTTTCCACAGTTACCATGGGAGAAATAATCATCCTAGCCCACATGAGAACTAATCATCCTGTTCCACAGTCGCCACGGGGTATCACAAGGGGAGGTTGAACCTGTCGCCCTATACATAGCACACCACCAGGGGAGGGTGAATCGCTCTGTGGTCCTATGTCACTCCAAGAAGTACCATGTGCCCCCTAGAGCTCCCAGAGCTCAATGTGTGCATCATACATGACCCTCATAAGAGGGTCTTTGAATGACACCAAGTCGTTCTCAGAAAGTCAAGAATTTGACCTTTCCCTAGGGCTTTGACAAAATGTCTACGACCTGTACATCAGTCTCAATGTGATGGAGCCTCCTCACTCATCGACTTATCGTAAGGTAGTATCTGATGTATATCTTCTAGAGCAATCGTCGAATATAGGATTCTTCAACAATCGAATCCCCCCCGGTTGTCACAGAGGATCACGGTGGTATTCATCATATGTACAAACAACTCACTGAAGAGCTTCCACAACTAGGCAACTTCATACAAGATCATACTCGTAGCTATGTATATGGTCTTGGCGGTGCTTATAGCAACCAACTTCTGCTTCCTACTCATCCATGATATCGAAGCAGAACCCAAAGAGAACTAGTGCTGAGAAGTGCTCTCGTGATCCTCCACATTGCTTGCCTAGTCAACATTTGAATAATCATGCAACTTCATATTTTTGGTAGTGTATCTCAATCCATGAGAGATTGTTCCCCGAAGATATCTCAGAAGATTCTTGACACCAATCTAGTGAGGCTCAACCAAATATGAGCTCACCATGCTAACTGCAAAATATATGTCTCGACGAAAGTTCACCAAGAACATCAATGCAAATGAGTTTATGAAACTCAGAGGCATTTCCCAAATCTGGTCCGGCATTATCACCATATAACTTCTGAAAGTTAAGATCCTCAAGGTAGTCACGGGCTTGCAGTTTACCATTCCACATCCAGAATCCAACTCCCTCTTACTTCTGCAAGTGAGAGGGTCTGCACCTGTTTGAAATAGGTTGTCCTTAGAAGGTGCTGGTATGAGAGGTCTATCATTCACAACCTTCAAACAATAGTTTGGATCAGCTTCACTCTTAGTGAGTCTCAGCTTCATCTAATAGCTATCAATCCTCTCATACTACGCCCAGGGAGTTTTGCTTCAAGCCATAGAGGGATTTCTTCCACCTGCATACGTGAGATTCCTGATCATGAATCTCAAACCCCTTAGGTTGTTCCAAACCTGTGGACCCGCTACATGATGGGAATGGTCCCCTTGTAAGAGTTTCCTTCAGTACATCTCAAACATGTACTTTCATGCTATTTTTGAATTCAGGCATCCCTATCACCATCTGACTCACAGAGTTCCGGTGTTATGTGTCAATGGAAATGGTCCCTAGTGGACTTCCTACAACTTGATACAACCCTGAACGCAAAAACATATTTGAAAATTCTATTTTCAAACACGCACCTTTCCATAGATGAGTGCCACTCTGTAGCCTATGACTTCCATTTCCGAAATGGACACCAAGTTCTTCTTGCGATTAGGTACATAAAAGAGATTCTATAAATGAATTGAGTTACCCTCGTTCAATTGAGGGGTAACATTCCCTACACCCTTTTCGGTATAGGTGGCATTGGCTCTAATTATAATCCCATGATTGTTTCCATCTCTACCAAGTTAGAGAGTGCACCCTTCTATCTGATGGAGTGCCTTGAAGCACTACAATCAATAAGCCAGATTCATAAAGAATCTGAAGGAGAGGGTCAATACAAGATAACGCTTCTTTATCTTATCAAAAACAACATTTGATTCTTCATACCTAGGGTTCCTTGCTTTCTTTGAAGAGTTGGCCATTTCCTTGATGACCTGCATTGTGTGTGGATTTTTTCATTTGTTGATCTTATATGTCTTGCCATAATATTACAAGTGTCCACAATTAATTAAAATCTGTGATTGCTTATTGTGGTTGCACATTCTCTAAGCATGCCCCTCTTTGGATCACAGGAAAATCAAGGTTATGGTCTTGAATACCAACATGATTAAGACAATAACAAGATGGCATCTCATTTTCAGCTTTAAAGGTTTTAGTTAAGTTGTTTATTTCTCCATTTATCTTGGCTTACAATTTTTTGGACCAAGAACCAATAATGTATGTCTAACAATAGACCTTAGGCATCAGAAAGGACACACCTCTTTATCACACCTAGAGAGACAATGGATTTTTGCGTCTTTGCAAATTTTGAAATAACTGTAAGGTGGACAAAATTGTATAATTTTACAAGCCCTTAGTGTGGGGGATGAGAGGCTTCTTCACATGCTATCTCATGGCTTGGCTGCTATCACTAGTCATATTGAGGATCTTCCATTGCAAACTACAAACCCATAAGCTGCATTAAATGTTGAATGGGTGGGCATACACTAAAACAGTGCCAAACATTGAGTTTGTGATCACCAATCAGAGTGGAGGACTCCCTTTTTAAACCCCAAATTCAGAAAGTGTTGAATCCATTATATTTTGAGCTTGGATTTCACAAGAGGTTGAAAATAGATCTATTTTCCCTTCTACCTTAAATAGAAGTCAGTTGAGAAATGTGGCACATTAGTGAGTAATGTCGAAAACATAGTTAAATCACATTGAGTGGAGGGTTGGGTCTTCTCTTTTAATCTTGTTGTATTACCAAGAATTTTGAACTGTCTTAGAGGGTTGAAATGTTATAGATGGAGTATAACCCTTGACTATTTCAGAGTCTAGAATTTATGACATATGGAGAACCACCTGCAAGTGAGCTCAACCATTAAAAGAATAAAATAAGTTATAAGCCCATAAGCCCTTTCAAATTTTGTCTGCTTGCCAAATCTTTTAAAGTTCCTTAAGGCCATACTTGATTTCAGAGAGAACAATGAATTATTCTTTTGGTGTTGACTGTTAATTCAAATATTGGTCAGTTTATTGAAGATATATATGCTAAGCAGAATTATACTGAGAGAAGGATTCGAAAAGAATAGAGCTTGGCTTGAAATGGTCCTTCTTGCACCCAATCCTTGTTCTTCTTCAATTGGTTGTCATCAAAAGTTCATAAAAAAGATACAAAGTACAAAATCTTATGAATCAAGCTTCCTAGATGTGAATCAGGCTTGTTCACAATGTCGTTTGTGAACAAGACTATTGCATAACACTGTCTTGGTCAAACGAGTTGTAACATAGCTATCATCACTGGTTCAGGATTTTAACTATATATATTTGACAAGTATCCAAACTTATCTATACATAATTACAAGTGCGGTGAGACTATATGCAATGCTAACTAATCAGAGACTAAACCTAACAGTGATGACACCTTCAACAAGGTCTCTGAGTTGCCATACCATCGTGATAACTGATTCACTGAGATGCCAATGTGCTGAAGTACGGATATCAATACTTTAGTTTGGGATTACAATGATGCCACTGTCCTGAATAGAAAGCCAGACCAACATATACAGTGACAAAAATATTTAGAAGAAACCAGATAGTGGATATGGAGAATCCATACATCAAATAATGTCACATGCAAGGATGACAAATCATAGTATCGAAATCACTATTGTAAAGTAGAGAATACCCAAAATGCATGGTAGATATACATTGCAATTATAGATCCTAGGGGTAAGCAAAATAAGTAGTAGATGGTAGTCTGGTCCATAGAGCTTTAGTCTATCATCTGCAATGAGAATGATTCCAACGAATCTCTTTGAACTCGATAGAATATCCAATGTGATTTTTGTTGATCTAGAAGACCAATAATACCCACAAAAAGTCATTTCTCATTCAAAAATTGAACACACAGTGAAGGGAATTAGAAAGATGGAACCTGATTGTTTTATAGTGGTCCACTATAAGTAACGTCTTAGAGTATGTTTATGAAATATAATTCCCAGAAATTGATACATAGACACAACACAACACTTCATAACAGTGTTTGTATCACCATCAAACCCTAAACCCCATAAGCTGAGTGGTCAGAGCAGCCAGATCTTGTTTATGACTACGTTGAGAAAATGTCCTCTTACTGGTTTCAAGATCATTTTGACCTATATCATCGATCATTCCAGAGTGCACCTTTTCTAGGCCCCAAAATTGTCCCTCAGCATTGACTTCATGTGGATTTGTTAGAGGTTTTTTGTCTACATTTAATATTAAAAATCTAGTGCATGAATGATTGTCCACATATTCATGGAGAAGAGAACATATTTGCATTTGATGTGGTCCAGAGAGAAATTTTTTATTTGGTCAAGCCTGTATTCTTCATCAATGATTTTCTTGACATCATTTTCATTCTCAACACTGTAGTTGTATATGTCATCGAGGGTTTCAATACAGGGTTATTGAATCTTCTGGGGCTATCCAAATTTGTTATTGTAAACAATAGAGCTATATATAGGTGGAAATGGATTTGTATGATTGAAAGATTAAATAATTGTGTGTTTATAACATACCCTTTGTTTGTCTACCAAGGAATATCCATCACATATGTCAATAACTTTGTATTCCAGATGAGTATTGACAGTAAAAGGAAGAGACTTCCCTATCCCATTTGGCTTCAGGAATAAATTCTAATCATAGGCATAAAAAATAGCAGGACTGTCGGATTCCATGATATAGGATCTTTTAGGATTGAACTATAAAATTAATTGTTTCTTCACTCATATAATCATAATGGTCACGTTATTGCTTTGCTGGCTTTGAAAAATTTTATTGACCTCAAACTATAGGAAACCATGATTAATTCCATTTATTTCTTACATGATCATGATCAACATCAAAGTGCAACATGGGGGTTACATTACTCCTACTCAAACTCACAATGAAATTTTGAGGTGCCAAGCGTATTACCATGAAAGTCTACAGCTCTCTTACTTTCAGTGTCTGTGAAAATAGGATTAGTTTATTGAACTGTATTTCTGTGACCTCAAAAGTGTATTTAGGATTTAAATTATCAACAAGGAAAGCATGGTCTTCATCATACTTTTCATATGGTTGATCTTTTGGGGCAGAAACATGGTTTCTACCTGCCTAGAACTGCATATGGGTTGTATCAATGGTGGAACTATTCAAAAAATCTTCATTTCCTTTGTTTATCGCTTTGTCATGTAGGAGAATAGAGTACATGAATATGGGTTAGTCTGCCTTGTAACTGTATAGTTGCTGAGTCTCAATTGTGATTATGTGATCTTGGAAGGTTTTGAGAGTATATAAACTCTTCTCAATGTATGTCCTTCCCTTGCAAAACTTGGAGAGGGGGATATAGAGTCCTCTTATTGGAATGCAGATGTTGTTTGACTTTGTATAGTTTCTTGTTATCTAATCATATGAAGAAAACATAGAGTTACAAGAATACAAGTTTAAATGCCTCATAAATGTATAGTTGTTGAGGCTCAACTGCAACTCTGAGAAGATGGAATATTTTGTGTGGAGTATATAGACTCTTCTCAATTGATGCCCTTGCATTGCAAGACCTTGATAGGGGTATACATATTTTATCAATAGGACACATATGGCTTGAGATTCATGTGGTATTATCCTCTGACCATCTTAGTCGCTTTTATGTTAAGTGAATGGGAGTATTAAGACTCCTCCATTCATTATTTAAATCATGGAAATGATACTAGTAGATTTGAGTGAGATTCTGTAAATTAGACCTGCTTATCCAGCTGACTGTGCTATTATTTATTCTCAAGCACCTGAGGATGTGATTCCTAATGGATGGAAATAATACCTTGTGAATTTATTAAAATCAGTCTCCTAGACAAGCCTTCTTCTACTTATGTTTTGGAGAACACATATCACCTGATCATTCTAAACATCAAAACCCAATATCCAAACTCATTCCTATACCTCTTCAATATTTCTCCTTTCCAAATAGGCTGAATGATCCTAAATTTAGAGGCAAAGTACCAGCCTTCTCTTCATGCAATCTCAAAACAACTCTGAGGGCCAACCCACCTTCATTGGATGAACGAAAGGTATTAGCACATCTATTTAGGGTGCATCTTTATCTGCATTTGTGGCTTCTTCAGCACAAGCGTACACCATAGTGATGATTCGGTTTTGTGCTTGTGCTGAGGTGAGAAATGGAATTTTATGAACAATGCTGCTTAGTGTTCCTTGAACAGAGTTTAGATTGTTATAATCCTTGTTGGCATGTGAAGGTTTGTCAGACCTTGTATATTCTCATGATGTAGATGTATTGATTAAGTTAGTGAAACTGGCACCTCCCTGTTGACATATTTTCATAACCAAAATGCCAAATGCTATAAAAAAAAGGTTGAGCAAGGTTGCAGTGAATGAACTCTAGTGTTTTTGCTGAGGCAGAAGCCATGCTTCTTTCAAGTCAAATTTCTAGTGCTACATTTCTCAGGGTACTTCAGGACTTGTGCTCTCTTTCTTCCTCACTTAACGAGGGAAAGGATGATTAGGTACCAACTTATAGATATCATGATGAAAGTGTTATTATAATCACGAGTCTAAATTTAGTTGTTGAACTTCTATGGCAACAACTGGGTCTCTGCATCAGTAAGATAGAAAAACTGGTCATCTTCATTGTCTATTATACCTTGTGTCTTCTGATGCTAATGGATTTTTACTCCCTCTACCACCTGGCACATAGAATATCTTGCCATATATTGACATATTTTTGTAATATGTGAAAAGTTGCAACCTCATTAAATGACACTTACACAGCTAGAATACACTAGTGCTACCTCTAGAGAGATAAAATCAGCTGCAAGTTCATCTAATTCCTCAGTGCTCAAGGTACTGGCCCATTGTAAGAGATACCTCAATGAGTTAAAACTCAATCCATGGACCATTGAAGAGTTAGATCCAACATTCAGTATTGTAATGAGAATATATGAAAATCACCAATCTTATCAATGCATTCATAAGCAACATTTGACAAACACATTTGGCAACTAGCCTTTAGTTTTTACTAGAGATGCATGAGAATATATGAAATACACCAATCTTATCTATGCATTCATAAGCAACATTTGACAAACAAATTTGGCATCTAGCCTTTAGTTTTTACTAGAGATGCATGAAGCATTATATAAATGCAATGCAATCTTTTGGGAAGTCCATTCAAATGTAGAACATTACTATGGAAGCCAAGTTAAGCATTGATTTTAGACCTTGCATGCACATTTCATGGATTGTTGTAGTAGTGACATAAAAATGGACTAGGTCAGTTATATCATATATGTTAAAGATAGTTTAACTCGAAGAATGAAACTGCCATTTAAGGTATAAACCTGACTAAATGGTCCAAACCTAAAACTGTGACCCTTCCTTGAAAATTGCATGTGCTACCGATTAATCATAGTTAAATGGTTTTAGATTCAATACGAGAGTAATATTATGGAGGAGCTATTGGGTTTGGAAATTCACCACAGAACAAAGGCCAGTGGGTTAATCTCCTAAAACAAGGTGTTAACATAGTCTGCCGAGAGGTACATTTTGCATCAGGATATCCCCTAGACTGATATCTTTTTTATGAGGAAGAAAAAACATGGAAAATGTTTGGTTAGGTAGGAATACAGCTTGTCAATTTGGTCTAGCTTGAGTGATTAAAAGAGAAGGTTGTTAGGCTCTCCACCATTTCATGGATTGATATAGAGATGAGACAAAAGAGGCTCTCTCTTGAGACTTGACTAGGTCATTCATAACAGTTGTGGTGTTGGTGCCTTAACTTAGCCAAAAAATGCCAAAACTCTATTGATTCACATAATTTATTACTGAATCTACCTCAGAGTATGCCATAGTCACTGAATATGACATGCATGGATTTACCAAGGAGGCCCTAAGATTTTGAACAATGAAACTCTACATTGGTATGGTCAACCTACATGGGGAGAAATGAAACTTTTTTTAATAAGATTCTAGCAAAACCTGGACATTGTTGTGTGGGATTATTCCTTGGTACCTGTAGATTTCACAATGACCTCTGTTGGTTGAGCTAGCAGGAATTGATTTCTTTAGGTGGATCTTTTTGGCACAAATGTCCCTTTCTTTGTAAGACCTTGATAGGGATATATAGATTCTTGTCAATAGAATGGATATTTGTATGTATAGTTGTTTATTACATAATCATCTAAATGAAAACCGATTACATGAATATCGGTTAGGCTGCCTCATAACTGTATAGTTGCTGAGGCTCAATTGTGATTACATGATCTTTGAAGATTTTGAGAGTATATAAACTCTTCATGTATTATGATTTCTCTGGAAATGTTCTCAAGGCAACTGTTCCAAAAATAACAAAAAAATAACTTTTGTCATTAAACAGAGATTGTTTTCCTTTAGAAACAGAGAGAGATTGTCTTTACAATACCTTATTTTGTTTGTGGCATGTAAGGAGATCTTGAGAGTAATCTAGCATAGGAAAACTAGTTGGCCAGCTTGTGATAAATGTGAGTAGCTGCATGGACACTAACTTTTAAGCCTGCCACATTCTTCTAAGAACATTGGATCCAAAAATCTCAAAGGCTTCAACTACATTGATTATGTCATAGAAGTTGGAAGAACCAGAGATGTCATGGATGTGTAACTGTTAACATTATGAAGATGATAGCACGTGTGTCTTTCAAGGTACATTACCAATCATAGTGCAAACAACAAATTTTACCACTAATATAGTTCATCGGGCATGGATATCAATCAGGCCTAGTTAGCCTTACTTTCTTGGTAAGGAGATGAGGCTTCATGTTTTCCACCCTGTTTTCCCCAAAGAAATTTATTCTAGCAGGAAAAATTATTCAGTACTTTCCCCTTTTACAAGAAAACACTTGGAAAAAAAAGGATTTCACACCTGGGAGTTTTTTGTAGGATAAAGGGAAAGGTGAGTGGGTATCCTGGCAGTAGTTGCATTGGTCTTATTAGCATTACGCCACTTTTCATATGGGTATTCACAACAAAGAATCACTATTACACTTTGTTTATTTGTTTTAAAAATAAACATAACATGCAATAGATTTCTTTTGGCATGCAATGTTGTTGTTGGTAGTATGATTGTATTTGTGCCACATGTAAAGCTAACATGCGTTAAATTTCTTTCACCTTGCAATATTTTTATTGGAAATGTGCTTATGTTTGGGCTAGAAACTATGCTAGATTTATTTTTCTTTGGAATATTGTTGTTGTCAATTTGGTTGTTTATGATAAAAGGAAATCTAGCAAGTGTTAGATTTCCATCACCTTGGCAATGTTATTGGAAATGTTGTGCTTGTGTTTGGGCTAGAAGTTGTGCTAGATTTCTTTTTCTATGCAATATTGTTGTTTTCAATTTGGTTGTTTATTATAGAAGGAAATATAACACGTGTTAGATCTCCTTCACCTTGGTAATGTGCTTTTGTTTGTGTTAGAAGGAAATATAGCATGCACCAGATTTCTTCTGGCATGAAATGTTGTTTTTGGTAGTATGCTTGTATTTATGCTACATGTAAAGCTAGCATGCGTTAAAGTTATTTTACCTTGTGACGTTGTTATTGGAAATGTGATTGTGTTTGTGATAGAAGTTGTTGGATTTTGTTTGCCCGACAATGTTATTGTTGGCAATGTGCTTTTGTTTGTGCTAGAAGTAAATCAAGCGTATGCTACATATCTTCTACACTACAATGTTGTTTTTGGAAATGTGATTGTGTTTGTGCTAGAATAAACTCTAGAATGTGTAAGATTTATTTTACTTTGAAATGGTTTTTTAAGTAATATGCTTCTATTTACGTTAGAAGGAAATTTAGCATGTGGTGGATTTCCTTCGCCTTAGAATATTTTTATTGGCAATGTGTTTGTGTTTGTGCTAGAAGGAAATCTAGCATGTGCTAGATTTATTTGACCATGTAATGTTGCTTCTAGCAATATGCTTATGTTTGTAGTAGAAGGAACGATATTGATTGTTAGCTTTCATTTGAGGAAACAATGTTTCATTACATAATATGAATACCATACTATTTTGATTTTTGCATCTATATTACTTTTTCGTAAGTTGTGTGTTTTTGGGAAAATATAAAGTCGCAGTTTACACGGTTCATCCTTTTAATTACAAGTTACGATTTAATTGTTGTTATAGAATTGATACAAGGTACAATGGAAAATATAATTTTGGCAAAAGGGGACTATGTTGATCTCCTTATTAATGATCAAGTCATTGGGCTAGGAAGGGTCGAATCTGCAGAGTCTGGAACTTATTATGTTGGAGAAAGGGTTAATGCTGGTTATGTTGCAATTTTGATAATTGATGTCACTCAACCACGTTTGATTGATGACGATGTTAATGAAGGGGACATACATCCATGGAAGATTGTGGATTTGAGACACCACATAGGTAAATAAAAATATTGAAGCATGTGTTATATATTATTGATACTATAATAAATGTTTTTTTTGAGTAAATACTAACCTTATTTACATTCGTTTATAGGTACAAATGTTTCTTCTACATATTCTATTGGAGACAAGGTAAATCTTCTGCAACATGGAGTGAAGGTGGGCAAGGGCTCCATATTCAATACAGAGCTTGGGCATAAAGTGCATGGAAAGATGGTAAAGAAAGGATGCATAGTGGTTAAAATTGAAAAGGTGTTAAAATATAATGCTCCTCTACCACATCCAACAGGATTTGAGCATACACTTGGGGGTGCATTAGAATCTTATGAAATTTGGCTAGAATCAAAGTTGGAGCCTCACTGTCATGATCATGCCATAAATATTCCCCAAGATAGGGTTAGATTCATATGTGCAAAGGTTTCTCTTACACATGAATGCATGGGAACAAGCACATTGTGCATTGCCAAAGGAATGATATTTAATGTCCATGAGGATGACATTGTTGAGGGTGAAACACTAGGTGAAATGGATTTTGGTGTTTTTCTAGAAGAGATAGATGGAAATTGTGAGATATGCAAAATTGGGGATATGTTTATACACTATTTGGTTATATGGCCAATAATTAAGTTGGTGGAAAACAAAGGTGTTATATTAAGGGTCAAGGAAAATTTCAAGGAGCCACCTAAAGAAATGGTGATATGGGATGTTATAGAGGACACAAATCCCTTAAACAAATGGGATGGGTACCTTTGTAATGAAAAAGATAGAAAATCAATTGATATGCATGTAACAAGGCCATATAAAAGGATTAAACAAGTTATGGCTACAAAAAAAATTGCAAAATGTCAAACAAAAATAGATGAAGAGAAAGAAATTTGACTTTTGGCAGCAGATGTATGTTGTAGAAAAGATTGTCTTCAACATGTGGATAGGAAGGCCATTGCAGGTGCTAGAAGGGGTATGAGACAAATAAATACAAATGGTATTAGATAATTTGTCTTGAATTCACTCATGTCAAACATAGTCATGTCAAAGGGCCATGGCCTACCACCTATTGCTAGAAATGTAAAGGACATGAGATTTAATGGGAATATTATTTGTAAGAAAGCATGGTATAAGATACATAAAATTCCTCAAAGCACATTCTATAACTACCAGCGTTATTTCAAACATGGATAGATCAAAGCTATTTGTGGTAACACCAACACATGCAAAGCACGAGCTCACACAGTGGAAGCCACAGAAATATTGCACAAATTGTAATGGATAATTCAGATTTTTCACCAAACCAAACACGTTAGAAGATGGAACATCTGCTCCTTTAAGATTTCTTCCTTCGACTTACACACAAAATTCTTTGTTAAAAGAGATCAATGAGGCTCTTCAAAAGCTCAATTACACATCAATATCACAACCAACAATGAGCAAGATCTGGAATACTAGGTTTCGAGATGTGACATTTTCAAAGAACACCAACTTCACTAAATGCAGTGAATGTATTGTGTTGAAAGCACAAATGAAGTCAACAACTACACAATAGTTGGAAGAAAAGGCACGAGGTAGGTTGAAGAAACATAACAAGATTGTTATGTTTGGTAGATATTGCTACTATGCCCATAGAATTATGTTAGAGCAGTTTCCAAAGGAGTATTTGAGCATTATCCATGATAAAATGGACAAAACAAAGACTTCAATCCCAAGGCTACGTGTCAGATCAAAATCTACTGTAGGAACAAATATAGGTTTGTCATTGATAGGTATGCTTACAATTGGGCATAAGGCGGGAGGTTTTGGTCATTTCTCCCTACCATTTATCCATATGGGATCACAATTTACTATTACATCCCTTGCAAAGTGCCTAAGGGACCTTGAAGACCCACAAATGGATATGTATGGTGATCTAATTTATGAAAGAGGAATTTCAAGAAACCCACTTACAAATGCATTACTTGACACCTCTATTTACTCAAAATGTCAAGGGTACAAGGATGATTTTATATCTCATGGAAGTTAAAAAAGTCAAAATGTTGATTTTAAACCTCTTCCTCCACATTTGTTGTTACAGTTGTAAAATGCAGCAAGTGATAATAAGAATCACTATCTTTTCATGTTTTTATCACTTTTAACTGCACTTGGTATCTTCATCACTATTGAGGTTTGGTTCTTTCCTATGGGGCACACCCACGAAGACATATATGGAACCTATGGAAGAATGTATTCCCACCTAAAAAGTAAAGATATTTATTCTTTACCTAAAA
This sequence comes from Pinus tabuliformis, assembly GCA_031772625.1. Lineage (NCBI taxonomy): Eukaryota > Viridiplantae > Streptophyta > Pinopsida > Pinales > Pinaceae > Pinus > Pinus tabuliformis. The sequence continues at coordinate 573,936,915 of CM062807.1, forward strand.
TGATGGATACATATCGCATAATTGAAAAAATTGAGTGTATCCACCTACACTTATTGACAAGGTCTATGACTTCAAAAGTTTCCTTCATGGATACATTAAGGAGGGAAAAAATGCACTAGTTGGACATCTTAATGTCCAATACTTCCAATTTCTTATACTCAATGATGTTCCAGTACTAAGGTACAAAGAATCAATTAGAGATATTGAGTGGTCAGAACGAGTTGAGTTATGGAATATAGATGATGAAGGTTGACCTATAATTCCCATAGGGAAGCCATATTTCTTAGCTTCCAAACATAATGATGTATATTTAAAAGAACTAAAGGAAGGGAAAACATCATACATGAAAATGTGGAAAGACACTATTGGGAATGAGGATTCACCAATTGTTACAGAGGAATGGAAAAATAAAGTAGTGTATTGGGAAAAAGTTCTTGATACATTAGATGGAATCTATAATGATCATAGAATAATAGATGGAAGTGATTCATATTCTGAGGATTTCTGGCCCAAGACAAGGCACATTACTGATGTTGATCGTAATGCACTCCAAGTAATCTCAAGTATTATGGATGGAGATTTTGATAATGCGATAGATGAACCAATATATATTGGACCCAAATGCAACAAGCCAAAGCCAACATTCAATCCAATGATTGATGTTGAGAAAGGAAAGGTGTTGCTAGTTAGATCAGGAAATGAGGATGTAGGAGAGATGATTTGGATGGAAAAATCCATCTTAGATATCTTTAGGGATAATGAAAGTGAGAATATTCATGTAAAGGTTGACTGGTGGAAGCCTATGTCAGGGAAATATAATGGAAAATTTTTAGAGCAATATTGGGTACCAAATCCTTACAACACAGAACTTGGCTCTATTCTAATTAATACCATAGTGTGGGCATGGATGCCAAAGAAAGAACATTGCAAGATGACCAAGATAAATAAATATGGTGTAGAAGCCATTCTTGATCTACTTGAGCGAATATCTTAAGAGTAGGTTTATATGCTTCATGAATGTAATTTTTTTTGAAGGATCTATTAATATACATTCAGACACACTTTTCCATATTTGTTGTACATCAAATATTCTCTTCATATTATTTTTGAAGGAGTTCTATATTATTTAATATTTCAATGTAATCATGTGTTATACAAATTACATGACAATGCAATAAGATATTTAAGTTTTCAAAGATTTATTTGACCAACATGACTTCTCACCATATCAAATATGCATCACCAAATTCAATAATGCACCTAAAAGCATCTTCTAAACTTGGTCTATTAAAACAACAGTGGAGTACCTAATTAGTATTCTATTTAATATAAACCATTTAAACACTTAATGAATAAATGCTAGACACTTGATATAATGTTTGAAGTGAGTTTTACTTAATTTTCCTTATTATAATTGATATAAATCAAATTCTCTATTTTGTTGCACTCTAATTTATAAAAAAAATATTTTAATCATTGAACAACACAACTAGAATTATAAAATATTTCCCCTTATAGATTTTGAAGCAGTGCCAACATTGTACTAGTATAGTTAATTTGTACTCAACTTAGGAAAAGTAGTTAATGTCAATTTAAAATGGTAAATAATAGTAAGAAAAACAATATTAATATATTGTTAAATAACTTTATAGGTAAGATTTTTTTTACACAATCTAGTATTCACGAGTCAAATTTAATACATAAATATAAATGTTAATGATAATAGAAATAATGTAAGGAATCTAAGTTTTAGATGAATGTTAATATGTTCTTTTCAATATAATATCCTTAAACATTACAGGAATAAAAACTAAACATTTGTAATAAATATCTTAGTCAATTTTCTCTCTTTCTTGTTGTATTTGAAAATAATCAAATTGTACTACTTTGTTACTATTCTAATTCATGATTGATTTTGATCATTAAAATGATTAGTAATTGAGATGAGAGGCTCATTTTACAGCCCAATATGGGGGGATGTGTAAGTTTGTCTGTCCGTCTATGCCCCTTTAAAATAAAAATTATGTTCTAAATAGAAAAATATAAAAATGAATATTTTGTAAAGTAATTAGAAGTAAAAAAAATGTGTGAATTAGATGTTTAAATCTTATACTTTTCAAAAATATTTCAGCTAGAGATACAAAGAAACTATTTGAAGATTTATGTTAACTAATTTATGTCAATATCAACTTCATATATATCTATATATAAAAAATAAATTTTATGGTTAAAATTTTTATTTGGTTGTATATCTACTCTATTTAGCATTCAAAAATGCAGTTTCAACAATTAAAAATAACACACTGTATCTTTCACTCTAAAAATGTTTGCACATGAAGAAATTTGATCCCTACATCTGCACTTAAAATGGATCTATGACGGTATATATTGGACACATTACTTTTTTTTCCCATGGAAAAAAGTCGTAATTTCTATTAATATATAAGAAATTACATTTTGTAGATGCCAAGGCATATGCATATGGAGGCAATATTGCCTGTCAAGATACATGAGTCTGTCTCGATAAAAATATAAAAGCTTATCCGCTATTACTCCACGCAGGGAGTTTGATATCAACTATATTATGTCTAAGCTTCCCTCAACAGATAGAGAGAAAAAAGTCCAAAATTGTATCATCTCTGCGCAGAGAGAGATAAACTATGTACCAAAACCAAAACTATATGTGCAAAGTCATATATATGAACCACTAAAGTAGATATGAAAAAACATAATTTATACAATGAGATCAGAAAGTATTGGACTCATAGCCTAATTTGACCAGGTTCTACAAAAGGTCTGTGGTAGTATTGATGGTAGGAACCATCAATTTGCTCCTGTATCAGCCAGTCATTACCCTGTATGTGCGCTGCCTCTTTTGAAAGTTGATCTGCCTCCGTGTTTTGTTCCCTGTAAATATGTCGACAGACAAAGGAGTCAAACGAGGATATCAATCTTTGAGCTTCCCCTAGAATATTCGGCAAAGTAAATGCATTACAATGAGATGCATTGTTAAGCCAGTTACAAATGATTTTGGAATCACCAAACAACTGTTGATGACTGCAATGCTGTTCTAAGGCAAAGTGTATGAGATGTTTTGCTGTACTGAGTTCAGCAAAATTGTTAGTACCCCTGCCTAGATTAATTTGGATTTTGAAACAATGGGTATTATTTAGGAAAAGAATGGATCCTCCGCCACATCCTGCCTCCTGTGCAGAACCATCAAAATATGCCCACGGTTTAGATTTATCTATGATTTCAGGTATGATGGTACGGATAGGGGTGGTCTTATCGTCTTCGGGAAGGAGATCAAAGTCAGTGATGGTATGAAGCAATATAGAAGGCCAATGGGGGTCTTTGGGGTTGAATATGGAGTGGTTTCTAACAATCCATATAGCCCAGCAGGCTAGTAGGGGCATGTTCCTGGCTTTTCCCTTATGGACTTGGCACCAAGAACTCCAAGCATCCAGAATGTTGTGACCGTGCCAGGCTTGAAGGGATGGGTAGTGTGTAGTGGTGCTGTATTGGACACATTACTATGATCATTTGTCATTAAATAACTTTATACTTTATATATAGCTTGCATATTAATCTATTATTCATTAATTAAGCCTCAACCAACTTCGTTTTTAACATAAAATTACAAATAATAAATAAAAATAAATTATGATAATACTCGCATTCAACATTTAATTTGATCCTAAAAAAATATTTTCTCCTTAACTCTAAAATGGTGCAAACTTCCTACAATAGTATGTAATGCTCATGGTGATAATGATGATTATCATCCACTAAGACCAAATATGGTATATAAGAAGGTAAAAAAATAGTACTAAAAGTTATTTTGAATTTTATTGCTATGCTAAAAAAGCATTAAAAGAAGTGTGTTGGTAGCATCACAAATATTTTGAAATTTAATTCCAACATTTTAAATTGTGTCAACATTGTCTTAGTAATAATCGTAACTTAACATATACATGATATTTACTATATCGGATTATAATTAAATGGGTTAATAATAGTTACATACACATCATTATTTTCATAAAATAATGTTAACAAACTTACCTTTTAATATAAACCATAAAAAATATTAAAATAGATAATGTAAGGAATCCAAGATTAAGATGTGAAATAATTCCTTTTTCAAGTTTATATAAATTTGTTTTATAAAGTTTATCATGATAATTTTTACACAAAAAATGGTGAATATCTACATTAAAATTAGTGAACTAAGTGACTTTCTAATTCCTCATTTTCAAAAAACTTAATCTAGTTAAAGTTCTAAATAATGGTATATATTGGACACATTACTAAGATCATTTGTCATTAAATAACTTTATACTTAATATATATCTTGCATATTAATCTATTATTCATAAAGCGAGCCTCAATCAACTTCTTTATTAACATAAACATACAAATAATAAATAAAAATAAATTATGCTACTACTCACATTCAACATTTAATTTGATCCTAAATTTCTTTTTCTTCTCAACTCTAAAATGGTGCAAACTTCCTACAATAGTATGTAATTATGATGGTGATAATGATGATTATCATCCACTAAGACCAAATATGGTAAATAAGAAGGTAAAAAGATATTACTAAAAGTTATTTCGAATTTTATTGTTATGCTAAAAAAGAATTAAAAGAAGTGTTTCAAGATCATCATAATTTTGTTTAGTTAAACAATCAAGAAGGTTGGTAGCGTCACAAATATTTTGATATTTAATTCCAATATGAGTATAAACTAGATGATCTATGAGAGTTTTTTAATCTTCAACCATATTAATAGTTTTGCAAAGGTGATAGACTTTTAAATTGTGCCAACACTGTCTTAGTAATAATCGTAACTTAACACATACATGATATTTACTATATCATATTATAATTAAACGGGTTAATAATAGTAACATACACATCATTATTTTCATAAAATAACCTTAGCAAACTTATCTTTTACTATAAACCATAAAAAATATTAAAATAGATAATGTAAGGAATCCAAGATTAAATGTGAAAGATTTGCTCTAGCAAGTTTATATAAATTTGTTTTATAAAGGTTATCATGATAATTTTTACACAAAAAATGGTGAATATCTACATTAAAATTAGTGAACTAAGTGACTTTCTAATTCCTCATTTTGAAAAAAATTAATCTAGTTAAAGTTCTGAATTCTAGATCCACTGAATACTTCCAAATTTAATGAAATATGTGTTTAATGCATGTTTTTATTATACCCTCTTTGGAAAAATAACACAATTTGTTTAGTTGGTTCTTTGTGCTACCATTATTCATCATCCTTTCATGGGTCCTCATATTTATCTTTATCTTATAAAAGAATGGTTTTGGGAATTCAGTGGCCAAGACAATCTTACATATCAGAGAATTCGAGTGACCTTGTTGGAATTTGATGCTCATTACCTTTAGTCATGTATATATTTGGTAGTCTCGAGCTTATCAAGATCAATTGCAAAAATAGAGGAATAAATATATTCTCTTCAATAAAATTATAATCAATTAATTGCCATCATCACATCTTTTATGGAAATTCTTATTGATCATCATAGTTTTATTAAGAAATAAGAAGATGATATATCTGCCCCATGTGAGAAATTAGAAAAATTTCAACATTCAATAGCACAACATCATTTAGATCCATGACCTACAAGAAATTATGTCAGCTCCTCTCAGTGCATTGTCTCAAATCTGAATGAACTAGTTTTGGAAATGCAAATAAGTCTTCCCCATTGAATTTATGCTTCTCTTCAACTAACTAAGTAATATGGAAGTTAAGTGAATTTTCTAAAAAATATTTACTTTCGAGTTTCCTAATTCAATTGTCATTTCAATCTAACATTTTGGGATATATAAACTAGAACATTTTTGTTAATCTTTCTAACAAAAATACTATCTCTTTTGATATACTTTTATCTCTCACTTACCCTCCGAATAAAAAATTCTCAATTAACCTAACATTTTGTAATTTTTTTAAAAACATTGAATTCCACTTTTTATCATAATTTTTTAATGTCAAATTATGGTTAAATTATATATTTTAATTTATTCTTTCATTATTTTTAACATTTATCCATATCAATATTTACAATTCACACTATATAATTCAAATGTTAAATTTCAAATTTTAAAAAATATTTAATATTTTTAATTTATATAAATACCAAATTCAATATGTAATTTAAATCTAATTTAAATCATTTTTAAAAATAAATTGTATATAAAATTTAAATAATAAATATTTAAATTTTTTTTTAATATTTTTAGATAAAGAAATGTAACCTCTGAAGTGATATTATAATCAATTATATATCGTAAATCATTATTGTGAAAAAAAATAATATTTTAACCTCAAAAATGTCAAATTCACAATGTTATCTCTCAATCTTTATTATGAAAACATATAAAACTTTTTCTTAATGTTTCGACAGAGCGGAATAACATAATAAAAAAATATTATATTTCAAAGTTAACATTTTATTTTAAATAATATTTATGAAATTTTATTGTCAATTTTTTAATATTAATATTTTTTTAATAGGATTGACTTATGAGGACTTGAATTTTAAATTTTATTGTTTTAAAAATATTTTATACATATTAATAATTAAGGTTTTTTTTTAAATGGATTTCTAATATTATAATTTTAAAATTATATATATATATATTATTTTTTTAATATTATATTTTTGGAATTTAAAGTGATGATACGATTTATACGGTTTAATAGATCTCAAGAAGTTTTATAAATTATGGATTAATTATCCATTAAGTTTTTTTTAAAATGGATTTCTAATATTATAATTTTCAAATTATATATATATATATATATTATTTTTTTAATATTATATTTTTGGAATTTAAAGTGATGATACGATTTATACGGTTTAATAGATCTTAAGAAGTTTTATAAATTATGGGTTTTATGGGAGAAATTTTGTGTTAACTCCACCATCGAGTGCAATGTTTTGGGAGTATTTTGTGCTAAACATACGGGAAAGAAAAATTTCACAAAGCCTTATACTTTATAGTAGAATGAAGTGGTATTGCTACTACTTTTACCTTCGATTCGGTAGTAGATGCCTTCCCTCATTTTGTTATTGGAATCAAGTAAGAGATTAATCAAAATCTTTTAACGTTTTATTTCTATGCTAAAAAAAATAAGAGAAACATTCCTAGAACATCATAATTTTGTTAACTTAAAAGGTAAAAAAGGTTGGTAGTATGAAAAGTATTTCGAAACTTAGACTGAATGTGTGTATAAAATGGGAAATCTAAGAGAAAATAATTTTGATCTTCACCCCTCTTAGGATCGCACATGTAACACATTTTTTCCTCCCATGGCATTTTGGGAATTGACCAACCCCCAATTTCACTATGGATCTCATGAGAATTAGTTCATTTCTTGAAAATATTCATTTCCTTCTTAATACTAGTTAATATAGAAAGATCATTTTGGTTTTTAGAATTTAGATTAATCAGCTCATTAAAATATCTTTTGAATTTATTAATGCTTTAAATTTTTATTTATTATATTTTTTTTGTGGACTAACTATTTGTATTACCTTCGAAACACGATATTACATGAAATAACTAAAGGTTTTAGATTGGTTAGTCATTGGTGAAGCCTCACCATGTCCAAAAATGTATATTTGTAAGAGAGGAAAAAGACAAGATGCCACCTAGAAGTTCAAAATGCAAACTACATATGTTGATAGTTGGTCCTTCAATTCCATGAGAGGATGACAAAGAAGCATGATAATAATAAATCAAATACATAATAAGAGTTAGTAAACTAGGAAAATGGGCTTGAATATGTTGAACCTAGATCATCTCCTTGTTGCTACTTAGTGAGTAGACAATAGTAGGGGGGATTGCAAGGTTCTGCTCTATGTGCTATAGTCATTGTTCCTGGTTTTCTATGTGTTGATATAGATGTTCCATGGAGAGTAAAAGATCCTCTTTTTTCTCACATTGATCATATATATATATATATCTCACACACATGGGAATTTTAAGAAATACATGCACATAATGGACCTATGCTGGGATATGAAGTTATGAGCACGAAATTCATATCCCAACATAGGTCCATTATGTGCATGTATTGCTTAAAATTCCCATGTGTGTGCCTAGTATTAAACATACGTCCATTTAGCCAAATATGTCATTACCTATATGTTTGAAAGAACATGTCATTGGTTTCTCCTTCCAATTCTACACAAGTGAGTTCTTCTTGAATAGGGGGTGAGGTGAGCTCTCGAAAGTGAGTTTTTGTGTTCTCAACTCTTAGTTGTGTCCTTTTACTACCTTTATTATCACACTCTTGATAGTGCATTTCACCTGTGCAGAAATAAGCTCTCTGGTAGGGAATGGTAGTTACATGAGGAGGAGAGTATCACTAAAGAACTAGGAGGAGGGGTGTCAGAAAAGGGACATAAGTGAATTGAAGTGGAAGAGATCTTAGGAAAGCTTAGCTAGGACCTTGTTCCAAATAGTGGGAGGAAATCAAATGAGGGCTAGAATGGAAGATAACATGCTAGAAAAGGAAAAGTATAGAGAAAAGGATAATCACAAAGACCAGGGATCCAAGAGAGAGTGGAGATCCCATAGAAGATCAAGGGCTTAGTGACCAACAAATAGGAAGTAAAAGCCAATCCACTACCAAGAGTTAGATTAAAGATATGAACACTAGCTGAAAAGGGATCAAGAAATAACCAGAAGGTGAAAAGTAGTAACTTTCCATGGTGTATGGTTTCAATTGTTGATATTATCAAGCCAGAGCTAGGGAGATGGATGAAGCATTTTGTAAAAACTGTTCTTGAAAGATGATTTGAATTGCTAGTCAAAGTTAAGAAGGGAAAGCGCTAGCACCATAGAGTAACGTTTTCTAACAAACTAGCACTCCTTACCTTGAATTTCTCCAGTAAATAACAGAGATCCCGAGCATTGGAAAGCACATTGGAGTGGATTAAATTAAGGTGACCAACAAGAGCCTAGATCCTTGACTTAAAAAAAATAGTTTTTGGAGCTCCTTAATTAGGTATTTGAAGCTCCCCTCCTTTCCTAATAGCTTTATAACTGAGGTTGACTCCGGGATTAGTGCAACGAATTATTGAGGCCCCCCGATGAAGGAAAAATTATCTTGGTTGCACGAGGTGAGGAAGTCATGGTATTAGAATTTGAGGTTCTTTGTTAGAGGAGGTAGATTTGCAAAGGTCTAGATAGCTAAGGTGTTGCACCATTTGTAGAGTGTTAAACAACATATGGGTGACGTTTGTCATGCCAGAATCAATATGCATGGTTAAACAATTAAGGGGATGTGGTGCCACGTCTCCCAATATACAGCTAAGTGGGATGACAATGACCCACCTCCTACCCATGTGGATACAAAACACCTCATCCCGAGATATTTTCATCTATTATATTGACTTTTATTTTTTCATTATACTTTTTATACAATAATTTTACTCAACTATGTTTTCTAAAATTTTATTTAATATATATATATATATATATATATATATATATATATATATATATATATATATATATATATATATATATATAATCACGATGATTATTAATTATTATTAAAATTGAATTGATTGTTCTAACTTTAAAAGTATAAATATTTGTGGATATATATATATATATATATATAACATTAAAGTAGTATTTCAAAGTAATCATAGTATTTGTTAAATTAAAAGGATTATGAAGATGTTCAATGTAGTAATTATTTAGAAAACAAAATTGTATACAGTAAATAGATAAGAACATTATAAGAGAAATCGATTTTATTTTTCGAATTTTTTTAATATACAAAGTAATAAATTCTTTTGTCTCAAAATATTTTGAAAATTTACAAACATAAAATTTCACCATAAAATTTATAACAATAATTTTTTTTAATAATATTTTTCTCCTTCTTTATACTTATCAAAACATTTTCTGAATTAAAAATAAAAGTCACTTTTTAATATTTTAATAACCTTTTTGATTTTTCCATAACTCTTTTAATATAATAATATTATTAATTTAAAATATTTTTTAATAACTTTAATATTTCCAAATTTATTTTCTGTTAACAAATTATTCTAAAAAAATAAATAAATATTACAAACGTCACTTTTTAGTAGCTTTTAAATCAGTATTAAAAAATGGCATCAATTATTAGGTTTAATGTTTTGAAAAATAAAATAAGGAAATAATACTATTATATTTTGACCTTTAAATTTTATTCCCAATAATGGTCATTCCATTTTTCTTAATTTTTAATATTATATTTTTCAAATTAAAAGTTTCGTTTTAATATTAAATTTTAAAATTAAAAAAATTCTATTAAAATTTTCAATATTATGTTTTATCATAATTAAAAATATTTTTAAATTTCTTACTCTCATATATTTTCATATTTAAATTTAATTTATAAATATAAAATTATTATTTTCAAAATATATATATATATATTATTTTTTAAATAATTTTAACATATTTTGTTTTATTTGAATTATATATATAATATCAATATATATATATATAAATAACTAAAGATTAAAAATAATAATAAAGTAATTATAATATCACTTAACACAGTGTTAATATTACTAATACTAATATTTATATTATTAATAATAATAATATTGATAATACTAATACTAATCCTAAAAAAAAGGGAAACAAAGGGTGTAGAAAAAGACAGAGAAAACTAAGAAGAGAGAGCAGGAATCCAACAGCTACTAATCAACTTCGAACCAATTTTATACCTTAACAAATGGAAAGAAGAATTAAGGTATTAAGTTTTTATCCTAATCCTATTAAATTTCTTATAATTTAATATTTTTAATTTATAAAAATTATAAAAACATTAAATCTAACATATTGTTTACAAATTATTATTATGGAAAAAATTTAGAAAAATATTAACCTATTGTTTACACATTATTATTATGAAAAAAATTAGAAAAAAATTATATAATTATTTGCATTCAAGGTTTTGAGAAACATGCTAGTTTAATATAAAATAGTTAAGATGAATGTCAGAATGTGACATAATAGTGGATAAAATTTACAATTTAATATTTTGTTTGGAGAATCTAACATAACGACATCACTATTAAGGACTGCAACAAATTGACATAGCTCGACCAAGATGAACATCATAATAAGTAACCCATTGCAACGAATTGACATAGCTCGACCAAGATGAACATCATAATAAGTAACCCATAACAAAATTATTATTGTGAAAACATTTTAATGAACATCGTTATGTGGCATACCATTGAGTAACATAGGAAATCATGTAATACAACCAAGATGAATAGTGTAAAAAATATATTAACCATATTACAAACTTGTTAGTCTCCTGCAAATGACCCAATGCAATATAACCCTTTATGAATGCAATATCTTGACATAATTTAGTGAATTTGAATGTCATAATGTGACATAATCATTAAGGAATGTGGTGATCCAACATATACATAGCAATGTGACATAACCCTTAATGGATATCAATACCATCTTTAACCATGATTTAGTTATATGGTTGAATATTCTTAACCATGGTTAATTATGGTTCAACATGTTTGACTATGGCTAATGTTAATTTAACAATAATCAATTATGTTTTACCATTACTAAGTATGGGTGGATTATCGCTAGTTAGCCATAATCCCAAATCATTATCAATCATTACTTATTATCAAATCATGTCTATATAATTTTGGATAGTTTTTTTCCTAAGTAAAAGTGATTTCAATTCTTCAAATAATTACTTTGCATCACAATAGTTTGAAAGTTATCTTGTTCTTTCACTAGGCAAACTACACTAGGCAGAAAAATTCATTTTCCTTAAAAGCCACACTAATTCTTTACTAATAAGGTACCAAAAAACCAATAGGTTTATTTGAAATACATGGCCTCTAGTTCCATATTGTGGCATAAGACCAAAATAATGGTTACTTAACAATAAATGACCATAAAACATAATTACTATTCAATATTTGCGAGAGTCCATGACTTCCACAAGGATAGGATCCCTATTACCTCTTGTAGAACAACTTGTTGCAAGGGCTAAGCCAAGGTGAGATTAAATTTTCTCTAGCTTGTTTTCCATGGAGCATACTAAAACTACAATTATTATCGATAAAGAAGCATCTCTTCTTTGGTAGTATTTTTGTCCATCAACACATGGTGTTGGAAATAATGGTAGCCATGGTCAATATTTTCATCTTGTGTTACAGGTCATTTTTTCACTTCTCCTCAAATGACTTGGAAACTTGATCAATCAATATCCTTGACACCTTGCAATCATCCCTTTGCAAAAGCTTCAGCACTATCTATAAAAAAAAGTCCCAAAATTCTAGGTTAATCAGCTTAAAAACATCATTTTTGGACCCATAACACCATGTATTATATGAAACCTACATTGTTCCATAGCGCATGTTTCCTTTGCTGCAGGTGCGATGGTTCTAGAATTTGAAGAAAAATACAAAAAAAATAAGAATCCTCTTTTCAAAAGATTCTAAGGTTTTTTTAACCATTTACTATTGATTGGGATATTAAATTCTTCTCCTATAGGTCTTATCTCTTATCCCTAGAGCTTATACTTCCTCATATGTGGATCTAAGTCCTAATTGGTAAATCCAAAACTACCCTATTTACCTTAAAAATTCATTGCCTCCCATAGAGTCTGGGTTGGCTTTTGGAGACTTTTAACTATGCCTTGTTGTTGCTGCTTATTTTTACCTAAGGATCCATTACCATCCTTGAGTTGTGATTTAAGGCTTGCTTTGTGGTATGGAAGGACAAGTTTGGCGGGAGACATCTACATACTTAAAATCTGTAAAAGGGTTGTAATATTCTCCTACATTTCATTAATGCAAAAAGAAGTGTTTTCATATACTTATGTCTATTTTATGCATATGTATTTCAATAAATTATCGACTCATTGATTAGAGATATTAGTATATGCTATGTGTATCTTATAGTTATCGTGCTTGTTATAATTTTTTTGGGTACCATTTACAATATTTGGAGCTAGAGCTAAAGTTCACAAGCAAAGAGAAGAGGAGAACTTGTTTTGGACTCAAGGTAAGTCCTTCCTACATATTATAATTTCTCTCTGGAAAGAACAAGTGTTTTGTTTATGTTGTTTCATATCAAGCCACTAGATATAAGGAGTTCACTTCTATCCAGAGAAGAGACTTTTCCCTCAAATAATGTGAAAATTTTTAAAAATATAAATTTATATTTTTGCTCAAAAATTATTTCAAGTTTGCCTCCTATCTTTTTAAGTTTGTTGTGCCCCTAAAAGTCAACCCTTCAATCTTGTTGGAAGTTTATATAAAAGAGACCACCTCCCTTCATTTGGCACATCAAATTATCTTGTGATTATATCCCTTCTAGTGTAGAAGAAAGGATGAAGGGGCCAAAATAAGAAGGATAAGAAGGAGGGCTTGGCATTTGATGTAGCTTGACATTTAATCTTGGTTACTATTTTGGTTAATCTCTTGATGTTATTACTTATGATGTATTGATGGAAAATTGAACTCTCTCTCTCAAATAAAGAAATGTTTTTAGGTTTTCCCTTTGTGGGTTTTTCTAGCATCAGGCCTAGTTTTTGTCTCTTGTCTCATTGTCTCATGGTTATTTTACTTCCCTTTCATGTTTATTGGTTGATATTTTTCTTTTGTATAACCTCTTAATGATATTGAAATAATTCTATACGAATCTTAATAATTATTGATCATCATAAATAATTATCAGTTGAAAAAACAATTCGATGAGAAGTTGCGATATGGTCGGAAATTCTAAAGTTGTAAACCCTACTATGGCAATATGAGCCTCTGTGAGTTGTCTCTGTGACCGGGATGAAGTATATTCAAAATTATAAAATGAAGTCCTAGATGCAACACCAAATCAACTTTGAGTTGTCCTGAGGGATAGAGAGGTATTTATTCTCTCTAGAATATTCCCTATGACATAAATGCGAGTTTCTGTGCTAGTTTCTATGGATGTATGCTAGCTTGTAAATGAAAATTATGGACCAATGGTTGCGGGAAATTATGGAAATTTGTTACACAACATTTGTCACTGTCCTGGTACTCCCCGTTCCTTAATCGTGGAGGACGTCTACAATGAATCCCACAAGATTTTCCTTCGTGAAGAAACTCCCATTATGTCCCTCTTCATGAACAAATCAATTCCCTTTTTCACCATTTCCCCTGAAACTTCTGTTTTTCCCAGTTTACAAGACCGAAACTAATGGCATTTGTATCCACCGCATTGATGTGCAGAGATTAGCACTACTCCTCACGCCAACTGGAGTGACTAAGCTATCTTCCAGTCACACCAGTCTTGTTATGGAAAGTTTTTTAAATTAGAGCTGAAGCTTCCAGCTCTAGAAGCTCCGTAACGAAAGTCTTGTAAATGGTTTGATTGGATGGGGTCGAGGATGATAGTTTGGGCTCCTTTCCCCTATAATGATGGAACTACCTCAAGGGTTAAGTCCTTCTCCCATGAGAAGAGGATCCATCTCCCATCCATATTTCCTATATAAACCTCCCTTCATCCCAAGAACAAGCTAGTCATAGTTACAATTTTGGCTGAGTGTGAGTATACTATTTTGGATTAGACAAGCAAGCTACTACTAGTTGTAGCCATCTAGTTGTGTGAGGGAGAAGTGTGTTTGGTTTGGAGTGAAGATTAAAGGGAAGAGCCTTTAAACTATTGTTTTTTGAAGCCATCATGGAATGCCAGCAGAAGTGTGTGGGAACTTGGTCTTGTTAGAGGAAGGCTGCGACATCAAGACGAATGGTTGTAATAACTCTTTGATATTAATATATGCAACTATCGATTGATTTCCTACATGTTTTGTAATATTAAATATCCATGTCTTAATGCTTCTTGACTCGTTAAGTAGGTTGAATTGCAATTTGTTTATTATTATGTTTGTGTGTTGTTGTTGTTCACTTGTTTTAGGAACTTGAAGAAGGAAGCGAGAGATTGCTGGAGCGAGCAAGCAAGGAAATCATCAAGCAGGATAAGCGACCAAGAGGTAGGCCCTCTTGATTGATTCTAACCTAAGGAAATCTTCCATAGAATGTATCTATTGTGGCTAGACCAATTATCGGGCTAGAGGAATTTGTTTGTGTCCACACTTATAATTTTACTTCACCGCAAATTGGCAACTCCGCTGGGGATCCCATATTTTTGTTTGTTTCGGATTTCATGATTTCATGAGAACTTTTCTAGTTTCACGTTTTCCCTTTGGTTCTGTTTCTTTTCTCCTACTTACTGGCCTAAGTCTAAAATTCATAGTAGCAGATCTGGTCCCTGTTTTGAATTTTTTTTTATTTTTCCTTAGTTACCTCAGGTAGTGCATTTAATCCACTGACAGTCGTGCTGACGAGCACGAATTGCTGAGGAACAGTCGCGCTGACCAGCCTCTGGCACTTGTTGTTAGTTAGGCAGTCACACCGATGCCTGTAAGTGAAGATTATGGCTTGACCCAAATCTTGGCCAGTGTGTTCTACTCTTGTGTTTTTGACCCCATGAGCTTTTTTGATTGTTTTCTCCCTGATTAGAAAGCTACTTTTCATATTGGTTTTTCTTGCTTGTTGGCTTGTCATCTTTCTATTTGATTGATTGAGTCATTGAGTGGCCAGCGACACTAGGGCATCTAGTTATTCACCCATTCAGCAGCTTGTGGACTCATTAAGTCTGATTGTAGGTGTGTTTACTCCTTGCATTTTCTTTTTGGTCCTTTTACAACTTTGACCTCTTTTTACACAAGTTTGAAAAAGTTTCGTTTACCAGCTTGAACATCTCTTTCCGGCATAGATTACATTGTTGGCCTTGTGTTTGGTAAAGTCAGTGTTTCATTGATCTGAATGAACTTCTCTTTTCATGTTTTCATCTGCTTGAAGAGCTCATTGTCTCGAAAACTTTTTCATTGAAAGTTTGTATGCGAAGTTTGTTTCATGGTTTCATGAGAAAGTATGAAATTCTAGCCTGTTGCATCATCGTGTTACGAAATTTGCATCTTTTTAAAGACTAGAATTGCATCAACATTTGAAAAAGGAAGATAATTTTTTCATTTTGAAAGGACTAATAGATAAGTTCTTGTCAGGAAATTAGGAATTGGAATGCATTTTTCATTAGTTTATTTTTTGAAAAAGTGAAGTAGTGAAAGATCATTTCATTTTCAGTTTCTTGATTGTTTGCATTTGATTGAGTATTTTCTACCCTCTCTAGCGTAGGCATTTCATCGAATTGGAAGGGTCTTGTCCCATTTAGTTGCATTTTAGGTTTCTTCGAGTAGCATCGCTAAGACCTGAAAATTGAAACTTAACTCAAGATCAACTCTAAAATGAACTCAATTAAACTAAGGAGCATTTGACATTAACAATCATATCTAGAAGGTCTAGGCTGGAGACGTGTTCCGACGTCTATATACCTAGCAACTATCGTTAGTTTCGGCATTAGACAACACTAGTATGGATTTGTGCTCCCCATACCATTGAGTATATAATGGGATACCCCACTAGGCTACAATCCTTTTATCCTTAGGAAGCTGAGTCAGCCGCCTTGTGAACGTGATACACTGAACACAACATTCGGGGAGATTGCCTCCTCGTACTTCTTGGCTCACCAGGAGGTATTATGTAGTTCACGGTTGCCTGGTAATCATGTTTACCTAGATCATTCAAAGCAGTCGTTCGATATTTTTGACTCATTAAACTTGAAAGATCATTAGAGCACTTGTCCTTTCGAGCTTGTTTCCAATCGAAAGTGATAGAGTCATCTTTGTTTCTTTCTCGACTCTTAAAAAATGAAAGAACATCAATATTTTATGCATCTTAATAATTGATTTCCCACGATCTAAGAACATCCTGTTAGTCTTTTTGACCAAATAGTGAGTTCCCTTAAAAGGACATTTTAAAGCCTTGAAGTTATTTGTTCTGTCGACTAAGACAAGGTCATTGTGGCTGAACCATCTAGTTCACCCAATTCCTCTTCCTCTCCTCCGTCTGAAAGATTGTCTGAGGAGCTATTTCCTAAGTTATCAGAGTCACTTGAGGACCAAAATGTTGAACTCGCAATTGTTTTGAGTGTTCAACCATTGTCATCTCGTCCTCCACCTACTTTCGATTCAGGGTCATCTGCTGATCTTGACCCAGAATCTCTGGACAATCCCGTTCGAACTCCAGAGAACTCGCTGACCACTGACAGTAAGCTTGGACTGGTTATCTATCCTCCAAACCATCTATTTAACATTTT
The DNA here is from genome assembly GCA_031772625.1 of Pinus tabuliformis. Classification (NCBI taxonomy): domain Eukaryota; kingdom Viridiplantae; phylum Streptophyta; class Pinopsida; order Pinales; family Pinaceae; genus Pinus; species Pinus tabuliformis. The sequence goes on from CM062807.1 coordinate 573,954,227, forward strand.
TGAGATATCACCGCAGCGTCCTTACAGTCTATATGACCAGCCGGGTGTTCCTTTGGAACTATTCCCCTATACATGTTTTTCCATTCGTCATTGTTTGTTTTCAAACATGGAACCCGAAGGCGATGCTCCAGTCACATCTCTGGATGAGTCTGAGGTTTCTACTCCACACATTGTTGAGGGAGAAGAATTGCAATTGCAGTTCCCTCCCAAGGGTTTCCCTTATTCGGAAGGTATTCCCACTAGTTTTCCACCCCGCTATGTGTCTTTGGGGCACTTAGTTTCAGGCACACCTAGTGCCTCATAACTCTACCATAATCCTGTATGTGCATCATGCATCAGGCCTACGTTAGGTCCATTCGTCATGAACATGACTTCCCAATAGGTTGTTAGTTCAGTCCCGGTGCAACCCACCGTTCCAAATACTCTTGTATCATCGATCCTAGTTACGCGTCAGTCACAACCATCAGTTTCAAAGATCAACTCTGACAGTTCTTCTATCCCATTATTCAGTGGTCAGATTGTGCCACCGCCAGGGGGGAATAACCTAAATGTCTCTATGGTGTCAGGTGCCACTAATGTGAGCAACTCACAAGCTCACATTCTTGGTGTAAACCAACCCTCTTCTGGTATTATTTATAACCCTGCTGACTCTAATGGATCAAGAAATGTCCAGTACCAACAGGTTCAGAATCCCGTTGGTCTGTCTAGATCAACCAATGTTTAGTATCAGCAGCCCTATGGGGTTCAGGTCCAATACCAAAATCCCTACGTTCCATATGGTTCTCAAGGATTAGTTAATCAACCTTACATAATTCAAATTGGGTAGTACATCCAGCCTGGCTACAGCCAGATTCAGTTAGGTAATTTCCCCACCACTCTTCAAGTACCCTTGCAATAGTAAGGATAGCCTTTACAACAGCTAGGGCAGCCTTTGTTACCACAAGGGAAACCTTTGTTGCAGCAAGGGCTCTCTGTGCAATAGGAAGGGAAAATCATCCTGCAACAAGGTCACCTGCAACAACCACAAGGTCAATCCTTACAACAGTTGCAGCAGGCTGCCTAGCAGCAAATGCAATATGCTCTGCATACCTCTCAACCCATACCTTTGTTGAGCCAACCTCTGCAACCCTAGGGACAAATTTTGCAATTGCAAGGTCAACCCTTGCACCAGAAAAACTAACCAGGGTAGCATCAACACTTGTATACATATTGACAAGGTCAACCCTTGTAGGGGCAGGGTCAAGGTCAAGTCCTGTAGCAGCAGGCCCAGAATCCTCTTGTCCTAGGTCAACAGGTTCAGAATCTTGTCAGCCAAGGGCACCAGGTACAAAACCCCTACATCTAAGGGAAAAAAGTGTATCAACCTTATGTCCAAAGACTGCAGGTCCATAACCCTCTTATTCAGGGACAACAGGCTCAATAGCCCTATGTTCTAGGACAATAGGTCCCATATCCATATGTCCAAGGTCAATAGGCTCAAGAGCCTTTTAACCCATAAGTTACCTATTAGCAACCTGTGCCTGGGCAGTTTCAAGTTATTCAAGGTCAGAATCCTCCCTATGGTCAAGGTAACCCACAATGGGGGCAGCCTCAGATGCCATATGGCCAAAATCGCCCACTGTGGGGCCAAAATCCTTACTAGTAGGGATGGGATCCTCCATATGGGCTCCCTTATCGACCTTCCATCCCTTTTAACACTCAATTACCTTTCGCAGGTACACTTGAGTTGCTAGATGTATCGCGCCTTACGAATGATCTGATCCTTCATTCACCGTACTAGTCTCCAATTCCATCCAAGATACCAAGTGATTGCCCAAAGTTCGATGGAAAAGATAAAGAAGATCCTCATGCCCATGTGATGACATATCACCTCTGGTGCTCGTCAAACTCATATGTGGACGATACCATTCGTCTTTGTCTTTTCCAACGAACCCTCACAAGTGCTGCAGTGAAATGGTACATTGAGCTACCTTGAAGTACTTTCCATGACTTCAATTTTTTAGCCATGGCTTTCCTCACGCATTTTCAGCTGTCGGTTCGCTATGAAACTGGCACCTATTTTCTCACATCGCTTAAGCAAGACACTGCGACTCACATATTTGATCATATCCATGAATGGAGACTTAGATGTTTCTTGATCAAATTCAAGATAGCTGATCAGTCGCTCACTGAATGGTTTACCAAATTATTCGTAGCCCCAATTGCTCGTAATATAGCTATGGGTGGATGCGTCACTGAAGAGAAAGCCATCGCTCATGCCTAGTACTTGGATCTGGTTTACTCTCAGTCCAACACTTTATACGAGTTGTTACCCAATGCTCAACAACCATCATCCGATCCCGTAGCATCATGGTCTCCAGTTGTTCCTCCTATTGATGGAGTTATTGGTTCAGTATCCCAGACCCCTTCTAAAACTTCTTCCAAACAGAAGTCGGTCTCGAATTCTGCTCCTAATAGTTCATCTTAGAATCTGCCTAGCCTTAGTAAAACCTCAAAGGTCCACCTCAGAGGTACTGTAGCGGACAAATCCTTGAAAGGAAAAAAGAAGGGCAAAGGCAAAGATAAAGTTGATGTCCCGAAACAGGGTCCTCCCAGATCGTTTGTTAGCGAATCTTCGCAATGGAACCCTAAGTATCCCTGCCTCATTTGCGAGGAGGATCACTACACTAAGGATTTTCCTCCATGATTCGAAGTTAGTCGCTTGCTCAAAGGTACCCCTGCTATCCTTAGAGATCCATTTATGTCTCAGCAGACCCAAATGGTAGACCAACCCTAATCTGCTTCCTATGGATCTCAAGTGTTCATGATGAGCACACCCATTAATGAGGTCACTAGGTCGAAATATTTTGAAACTCCTGCTCTGGCAGCCAGGAAAGAAAAATAAGTTGCACCTTCTTCTTCTACTTTTAGTTCTAGCCCTGTACAAATTGAGCACCCTAACCTTGATTCCGGTACACAGCCACGCTCTCGACGTATGCTGCGGAAATCCTCGTATAATCCCAACACCCGAGCCACTCAGCATTACAATATTTTTGAGGATTTGTCTCAGGCGTCATTAGCCATGTTGGCTCTCGAGGTACTCCAAAGCTGCCCATCACAACGAAAATCTTTGCTGTCAGCTATCGGGGGCATCGATCCCACCGATTCTAATTTGATATGTTTTGATTTGGAGAACCATGTTCCATGATTCTCTCATAAGATTGGCTTTCTTATTCAGGTAATCATTAATGAGAAGACCATCCATCGCACTATCATCGATGAAGGTGCCTCCACCTGCATCATGTCAACTACATGTTGGAAGGCTATTGGTTCCCCTACACTGAACCAGTCTCCAAACACTTTGGAAGCTTTCGATGGGCATGATTCACGACCCTTTGGTGTCTTACCTAACCTTGCCATCACCCTAGAAGGCAAGACAGTGCAAGTTGAAGTAGAGATTTTTGATGTCAATCTCAATTATAATCTTCTACTCAGCCGAAGTTGGACTCATGCCATGCATGTCGTGGCCTCCTCTTTGTTTCGCATGATCTGTTTTCCCCATCAAGGGAAGATTGTCACCATCGATCAGCTGTCTTTCTTTGCCTCTTCCTCCTTGGATGGCAATGTTCCATACGTCAAGCACTCTGGTGCTCCCTATGAGAGTGTGGGGGTAGGTCTCTTCAAAGATTCTGCCTTAATGGGAATTTTTCCACTCCCACCTCCTCATGTTACCTCTGTCAACATGATCTCAGTCAAATCTGATCCCTGGGTCATACCTGTGCCATATCTTGTTGATACTTGGGGTGAGGTTATGTCTCTTAGTCCAGCAGAATTCAATTACATGGAAATTGTTTTAGCCTCGAACTCTGCATCCTCTAATTCTCATATGTCGAAGACCTCTCTCGATATGTACTCCCAATCCCCCTGGCTTGTCACTTTGAAATCCTTCGATCCCTTAGCTAAGACCTTCCTCGCTAATGAAGGTATCATAGAAATCATGTCTCTCAAGGAACTGCCATGGATTGATACTCATCATCGCTCCTCATTCCTGCCTCTCCCGACGATTATGTCTACCGCTTTCGAAGAGTCCTCTTCTCCATTTCCACCATCGACCGTTACTCATGAAGTATGGTCGGAATAAAATCTGGGTAATATTACCCAAATGATGCCGATTGACATATCTATCAAACCTAGTATCGTTGAACATGTTCATATTGTGGTATCTTCTCTGTATCAGATAAAGAAATACACTCATCTATTTCAGGAATTACGTGATGTGTTTGCATGGTCTTATGAAGAAATGCCTGGCATTGATCCTAGCATTGTGGTGCACAAAATACCAACGTATCTACATGTGAAGCCCATTTTCCAACGGCTTCGCCCAGTTCACCCTAGGAAGGCCGCTGCTATTAAGGGTGAATTCAAAAAGCTTCTCAAAGTTGGGTTCATTTATCCCATCCCACTTACAGATTGGCTATCCAATATTGTCTCTGTGACTAAAAAACAAGGCATGATCCGCGTTTGCATGGATTATCGAGATATTAATTGTTCCTGTCCTAAAGATAACTACCCTACTCCCTTCATTGATCAAATCATTGATGAATGTGCTGGGAGCAAGGTATTTTCCTTTATGGACAATTTTTTTGGTTATAACCATATTAATATCGCACCGGCCGACCAAGAGAAGACAACCTTTATCTGCCCATGGGGTACATTTGTGTACAAGATGCTCCCTTTCGACCTCAAAAATGGCAGAGCCATGTTTCAATGAGCAATGTCCTATGCGTTTCATGATATTTGAAACATTGTCTAGCCTTACTTCGATGACCTTCTTGCCCATTCTCATAACTGCCAAGATCACCCAGACCATCTTCGATAGATTTTTCTATGCTGTAGACACTATAACATTCAGTTGAATCCGCACAAATGTTTTTTTTGCGTAGAATCAGGACGACTCCTCGGCTTCATTGTTTCCAAGGATGGTATTCACCTAGATTCGCTAAAAGTAGAGGCCATTGTAAATTTACCCCCTCCATCTTCACTACACTAACTCCAGAGCCTGCAAGGAAAGGCCAACTTTCTTTGTCATTTTAAGCCCAACTATGTCGGGCTAGCCACAAGATTTTCCCGGCTGCTCAAACAAGGAACACCCTTTGCATGGGATGAGGTGGCCCATAAATATTTTGATGATATTAAGGTCGTCCTCATAAATGCTCCTATGTTGCATCCACCGGACTACTATCCAGATTACTTCCTTTACCTAGCTGTGGCCGCTAGCACTATTGATATGGTTTTGGTCCAAGACAACGACGAAGGCAGCGAACATGTGATCTACTACCTTAGTCGAAATCTCCTTGACACTAAAACGCGTTATGCACATGTCGAGAAGTTGGCTTTGGCTGTTGTTCAGGATGTTCAACGCTTTCAGCACTATATCCTTTTACGTACGACTACAGTGATTTCTGAATGCAACCTTATGACCTATATCCTGACTCATCAGTTGTTGGGGGGCAAGTATTCTAAATGGATAGTTATCCTACAAGAATTCAATTTTGTCTTCACTAGGGGCAAGTATTCTAAATGGATAGTTATCCTACAAGAATTCGATTTGGTCTTCACTACGGCCAAATCTAAGAAGTCACTTGTTTTTGCTGAATTAATTTGTTCCCTTCCCTCCAAAGCTCTCCCTGCTGGTGTAGATGAATAACTTCTAGATGAGACCCTTTTCCTCATTAGCACCCTTGATCCATGGTAAGGTGATATCATTTTGTATCTCCAAACCTCCATGTTTCGGTCCGCGTTGACCAAGGATGATCATCGAAGGATTCGGCATGATTCCCAACCCTACCACATTATTGGCGATACTTTATACCATGTCTGTTTCGATTCTGTTCTTTATTAATGCCTCACGATCGAGGAAGATGAAAGAGCTCTCAATTATTTCCATTCTGGGGCATGTGGTGGTCATATGTCTGGTTATGCTACAGCTCAGAAAATCTTTTGTGCTGGTTATTTTTGGCTGTCTATCTTCAAAGACTGCATTCTTTTTGTTTGTAAGTGCCACGAATGCCAAATTTACCAATGCAATATGCGTGCCCCACCCGCTCACCTACACCCTATCATTACCGTTGGTCCCTTTTCCAAATGGGGCATCGATTATATGACATGTAACCCTCGTTCGGCTAGGGGGCATGGCTATATTATCATCGTTGTGGATTATTTCAACAAATGGGCCGAAGCGATGCTTACATATTCTACAGATGGTAAGACGATGGCTCAGTTCCTTTTTAAACATGTTATTTCTAGGTTTGGCATACCCCAAGCCATTGTCACAGACCATGGTTCCCATTTCAGAGATTACATGATGGCAGAATTGACATTTGCATTGGGCTTGCGTCACGATGGCTCGACCCCATATTACCCTCAGGCCAACGGCCAATTTGAAGTCGTGAACAATGTTTTGGTCACCATTCTTCAGCGTCCTATTGGCATGCACAAGTCAAATTGGCATCTCATGCTATTTTAAGCTCTGTGGGCTTACCAAACTTCAAGCAAAGATGTAACTAGTTTCACACCATTCTAGTTGGTCTACGGTTTGGAAGCAACTTTTTCGATCGAATGCAAGATTCCTTTACTCAAGATAGTCGTTGAAATCCTCCCCAAAACATCACCTCAAGAGGAACACCTCTTATATTTAGAACAATTGGACGAGACTCGTCGTCTCACTGCCTTGGTCATCGAAGCACAAAAGGAACGGGTCAAATCCCATTTCGATTAGTCGATCTCCCCTTGTGCTTTCTCTAATGGTGATTTGGTCCTGCTATATGACCAAGCTAACGATAAGCTGGGGGCAGGTAAGTTCGAACTGATGTGGCATGGGCCCTATATTGTAAAATGCGTTTTGCAGAAAAGAGCCTATGAGCTTATTGATTATGAAGGAAATCCTCTCGATAAGCCCTAAAACAGGCTTTACCTCAAAAAGTACTATGCTTAGGTCATCTTGCATGGTTACTTATGTACATTAGTGTGCGATTCATTTTTGTACATCGTGGTTTTGTGTGATAGTCTTCAAACAGATTTCATGTTTACTATGTTTTTCTTGCTTTGTAGATGTCTGCAACTCCTCATGTTGGTTTCGTCGATGGTGCTTGTTGCAGTACCCAGAACCTATCATCCGCGGCATGGTCTATCTATGACCCTAACGGTGAGTTGATTGACCTTGAAGGTATCTTCCTGGGTCGTACAACCAAAAACATTGCTAAATACAGTGCGGTCATCGAACTGTTTTGAGAAGCCATCGCTCTGGGCATCATGGAATTGGTTATCAACCTGGATTCATAGCTTGTCATCCTTCAGCTCAACGGGAAATATTCCATCAGGAACCCTCAAATATTACTAATGTATCTCCGTAACCGTCTATTGGAAAGGAATTTTGATTATATTACATATGATCATATTCCTAGAAAGGCATTAGCTAATTACGTGTTGTATAGACATTTATGAAACATGTAAAAGACAAGACAAACCATTAGTACGATAATAGACAGGAAAATACAACAGATATATATATATATATATATATATATATATATATATATAGTGAGAATGTTTGATACATCAGAACCCCAAAAAATAATATGTGTGTCTATAATAACATCAGTGGCTCGTAGGCCTCATACATCCATGGCACGCAGGCCTCAAAAAATATGTAAGTGCTAGACCTAGGAACTACTCAGCATGGTGGTCATGGTAGCACGAGACAACTCATGCAACACAACTCAGCAGTTGGCGGATCTGATCTGAGACTCCCACTGGGTACCTCTAGTACTGATGGGGCATGTCTCCTATCTGAGCATACTACAGAATACCATGAGTTAACCCCTCAAGGTTCCTCGTGATCTCCTCCTCATTGTCACTCCCTTCCTGATAAGGGGCAACGACATCAATAGGGTGAGGTGCGTGCTAGGCTATCGAGGACATCCCATCTGGACGCTCTTGTCCAACATCTGCATAAACAAGAGAAATGTTGTAAGCATACATATACCAAAAACAATTAAAAAATCTCAAAATTAAAAATTTTGATTTTTTACCTTCATCATCGAAGTCCTCTCCATCTGGTAAGGGCATATCCAGATCTCCATGGAAATCAGTGTCGTTGTATGGCCAATCCTCCACGACCATCTTCTATCATTGTAGCCATGAGAAGAATGCAGGCCAGTATGACATATGCTGACCCCCAGTGATCCTGGGCATCAAACAACTCCAACAGGCCATCTGCGGATCGCATGGTACAGGAGGACAACTTCAGTCAACTGATACTGGAAAAATGGCACTCGTTCGAGGGAAAAGGTCACAAGTACTGATCCGAAGCCAAATTTCTTGAGATTCACTACCTTGGCCTTGGAAAACTGGCGATTGATGTTAATCTTCATGGCCTCTTCCTAGCTGAAGATCGTAGGAGCTGTGCAGTCAATAGCATAAAAGAACTTCGACTTATTAGTCTCATGTTCTACCTAGGACCCCGCTACTCTATTGATAGTAAAAAAGAGTACCCTCAGCGTCAAATCCTGCACAGTGGAAATCTCTATCTTCCCACTCTTGTATTTCAGGGCCTCAGGGCAGTGTTTGGCAAACAGGGAAGATATGATTGTCCTGACTAGACGTGACCCATACAAGTTCACTGGCTCACCTCTGTGAGACAGTCCAGTGATGAAGTAGATATCTGAAGTTGTCAACTCCAGCTCCTGGTCCCCAATGAAAAAAATCTCGCGATTAATGTCCCAAAGGCTTATCAAGTATCGAAGCAACTCGGGCTGGGCCCGCATCCCTAGTGTAAGGAAGAATTTGAGGAGCCCGCAAGCCCTCAAAGCCTCCAGGAAGTTTGGATCATTCAGTGCCTGGGTGTCAACATCTTCATGTTCTCTTTCCTTCCAATCCACCATTTTCAATTATTTCTCTCTTGCAAAAGCCATTAATTTAAGTCAATAATCATCATTGGCATATAAAATTCAAGTTGAAATCGTCATTTCTTGAGAAAAATGGCTTTTCCCCTATCCATGACGTCGATGTGCCTGTTTTAAAAACAGTTGCACCAATCAGTGTGGATGGTTGTGCAAATCACCCTTGGCCGACGCGATCCCGTGCCGAGAAATCTCGCTGACCGAGGGGGGAAATTTTTCTCAAAAACCTCCCTAAAAATCCAAAAAAAGGCTAAAAACATAAATGAATAGCATGAAAATGGAGCTCAAGGCTTCGACTGTTACCTAGAACTAATGGCTAGTCAATTTACCTCCCCGATCACTCACAATCTGCTCCGAAACAACTAGGGCAAAAGTGGGTAAAAAGTCTTCACTGCAAAGGTAAAATGGTAAATGGTAAAAATATATTTACTTTTCCCATTTTTATTCATTTTTTTTTTGAAAATATTAGGTTTTGTAAATATTTTTGACCTATTTTACCTCAAGGAATCGATAATACGCTTTGCCTTACTTGTGCCGCAACAGGTGATGGTTGTTTGATGGTGACGATGAGTCACATTTCAACTCTTTTCTCGACTTGTTAAACTCATATGAAAAGATTGCTGAGTATTTTTTCCCCTTTTGACTTGTTAAAAGAGAATAAAAATGGGGGTCTGCTTTCAGCTCTTTTCTGACCCTTTAAAAAATGAAAGGATGGCTGAGCCCTTGTCATTTCAAACTCATTAACAGATGCAAAACATCGTTCGCCTAGTATAAGTTTACCCCTTTTTTCGGGCTGGGATGCATTATTTACGAAAAAAGTACTCCTTGACTGAAATGGTCAAGCGGTTCTCTCAAGTATTATTTTCTACCTTTTCGGGCTCGAGAGACACAAATGTATGAAAATGGATCATGTGGAGTTTTATTTTACGTGTCTTTTTCAAACTCTCTAAACATGAAAACGATACCGAGTTACACCTTTGTCGGACTCGTTAAAATATTAAATGACATCAGATTTGTCACCATGACGAACATGAGCTTCTCCTTCCTAGGGCTCGTTAAACTTACTAGGTCGGATTCACCCGAAGGATGAACTTACAGTGCAAGTATGTGCTATCCCCTTCAAGCTTGCGATTAGAAAATAATTGGGGTACTCGCCTGAAATGGTGGTGGAAAATTTGGAAATCTATCAGTCATGTTGGTAGCTCACTCTTGAACATGACTCTCTTTGCTTCGTGTCGAGTTGGGACATCCTCCTTTGCACCATAGACCCTCCTGGGTTTGGGCCGTTCATTTTTTCCTTCCATTTGATCTCTGCCATGTCGTCATGACCATCGATCCTATGGATCCAAAAGCTGCCAAACTTCCAGTTGTGTCACCGATATGTTCAAGAGTTGTCCTTCTGCAGTTACACTTACCTCTGATTCTTTGTATCATCCAAAATCATTTTTCATCCTCTCGTCTTGCATTGATGATGTGGGATTCATTATGTCCGTCCTTCGACATGGTCACTTTCCGTTGACTTCAACTCATTATCCGAGAAGTTGACCAAGTGACTCCTTTCCGGTCCCTTGGAGCTTGCATGCCCTAATGGCAAGTTATTTGCCCTCGACGACAAGTTCACATCATTGGCTTTCGATCGAGTGACTTCATGGGTGTTCGACTTCAGTTCCTATATTCACATTCTGTGGATTGTGCTGATAGTAGCTTGAGGACCATTGTCATTATTGGTGGTTTCTCTGATGCTTGTTAAGAGTTTACATCATTGACTGGTAATCAAGCGACTTTCTAGCATGTTCGATGTCAACAGATCTATTCACATGTTAGGATCTGTACTTTGATTGGGTCATGTTAGAGTGCAAGACCCTGGACTCAGATCACACAAGTCCAAGTTGCGATGTGGTGTGACATGGTTATGATGATATGCATGTCTCTTTTAGATGGCTGGCTGCGACCATATAATGAGTTATCATATGTGATCCTTCTCATTATTGGATGGCTACGACCATACTTTGGTTTCATTATGATCCTCTTTGACGAATGGCTGCACCCATACCTGGATCCATTTACATGATCATTATCTAGATGGTTGTGTCCATGCCACGATTTATGTATCATTTGATAGAGATCTCAGTTTATGTATATGTATTTGTACTTGCTGGCAGGTTTTCCGACGATAGACCGGTTCCCCACACTGATTCATAAAGAATTTCATCCCTCACTCTTTCTCAGCCTTCATGCTTTAGGGGGCATATGCTACACAATTTTTTTTCATTGTCCCTGTACTCCCCATTCCTTGATCCTTAAGGACCTCTACAATGAACCTCACATGCTTTTCCTTCATGAATAAACTCCCATTATGTGCCTCTTCATGAACATATCAATTCCCTTGTTAGGTCCCTATAATACTAGTGATTCCCCAATTACTATTGTCGTTGTATCCCTTATTAATATTGTTGTGCCCCTATTTTCCCCATATTGTTATTATTGTGCCCCATATAATCCCTCTATTGCTATTTTTGTGCCTTTATATTATTATTGTTAGGTCGGCTTGGTTATATTGTGACCCCTTAGACTCCTATATATAGAAAGGAGGTTTTGTCATTTGAATCATCAAAGAATTGCTCATTTGTGTAATGTAAAGGAGGTTTCTCCCTTGAAGAGGATGAATTATAAGGTTTTGATCTATCTTTTCTATCTTTCTGTGAGTTGGTTTCATAACATTTGGTATCAGAGTTTTGGATTCTAGGGTTTCGCTGCGCCAAACAGGTCATCGTGGGATTTTCGCTATAACTTTTTTTTCTGCGACGTTTTAGATGCTAAAAAAAAACCCATTTGGGTTGAAATCATTCAAAACCTCAGGTCTTAATTTCAGAACTTTTTGTGCTCTATTTGTGGAGATATGATATGAGGAAGTTGGACTTTTTGCAGACTCCCAAATTACATTCCAAACAGGTGACCTGGGGAAAATAGTCATCACTTTTGTTTTGAGCATCAGATTGAAATTTCATAAGGAGTTACAAAAGGAGGATGGATTTTAGTTTCCTGTGTATATTTTTCAGATCCTAAGGTCAAAATAGTGACACGTGGCACTTCATACAAGTTCGCTCTTATGAAAAGGTATATAATCAGGTCCTCTTGGGAGATTATGCATAACTCTTTCTTAGAGAATCTAAATTCTGTCAGACTGGTGACATTGAAAAGAGGATGTAGAGGGCTACTGGAGGTCACAATTTCAGAACTGGAAGATCCGAAATTATATAGATATGTCAGATGCAATATCAAGCTCCTACAAAGTGAAAAAAAGGTGTGTAGATTTCTTTTAAATTTTTGCATAAGCTTGGTTTGAAAAATTAGTTTGAAGGAATTCAAAGGGCATAGTGAAGCATTATTATCGATAATTGATACCCTAAAGAAAGAAAATAGAAACACCTAATAAGCAACCTGAAAGCTCTCGCATGACTCATGAAGAAGAGGAAGAAATGCAACATGATATATCATAATTACGAGACCAAGTGCAACAAATGTCACTCGAACAAAAAGTAATAGAACCTAAGATGGATGGTTTAAAGAAATATGTAGAAGTTAAGATGAATGGTTTATAGAAAGGCGTGAAAGCTAGGATGGATGGTTTAAATAAAGGCGTAGAAGCTAAGATGAATGACGTGGAAGCTAAGATGGATGATTTGAAGATAGATTTGAAGACAGATTTGAAGACAAGCATGGAAGATTTGAAGACAAATTTGAAGATAGATTTGACAAAGTTCCTACAAGAAATGCTTACTAATGATGAAAGGGTAGTAAAGGAAACTCATGATGAAAACAAAATAAAGGTTAATCATGATTTCATAGACTCTAATGTTGGATCGAAGAACCACCATGTTCCAAAGATCGATACGAAGAAGTTTGATGGCAAGGATCCCGGAACATGGATACTACAGATGGAGCAATTTTTTGATCTCCATAATGTGCAAAACACGCAAAATGTACACATTGCGACTTTATATTTGGAACCAAATCAATTTATATGGTATCGATGGCTTTATTTTCATAAACAAATTGTCACTTGGGCAATTTCTATGGAGGAAATGAGAACACATTATGAGGATACAAAATGCAACACTTTTTTTAGCCAATTGATAAATCTCAAACAAAAGGGTTCAATGATGGAGCACATTGAGGACTTCCAAAAATTTAACATAAGGGTAAAAGATATTCAAGAGAAGCATAGGATTGATGTGTTCATAGGGACTTTAAAGGATAATATCCAACATGAGGTTCGCCTTTGGGAACCTGATTCATTGGAGAAGGCATTCAGGTTAGCAAGAAAAATGGAAATCAAAATTATGGCAACCAGGAAGCCTACCACTCACAACTATAAAGATGGAAGTGTTGTTGCCCCTAGCCTTCCACAACCTACAAGGTTGAAACCACAAAAATTGGAAGAAAAAAGATCAAAAGGGCTTTGTTATAGTTGTGATAGCAAATACACTAAAGGTCATAAGCGTGCTGAGAAGAAATTATTCTACATAGATTGTGAAGAGGAGGAAGTAAAGGAACAAGAAATTTCAAAAGAAGAGGATATACTCGAGGAAAAAACCCTAGATAAAGAAGAAATGAATCCAACCATATCTTGTAATGCATTGGCTGGAATTACCACTCCTCAAACTATCAAGATAGAAGGACATATCAAGAAGAAAAAGGTAATAGTGTTGATTGATTCAGGAAGTACCCACAATTTTATTCACTGTAAGATAGCCAAAGAATTAAATTGCTTCTTATATCGATCACCGGAGTGTCAAGTGATGGTTGCAAGTGTAGGAACCATAAGTTTCTCTGGAAAGTGCCATAATATCAAGCTATCCATGGGAGAATATGTATTGAATAGCCTAACGCTTTCCATTCCAATGGGTGGTGTTGATGTTGTATTAGGAGTCCAATGGCTACAATCCTTGGGTACAATAGCTTTTATTTTTCAAGAACTTTTCATGAAATCTTTTGCAGAAGGAAAGGAAGTTGAATTAAGGGGTATTGTAGGGAAACCAGGAAAGATAATAAGCTCTAACGGTATGAAAAAGCTTCTAAAGAAGGAACAATGAGGTGTAACTACACAATTATGTTCACTAGATGTTTCCACATTGAAATCATCTATTTCTCCAGATCTCCAAAAAGTCTTGGACAATCATTCCAAGGTATTTGAGACTCCCAAAGGTCTCCCACCTATTAATGATCATGATCATGCTATTCATTTGATTCCAGGAAGTGTTCCTCCAAACATCAGGCCATACAGATATCCCTATGCCCAAAAGAGTGAAATTGAACGTATGGTTGTAGAAATGCTAAAGGCTGGCATAATTCAACCTAGTCAAAGTACTTTCTTTGCTCCAGTAGTATTGGTGCACAAGAAGGATGGATATTGGTGCATGTGTCCAAATTATAGGGACCTCAACAAGCTCACTATTAAAGATAAATTTCCCATTCCTGTCATTGATGAATTATTGGATGAATTGCATGGATCAATTTACTTCACCAAGTTGGATCTTCATTCAGGATATCATCAAATCAGAATGAAGACTGTAGACATTCCAAAAACAACATTTAGAACTCATGAGGGTCATTATGAATTTTTGGTCATGCCTTTTGGCCTTAAAAATGCACCTTCTACATTTCAAGGTTTGATGAATTCCATTTTCAAACCCTTCCTTAGAAAATTTGTGTTAGTATTTTTTGATGATATACTAATCTACAACAAGTCTTGGAAGGATCATGTTGAACATGTTGACAGGGTGCTCAAACTATTGAAGGAGAAACAATTATATGCAAAAATCTCCAAATGTTTCTTTGGATTATAAGAGGTGGAATATCTGGGTCATATTGTATCTCATGAAGGTGTTAAGGTAGACCCTAGAAAAATTAGAGCCATTAAGGAATGGAAAATCCCCACATCCATAAAGCATATGCGAGGATTTCTTGGGTTGACAAGGTATTATTGCAAGTTTGTTAAGAATTATGGGAGAATAACAACACCTCTAACAACATTATTGAAGAAAGATTCATTTTCATGGACTCCAGTAGTAGCAAAGGCCTTCGAACATCTTAAAGAGGCAATGTGCCGAGCATCGGTCTTAGCTACACCAGACTTCACAAAAACGTTTATTGTGGAAAGTGATGCTTCATGAAATGGAATTGGTGTTGTTTTAATGCAAGATGAAAGACCCATTACTTCCGAAAGTCATCCAATCAAAGGAAAGTATTTACACAAAGCTATTTATGAGAAGGAAATGTTGGAAATACTACATGCACTTAAGAAATGACGACCCCGCCTAATGGGAAGAAACTTCAAGGTAAAAACGGATCATGATAGTCTTCAACACTTTTTAGAACAAAGATTATCCTCTGAAGAGCAACAAAAATTGGTCACAAATATGTTGGGTTATGACTTTGAAATCATCTACAAAAAAGGGAAGCAAAATGTTGTGGTAGATGCACTCGCAAGAAAGGATGAGGATGTGGAAGAATTATTGTGCACCATTTCTATTATCCAACTAGATTGGATAAACGAAGCAAGCGAGGAATGGAAGAATGACGAAGAAGTGTGGGCACTTATTCGAAATTTACAACAAGATTCCAGTACATTTGATACATTTAACTGGAAAAATGATTCGTTATGGTACAAAGATTGCTTATACCTTTGTAAGAATTCCCATCTCAAACAAAAGATTCTTATGGAATTGCACACTTCTCCCTTAGGAGGGCACTCAAGATTTTTAAAAACTTACCAAAGGGTTAAGAAGGAATATTTTTGGGATGGCCTTAAATCAAATATTCAAAATTTTGTGGCAGAATGTTTGGTTTGCCAAAAAAAAAGGTTGAAACAATTAAGACCCCAGGTATATTACAACCTTTATCCATTCCAAGCCAACATTGGGAGGAGGTTTCAATGGATTTTATCACAGGTTTACCCAAGTCTGAAGGAAAGAGTGTCATCATGGTGGTAGTTGACAGACTTACCAAGTATGCACACTTTTGTGCATTATCACATCCATTTAAAGCCAGTACAGTTTCTACTGAATTTATGGAAACAATTCAAAAGCTACATGGAAACCCAAAGATTATTGTAAATGACGGAGATCCCATTTTCACTGGAAATTTTTGGACAGAATTATTTTCTTGTCTTGGTACTCAGTTAGCTCATAGCTTATCTTATCATCCTCAATCTGGTGGGCAAATTGAGATAGTAAAAAATGTTTGGAAGGATATCTTCATTGCTTTGTATCTGATAAACAGACACAATAGGTCAAATGGTTGCCTATGGCTGAATGGTGGTATAACACTTCCTTCCATATTGCAGTAAAAATGACCCCATTATGGAACTTTATGGATATCAGCCACCATGCATCATATCATAATTAAGAGAAATTCTAAGGTTCAAGCAGTGCAACATCACATCGAGCATCAAAAACAAGTTCTCCAACTCTTAAAGGATAACCTCATGTTGGCGCATAATAGAATGAAACAACAGGTAGATCAACATCATAGCGAAAGAAGTTTTGATAGGGTATTCCTAAGTTTACAACCATATAAATAAATGTCCCTCAAGCAAGCTAAGAAGGATAATAAATTATCACCAAAGTATTATGGTCCATACGAGGTGTTGCAAAAGATTGGTACTATGGCATACAAATTGGATCTTCCTGCAGCTTCTCGAGTCCACCCAGTTTTCCATGTTTCATATTTAAAGAAGGTTATAGGTGACAAGATCCCAGTTCAAACAATATTGCCAGAACGTGACGAGGAAGGAAAAATTATATTGGAACCGGAAGCAGTCACAGAAACAAGAACTTGACAGCTACGAAATCGATCAATTTCGGAGTATCTCATCAAGTGGAAGAACTTATCTGCTGAAGGTTCCACATGGGAGGATGAGAATTTTATATAGAAGCATCTAGAACTACTCAAGCATTGAGGACAAAACTTTTTTGAAGGAGAGGGGCCGGTTAGGTCCCTATAATACTAGTGATTCCCCGATTATTATTGTCACTGTATCCCTTATTAATATTGTTGTGCCCCTATTGTCCCCATACTGTTATTATTGTTCCCCATAGAATTCCTCTATTGCTATTTTTGTGACTTTATATTATTATTGTTAGGTCAGCTTGGTTATATTGTGACCTCTTAGACTCCTATATATAGAAAGGAGGTTTTGTCATTTGAATCATCCAAGAATTGTTCATTTGTGTAATTTAAAGGAGGTTTCCCCCTCGAAGAGGCTAAATTATAAGGTGTTGATCTATCTTTTCTATCTTTTTGTGAGCTGGTTTCATAACATCCCTTTTGCACCATTTCCCTTGAAACTTCTGTTTTTCCCAGTTTACAAGACCGACGCTAATGGCCTTTGTCTCCCCTCGCCGATGTGCAGAGATTAGCACTACTCCTTGCACCGACTGGAGCGACTGAGCTGTGTTGTAGTCACGCCGGTCGTGTTATGGAAAGTTTTTTAAATTAGAGTCAAAGCTTCCATCTCTAGAAGCTCTGTAACGGAAGTTTGGTAAATGGTTTGGCTGGATGCGGTTGAGGATGACAGTTTGGGATCCTTTCCCTGCTAATGATAGAACTACCTCAAGGGATAAGTCCTTCTCCCATGAGAAGAGGATCCATCTCCCATCCATATTTCCTATATAAACCTCCCTTCATCCCAAGCACAAGCTAGTCATAGTTACAGTTTTGGTTGAGTGTGAGTATACTATTTTGGATTAGACAAGAAAGCTACTACTAGTTGTAGCCATCTAGTTGTGTGAGGGAGAAGTGTGTTTGGTTTGGAGTGAAGCTTAAAGGGAAGAGCCTTTAAACTATTGTTGTTTGAAGCCATCATGGAATGATAGCAGAAGTGTGTGGGAACCTAGTCTTGTCAGAGGAAGACTGCGACTTCAAGACGAATGGTTGTAATCTCTCTTTGATATTAATATATTCAACTATCGATTGATTTCCTACATCTTTTGTAATATTACATATCCATGTCTTAATGCTTCTTGATTTGTTAAGTAGGTTGAATTGCAATTTTCCTATTATTATGTTTGTGTTCTGTTGTTGTTCACTTGTTTTAGGAACTTGAAGAAGGAAGCGAGAGATTGTTGGAGCAAGCAAGTGAGGACATCATCAAGTAGGATAAGTGACCAAGAGGTAGGCCCTATTGATTGATTCTAACCTAAGGAAATCTTCCATAGAATGTATCTGTTGTGGCTAGATCCATTATCAGGCTAGAGGAATTCATTCGTGTCAACACTTATAATTTTACTTCACCACAAAATTTTCATCACTGTATTGTATCTATGTGAGTAAGTGTTATCCTCTATAGAAAACTATGTGAAACAGATGGTTCAATCTCTTTCTATGATCTGAGTTTAACTATCTAATATTCACCTCTGAGAAGTTTGATTCTCTGTAATTTTGCAAGCCTCCAACATCAATATGAGTGACATTAATTATTTATGGTTGTACGAACCACTAGTGGCATTTAAGCTAAGATCTATGGAGCCCTGTCATGCTAGTTGCACTAAAGTTTTGAGGAAATAATATCTGAAATATTATATACATATGCAAATCATTACCTGTAGAATGATGTGAGTTAAGGCCAATTATGTGTTTAGGGGGATGTAAAGTGTGTGGCAGACTGATGAGGTTGAAAGCCAAAATCTATAAATTTGGTCGAGTTTCATGCAAGGTATCTATCTCTATTTTTTTTTATTTAAGTCACTTGTGATATTAATTTGATATAGAAATCATGCGGTCTAGAGGAACCCTATGAATGTGTATGAAGGTCTATTATGATATTTATGAAAATATGTGATGATTGTTTTCTCAAATTTATGCATCTTTCTAACATCTTTGTGGCATCATCATATGTACAATATTCCTAAGATTCATGGAATAATATACGTGGCTCTATTCTTGGTTAAGGTGAAACTGTCAATGGATGTGTATAAAATTTTTGATATGCATGGTATGTGAAATACTTATGGAACCAATTATCTATTGTGGTATCTATTCACTATAGAAAATTTGTTGATCTGTCGCATACTCTAGCATTATGATAGGGATCTAAATTTTATGCTGAGGATATCTAATCCTCAACGTGACATTTATATTCAAGACGAATTCTATGGCTCTCCCTCTATATCTTATGTGATCTCCGGAGGCATCTGTCGAGCAGTAAAAATGGTCTTTTTCAACTCTATTTACCCTACATTAATTATCAATTCATGTACGATTTGTTATCTCAAAGAGTGTACTCAGTCTGAGGCGATCACTTGTTAAGAGCAATGCTAGTAGTATAGTGCTTTTACAAGAGTAAATAAATGCTGGAAACAAACTCTAAATGTAATGGCAAGAAATGGAAATGCTTTGTAACTAAATCATTCATTTAAGAAACTACAACACTTCATCATTCAAGGGTGTAGTAATGATAACTCTTCCCTTTGTAAATTGATGCAAATGAAAAGCAATCAAAGAGAAGATCTCCAATCTGCGAACCTGACAGTAATAGTCAATGTTCACTACAGTTGCAGACCATTCTGTTCACACCAAAGCAATTACTTGAAATGATAATTCAATTAACAGAAAAGGGAACAACAACTAATCTATTTGAAAAGATTGAACAACAAGCTTTAACTTACGGAAATGAATTAAACAACAATCGTAATCTAAAGGAATTAAGAAGCAATATTTAACTCAGAAATGGTTGGAACAACAAACCAAGAATGGAACAACAAACTAAAGTAAGTCTATGAAATATTGAACAACAACTGAATCGAAGGTAAACGCACAACAAACTAAATCAAATGTTAACACACAACGAAGTTATAATGATGGAATCAACAATCTGAGTGTTGAGCGTAAGAAATATTAACCACTGTGATAAAGAAACAACAATTGCTGTTACAATGGAACGACAGTCCAAATGAACAGCAATCACACTTAGAGGTAAATAGTAGCTAAATAGACAATAATACTGATATGTAAATGCACAGCACAGTTACTTTGTAAACGAACAGTAATGTTAATCTGTAAAGGAATAACAATGTTACACACTAATGCCAATCTGTAAGGGAAGAACAATGCGATATGATTTCAGAATGGAGAGCATAACATTTCAGTTGCAGAAGATAACTTTACTATTCAAATATGAATGAAATATGACAAAGCCAGTACACGAAATGATAAGGAACAACAAATTACTGAATGAAGCAAGTAAAAGAAATCAAACCACACACGAATTGGAATTGGAAAAGAATAGTACAAGAAACAAGTGATCCACTCCAGAATCAAAGACGGAATAGCAACAAAGTTTATATATTAATCATGAAAACAGATTTACAGTAATCACTCTTTAAGGAGAGTCGATGATCAAAGTTTAGTTTACAACAACAAATTCTATAAAACAACAATAGTTCGTCGCCTTTGGCTAGCAACGCTGTCCCTTTTTATAGCGGCCAGGAAAAAATATCAAAGATACGGATATTCTTAAGGTAGCGATCCCTCAGGAACCGCGTCCAGGCAGAAATATCAAAGATATAGATATTCTTAAGGTAGCGATCCCTCAGGATCAAAGGATCCTGAGGGATTCACCATATCATTATCCTTCAGTTATTTCTTCGTCCTCTTGCGCTGATTTGGTATTTCTTCTCCCTTTTCCTGGCTTATGTGCTCTGATCTGGATTGCCTCGTCTGGATGCGGTTCCTTGTCAAAGGGATAGCAGTTGGTTTCGCCTTGTCTTTTCCTTTGAAATGGTGATCTTCCATTTTCTTCATTTTCTGCATAGAAAAAGGTAATAATTAGTTATTCCACGTTACTCACAAATCTCTTAAACTTTATCATAATCCTTCATCATATGCCCATTTCATAATGTAAAGAAGTTATGAATTAAAGGAAAAGATAACGAAATAAGTGGCAATCACATACCTTTTCTAATGCTCAACACACTCCCCTACTTACCCTTTTTCATGCCCTCATGAAAACATTGTAATTGACATGCAAGGCAGTTAGGGAATAGGCTAGAGAAGGGTTCTCAGTTAGTGGTCTACAACCATGATTCCTAGTTAAGAATTCAAAAATATGCCCTGTCTAACCTTCAGGAAATTCATATAAGGCTCTATATCCTGGTGCAGGATACCAAATGACTGGACTTCGGAACCTACAACCTAACCAAGACGAGCCTTCTCTCAAAATGAGGTCACCATAGATACCCAAGCGGTCAACAACTAGCTTAAAATTCTCATAATTGAATGGTTCTCTGTTTTGGATATTCTGATTAGAAGTCTGGTATCAGAATTTGGCTGCTGCTATGGCAAGGTCTTTGATGGTAAAGAAGTATTCTACCCCTTGCTGGATGATTGCTGTGTGAATAGGTCCCAATGTCTGGATCACACCCTGAGTTCTCATTAGGTTCCTATGTTTATTCCATAATTGCAATGGGTCTCTAGGTTCACCCCTCACCCATAGATCTAATCCATTCTCCTGTCTTTGAAAGACATTGTAGGCTTTAAGCCACTTTATCTGATTAACACCAAAAGAAATAAATGCCTGAAGTTGGACATCACCCACAAAAGGGTTAGGGTTCTGTTCTGTTTCTCCATCTAACACAATATTGTGCAAATAAAATTCACATAACAATCGTTGAAATTTCACCCTGTAATGCTTACAAAAGTTTATGAAATCATCAATGGATTTTATCTCTATAGGTACTCCTGCCTTGGCAGCCTTAATTTTCAATTGCAAATATCTTTCCATAAAAAACAAAGTATAGTTTCTAGCGGGTGCCCTACACGCTAGAACGTCAGTATACATAGAACATAAGGTATCCATTTTATTTATGACTGTGTCTAGTTTATGGATTACCTTTTTGACTCTTTCCTCTACCTTTCACCATCCTTCAAAGGCCTGGCTTTCCGATGCATTGATTTTCTTCAGCTGTTGTTGTAACTTCTGGTATTTTTCTTAAGGAACAGTTTCCTTTGTGAGTTTCTCTATTGTTTGTTGGTCTTGTGCCAAATATTTTCGCAGAGTCACTATCCTCGGGTCATTATCCATCATCATAATTTTTGGTTGGAGATCTACTTGGATCTCCTTATTGTGACATCTAGTCTTTGTGGTATGAGTTTCCTTCTCACTAGAGGACAGTGCCTCTGTCTGGATTTCCTTATCACAGGCTGGCGCGTTGTCCATTTGTGCTTCTGCATTTGCAACAACCAAATGTTGTTCCTTGCGAATCTGAATAATAGGTTGGACTTGAGTCCTCTTGGCCTTTTTCTTATGGGGTTTTTCCTGGGTGGTTGCACGCTTGCCCCAGAGGTTCTTTTTGAGTTCTTACCCATTTTTAAGACTCTTATTTGTTGTCGAAGTTGCTTAATTACATTAAGCAATCTCTGCTGTTGCTTTCGCAATCTTTTAATTTCTTCTGTTTTCTTAGAAGGAACAGCCATTTGTTTTCTCAGGCTTGGGCTTTTTACCTCAGGCATTGTACCTTCGTCTTGGAAAATTTCCATGTTTCCTTCTTGGAACACTTCTTCAGTGTTCTACTGATAAGGTTTTTTAGGGGTAGGAACCCTGGTTTGTTCTGCGGTCTCTTGGGTAGCTTCTTCTTCTACCTCTTCTTCATCATGCAATTCTTCGGGTGTATTCCTCATCCTCGTCACTCTTCTCTCCAGATACACTCTTATCATGAGCAGAGTGATCCTCTTCTTCTTCCTCCTCATCACACATTTCCTCAGATGCACTTTTATCATGAGCAGAGTGCTCCTGCGGTTCTTCTTCGGTATGGGGGTTGAGTGGGCTGTGAGGTTGGACATACTCACCCATATTGGTCAAAATTTGGGCCAATTCATCTTCTTGCAGAGGGTTTTGCAGTGGACTTTCGCTACGCTGCCCTGTTTCCTCCCCTTCTTCCTGACCGGATTGTTCTGTCTCCTCCTCCGATTCTTCTTCATCGCTCTCCTCCAATTCTTCTTCATTCTCCCCACCTTCCAATTATGGGGGTTATTCATCTTCTGAATCATGTATTTCCACAGACTGGCTAATGTTTCCCTGGGAATTTCCCAGCATTCCTCTGCTCCTTGCCAATCTAACAGATTATCTTCGTTTCAATGGTCTGCTCGATGTGTTGGCGATATGTTTTCGTTTTGGGGCTGGAAAAGCCAGTCCCCCATCTATCGAGAAAATCAGTTCTTCCCAACTACTTTGCTATTAGGAAAGACTGTAACTGACTATCAGTCAAATTAACCCATGGTGGCTTACTACTGACTCTACATGGCGAGATTTCCTCATGCTTTGGGCAACATCATGTAATAAAAAATTTAAGAACGCAGGCAAATTCACAACACATTTTTTCTTTAACACGGCTAAAAGTTTGAGAAGGCATGGTCTTACCACATCTTTTCTGCCATCGCAAGTGATGTAGCTTTGGGTAATTCTTGCCAATTTTTCCCACGGCTCCCCCAGGGTTGCCGGTAGGACTCTTTTTCCTTTGAAAGTAAGGTTCTGCCCTTCATCCTGGAAGATGGTTATGGCATCTCATAGTCTCACCTTTTTTAGAGTCCACATAGGTCCAGCAGCTAGCAGTCCTGAAACTTCAGCAATTATGTCATCTGTGACTGCTATCTGTCTCCCTCTCACCATGGAATGATTTTCTTGCAAGTTCTGCAGAAACTCGATTGCCACTGTCTCGTTGGATTGCTGTAGATGGTTAAGGTAAGCTATCCATCCTGCCCTTGCTAGGATTTCTCGTGCAGCATCAGAGACCATTAACACCTGTGGCTCACTGTGAATTGATCTTCCTCCCATCTTATTCATGCTTAGCACACTGTAAAAACACAGAGATGACGATGGAACAACAAGCTGTTCAAATTTTTAGCTCATTGTTAAGAAAACAAAGAGAAGATGATGGAATAGCAAGCTGTTCAAATTTCTAACTTACTGCTAATTTTTGCAAAGCAAAACATGGAAATGGCGTCGGAACAACAAGCCATGCATATTGGGAAACAAAATACTATTAGGCTTGCTATTCCCGAGTCATAATACCTCCGAATAATGAGCTGACACATATACCAGCGAATTATGGAGATCACCCGCGCCTCCCTGTAATGTGATAGGTCATCCTCGGTCGTTAAATAAAGGAGCAGAATGCTGAACTGCCATCGTACAGTGGAATAAAGGAACAACATATAGATTTATGACATGTTTACAAAAATAAGGGGATTATTGAAATCGAGGCGTATTATAGAATCACTAATAAATATGGAAATGTTGTGATATGATGCGAAAAATGGAGGATAGGACAAATAACGTGAATAAAAGTTCTTATGCGGTCATTGTCGACTTTTACCATCATGATTGATTTGTAAATGATTTTCATGTATCAAAGGTTCAAAAGGGTTATATACATAATCTCATTTGAAACCATTTATAATATATAAGGGGAAGGGTTTTATAATGACTATTGGTGTATAAGAAATATGACTTCAATACCATCAACAGAGCTCTGTTTCCCACAAGTGTCCATAACCTTGAAAGAGTTGTTTATTTCACCCTTGGAACCATAATCCTCTGTGTATGCCTAGGAAAGTGTTGTGCAATGCCAGAATGGAGGCCATTGTCCTGGCTTGATAACCAGATGAATCACAATGCTATTCACTAGGAAGGAGTGAAAGGTGGGCAGGCCGGCTCGTGATGAGACCTCCTATTCCAAGGACTCTTTTTATTTTTTTGATGTGCCTCTTGGATCATATCCTTGGTGTGGTGGCCATAGTGGGAATGCCACTTCACTTTCTTCCTTATGATCATGGTAGGCTGGCTCTTGACGAGACCCCCTATCCTTCATTTGACAAATCATGTTAGTAATCATATAGATAAACATTTTTTCCTTTTTTTTTCTTTTTTTCTTTTATATAGTACTTTTCCTATTTATATACAGAGGGTGGCTCAACACTCCTTAAGAGTAGGGATGGTGGAAGAAGTCTAAACATCTCAATAGAGAAAAATATGCCCTTATTCTTATTCAATAATAATGATCAAAGAGAATTATGGAGATTTAGAAAGAACCATCATGATAAAAAAAATAATCAATCATATTGGTATTAGTGGAAATAATGACAGCAAGGTGATATAAATAGTTGTGTCCTTTCCTCTTTTCTCTTATCAATTCAAAGCAATTTCTTCTAAAGATGACAATTTTTCTTTGATTTGTTAATTTCAGTATCCTCTAGTTTTTGTATTCTTGCATAAATGTATAGTTGTGCCTTAAATGACCATCGCTCACAAAAATCCTCTAAATGGTAAAGCACACATACACACAAAAAGAAAAAAAACTCACTCCAAAAGTGTTGTTCTCAAGATGGAGCAACTACTGTTTCTTTAGAGGGACAATAAAAGAATATTTACAAACAAAAACCATAAGCAAAAGGGAAAAAAACATGCCCAAAGCTGTTGTTCCTTGAGAGGAACAACAGTTGTTCCTTAATCAGAACAACAAATAAAGCAAGTGCAAACAAAAGATGCGGAAATGTTGTTCCTTCGGAAAGGAACAACAAAAAACAAAAGTGTTGTTCCTTCAGAAAGGAACAACAGAAAAACGAAAGTGTTGTTCCTTCGGAAAGGAACAACGGAAAAATGAAAGTGTTGCTCCTTCGAAAAGGAACAACAAAAAACGAAAGTGTTGTTCCTTTGGAAAGGAACAACAAAAATGCGGAAGTGCTATTCCTTCGGAAAGGAACAACAAAACGTGGAAGTGTTGTTCCTTCGAAAAGAAACAGCAAAATGTGAAAGTGATGTTCCTTAGAAGAGGAACAGAAAAAAGGCGGAAATATTGTTCCTTCAGAAAGGAATAGCAAAATGCAAAAGTGTTGTTCCTTTGGAAAGGAACAGAAAACGGCGAAAATGTTGTTCCTTCGGAAAGGAACAGCAAAATACGAAAGTGTTGTTCCTTCGGAAAGGAACAACAAAATAGTGAAAATGTTGTTCCTTCGGAAAGGAACAACAAAAAGGCGGAAGTGTTGTTCCTTTAGAAAGGAACATCAAAGTAGTGAACTGTTGTTCCTTCTGAAAGGAACAGCAAAATGCAACAGTGATGTTCCTTTGAAAAGGAAAAACAAAGCGGTGAAAATGTTGTTCCTTCAAAAAGGAACAACAAAATGTAAAAAAGTGCGGAAATGCAGAAATCTGTACAGAAAATAATTTACACAAACAAAACAACAAAATTTATGTACAAAATTTTGAAGGCAATCAAATTACTTAATGAACCAAAGGTGAGGAAGAGTCTTCTTCCTCAGCCAGAATTTGCATGTCAAAGTCTTTTTGAAGTTGCTGGTAGAAGGATTCCCGAGTAAGCGGTTTGTGGTATAGTCGAACTCGGTGGCTATTTGCATTAAAGGTATGTCCAGATCCGTCAATGATAGTTAAAGTAATGGTGCCATTTTGTCTTTGAGGTTTCTGTGAGTTTCATGATTGTGTAGCATATCTTCCGAATACATCGCATTAGGTTTGTTTATAATCGACGTTTCGAACCATCAATTGTGGTTCATCTTCAGGATGTGAAAATTGTTTAAAGACTGATATCCTTTTTTAATTATATATAGAGATGTGTGAGATGTTTAGCTGACAGGTATTGGAATTTGTGAATTTTAGGGTTTTTAAAATTTTGACCGAATTAATTTATTCTTTTTTGAAAATTATTATTATTTTTATTAAGGTTATGGTTATATTAAATTGTATTTGTATTATCATTTTGTATTTTAATTATAAAATACAAAATTATAATACAAATACAATTTAATATAACCATAACCCTAATAAAAATAATAATAATTTTTAAAAAGAATAAATTAATTCGGTCACAATTTTAAAAACCCTAAAATTCACAAATCCCAATACCTGTTGGCTAAACATCTCACACATCTCTATATATAATTTAAAAAGGAGATCAGTCTTTCAACAATTTTCACATCCTCAAGATGAACCACCGTTGATGGTTCGAAATGTCGATTATAAACAAACCTAATGCGATGTATCCGGAAGATATGCTACACAAAGGTGCCATTATCATGCACTTTCTGGATTTCATACGGTCCTAGCTAGCGACTTTGAAGTTTCCCAGGAAAATCCTGAAACTTAGAATCATATAGGAGTGCCCAATATCCTTTGTGGAAGACTTTCTTTTTGATGAGGGCATCGTGCCATTTTGCTCTCTGTTGTTGGATTAATGCAGTATGTTGAAGAGTGGAGAGCCTGATTTCATCTAGCTCATTGATTTGCTGTAGTCTATTAATCTGGGCCTCATTTAAATCTAGACCGACTTCTTGTGCTGTTCTCAACGTTTGTATTTCAAACTCTATTGGAAAGATGGGTTCCTTTCCAAATACTAGCTGATATGGTGAATAACCGGTGGTGTTTCTCCACGTTGTTCGGTATGCCCACAAGGCTTTCGGCAATCTTGTAGCCCAATCGCGTCTGTGTGACGCAATGGTTTTTGTTAATATTGCTTCTATTACTTTATTCATGCTCTCTACTTGGCCATTTGCCTGTGGGTGGTATGGAGTGGTAATCTTGTGCTGAATATGATAGTTTTTTAATGTTGCAGCAATTTTATTACCAGCAAACTGTGGTCCTCTGTCCGTGATTATGTCTCTTGGGAGGCCATATCACACAAATATTTGGAACATGAAATGAATGATGGAATCCTCTGTAGCTCTTGGAAGTGCCTCTACTTCAACCCATTTGGTCACATATTTTGTTGCTACCAAAATATATGTTTTTTGGTTTGATGATGGGTTGATTGGACCAACAAAATCGAGTGCCCAACACTCAAATGGTTCAATGACTAGTTGTGGGTTCAAAGGCATTTTGTCAGACTATCCAGGGCATCCTGCTCTTTGGCAACTGTCACAAGCTTGAACAAATTTCTTTGCATCTTTGAAGATTGTGGGCCAGTAATACCCTGTTTGCAGAACTTTGTGACCAGTTCTTCGATCTACGAAATGTCCACCACATGGTCCGTCGTGACAGGCTTTCAGAATGTCAAATATTTCATCTTCATAGATGCATCTTCTGATGTGCATATCTGCCCCTGTATGGAATAGGTAGCCCCCAATCCAAGAAAATCGGGTACTACGCTGCACAATCTATTTTCGTTCATTGGGGGTCAAATGCTTTGGTAATTTTCCTACTGCTAAATAATTTGCAACATCAGCATACCAGGGTGTCTTGACAGTAACAACGAATAAATGTTCATCTGGAAATTGATCTTCGACTGCTGTTGTGTCCACTGGCTTTGGCATTCGTGAGATAAAATTAGCTACAGGATTCTCTTTCCAAGGTCGATCTTTTATTGTGATGTCGAATTCATGTAATAAAACCAACCATCTTGTTACTTTTTCGTTTGTAATTGGTTTATTTTCCAAATATTTTATGGCAGAGTGATCTGTATATAAAACAACAGGATATCCAGTGATATAATGCCTAAATTTATTTACAGAATGAATTATAGCTAAAAATTATTTTTCAGTAACAGTATAGTTTAGCTCAGTAGGAGACAAATTCTTGCTAATATAATAGATTGCATATGGTTTTTTGTCTTCTTCCTGCCCAAGGATTGTTCCAATAACTGTGTCTGAAGCATCTGATGAAACTTGAAATGGCAGGTCCCAATTTGGGCCTCTGAGCACTCAGGCTATTGACACAAGCTTTTTCAGATCCTCAAAACCACGGTCACATTTATCTGTCCAAATAAAATCAACATTCCCTGTTAGTGCGTATAGAGGTGCAGCTATTTGAGAAAAATGTTCTATAAATCTCTTATAATAACCAGAAAATCCAAGGAAACTGCATACCTCTGTCTGTGTGGTAGGATTAGGTATAACAAAATTATATGAATTTTTGCTGGGTCTACATGTATTCCAGCTACTGAGATATAATGACCTAGGATGAGTCCTTCAGTCATCATCATATAGCACTTTTCATGGCATAAGTAGAGCCTGGTGGCGATACATAATTGCAGCACATTTTCCAATGTGTCTAGTACTGGGTCAAAATCATCTCCGTATGGTGTGAAATCATCCATATATACTTTGAGCCCTTCATTTATTAAATCTGAAAAGATGTTGAGGATAGCCCTTTGAAATGTGTTAGGGGCATTACATAGGCCAAAGGCTAAGACTCTGTAGGCAAACGTTCCCCAAGAAAAGGTAAAAGTAGTTTTGTCCTGGTCTTCAGGGGGAATTTGAATCTGATTGTACCCACTGAAGCCATCCAAGAAAGAAAAGAATTTCTTTCCTGCTAATGTATCTAATACATGGTCAATGAATGGAAGGGGAAAGTGGTCTTTCTGGGTTGCTTTGTTAAATTCTCTATAATCTACACAGATCCTCCACTTTCCATTCTTCTTTGGCACCACTACTAGTGGAGAGACCCATTTGCTATTGGAGATTGGATAAATAAAGTTTACGTACAAAAGTTTTTGTAATTCAGCTTTCACAATGTCTTTTAGGTGAGGTTTAAGTCTCCGTTGGGGTTGGCGAATAGGTCTCGCATCTCTTTCTGTATAAATGTGGTGCGTACATAGCTGGGGATCGATTCCCTTCATGTCCAGATAATTCCATGCAAATGCTTCCTTGTATTTTCTCAGTAGTTGGACCAGCTTCTCTTCTTGTTCAGGAGTCAGGTTATTATTGATGTTCAAAGTTTTTCCTAGCTCAATTTCTATAGTTTTGCTATTTGAAATAGAGGTGGTGGGTATTGTCTGATCATGGGTGTCTTTGAGAGGATCTTCTTCTAGTTCATTGTCAAATGCTGCCTCTATCATGTGACATTGTACGTGGGGTCTACATTCAGCTTGGTTAATGAAGCTGTTAATAACATCATCCTCTGTTTGATCTTTGAAATCGAGGGCATCTTCTAAGGTTAATGGGGATCTAATGTTTTTGGTGAGGTATGATACAAGATGTTTGTTAGTTTTTATTATTGTTACACTTGGCTGGGCTGGAGGGTATAGGGCTAGATTCTTGATGTTACTTCCTCTAGTTATGGTCATACTGCCTTGTCGACAGCCAATATAAGCATCAGCGGTTGCAAGCCAAGGTCTGCCTAAAATTAACAGATGTCCATCGAGTCGGTTTTTGGGGTTTATTATTAGAAAGTTGGCAGGATATTCCCAGGAATCAACGGATACCATGACATCATGTAGTGTACCTTCTGGCCTAACCACTGATCGGTCAGCCAGTTCTAATAAGGTAGAAGTTGGTTCTACTGATGTAATGCCTAGTTTTTGACAAGTGGTGGTTGTTAAAATATTAATTGCAGCCCCTAAATCAACTAAGGCATTTGAAAAGGTTTGTCCATTGATTTGCACTGTCACTGTTGGATTTCCCGGGTCTTCATATTTGACAGGTGCTTCTCTTCCTGATAATAGATCAGATAGGGTGCCAACTACTTGGACTATTGGGTTATTTGTTATTCTCCTCCTTGGTTTTTTTATACATAGCTCTTCGACAGTCTTTGCATATATCGGGATATCTTGTATAGCTTGGAGGAGTGGGATTTTTATGTACAAATTCTTTATTTCTCCCAGAATATCAAAGTTAGGATGTTCTATAGGGCACGGTATGATTAATCATTCTGGGAATGGGGGAGAGGGTGTGGTTGCTTGGTCATGATTTTGGTTTCTGACCACATATTCTTCTTGTAATGGTTGTTCTGTGGGTAACTGATTTTAAACTTGAACATTTTTATCTCCCTCAGTTTCTATAATGCACCCAAACCTTAATTGAAGTTCATTGCACTCCCTTAGATCGGTTTCTAGTTCTGGTGTTTCAATTATTTGAACAGATTGCACCGGTCTGTTATTTGGGTTCAAGATGGTTTGGGTTGGGAGTTGCTATCTTAAGTTGGACTGGGGGTTTTGTTGTAGTGCTGGCAGTGTAGGTTGAGGGAGTGGAATTGTTCCTACTGGCTGATTCATCGGTCTTTGCCAGTTTGTCTGCCAGGCTTGACTCTGCAAAGTGGGAGGGGACCATTGTGTTGGATACACATTGTTTTGCCAATATGGTGGAGTGTAGAGAAAATTTGGCCAATTAGATTCGCTTGCTTGATTCGGCCATGGTGATGATGAAGGAAATGGTTGTTGTGATCAATTTGAGAAGGGAGGTTGATTTTGCCACATTGTATTATATTGCTGAGCATGATATTGTGGAGGTTGGAAAGAAGAAGCTGGATCAGGGAACATACCTGATTGTCGTGGTTGCCATTGACGGCGCTGATTAAGTAGGTACACTGGTTCTGGCTCTTCTTCCGCTTCTTTGTATACTGCTTCCAAACCAGGAAGTGAGGGGCAGCGCTCCGTAGAGTGGTCTTTTGTACAAATTACGCAAACTTGAACTGCATCTAATGGGCACTCTTTGTGGCTGTGTTTCTTTTTGCATCTGAGACAGAATATTGCCAGATTTTGCTCTGCTTCTGCTTATTTCTATTTCGCTTGCATAATATCGAGTTGTGTTGTTAGAGTCCCCAATATATCAGTTTTGAATTTTTCTAGTAAATTTCCAATTTCTGTGAGAGTTACTCCTTCTCTAGAGATCTTGTTGTCCGTTGTAAACCTGTCATGTTCTACTAGTTTTAGCCTCGTGCTGCCTCGTGAACTCCTGATACATAAATCAATGATGTTAGAAAAATCTTCTTGATAGATGTCTCCTTTTCCCATAATATTTAGTGTTTCAATCCATTGTTCCCTCATACCTTTAATTAATGTTGTTTTTAATACATTGTTAGGTAAGGGTAATGATGCATAAGGAGATCTTTGAAGATTATACTGAAAATGTTCAACATATTCTTCTAGTGTTTCATTAGGTCTAGCTACTATCTGAAGTATTTCATCCTTTAACTCTCTGGACCTATAATAATCCTGACATTTCTTCAAGAAAGCACCTTTCATCTGATCCCAGTCATTTATAACACCTCCACCCAACCCCATAAACCATCATAAAGCAAATCCTTTTAATGTAGAGGGAAATAGTTTCAGCTTTTGGGGATTGGTAGTATAGTCATATCCCCTGCATAGCACATCGAATTCAAATAAAAACACATCTGGGTATTCTGATGTTAGGCCATGAAATGTAGGGATATGCTGGAGAGGAATTGCCTTCATAGGTGCATTGACTGCAGTATATACAATGGGATATTGTAGTGTGGAGGTTTGGGGGGTTTGCTGGTTCTGGGCCATTTGGTCAAATATGTGCCAATAACCTTTCAGGATTTCTAGGAGGGTGTTCCTAGCTTGGTTAAATAGAGCAGGAATGGCCTTTACAACACTTCCTTTGTCTGGGATGATGAGAGTTCCTAATGTTTGGGGGGATTTTAGCTCTTGAGGTTCTTCAACTTCGTTCTAAATGATTTTTATAGCACTTCCCTTATCTGGGCTACTTAATGGCTGAATTATTCCAAGAGGAGATCTTGGTTCTTCAATTTCCCTTGTTTCTCCTCTCCCTTCGCGGAGATTACTAAAGTTCCCTTCTTGCAATGATTTTGGACTAGAATTCTCAATTTCTTGAAAATCTTGATCCTCAGTTTGGCTGTCCACCTCAGTAAAGGCTATAGATGGTGATCATGTGGCTTGAAGGGAACTAGTAGGTTTTCTAGAAGCAACTTTTCTAGGTCCTACTGAAGGCTGAGATTCTGCTTTTTTAAGGATTTCGTCTATAAAGGTCGATCGGTCAAGGGTCACCAGCCCCTTAGCTTTATCAAGCTTGGGTAGTGGTTTTGGATTCTTTTCAGGCTTTTTCTGCTTAGTCATGCACACAAATCAAATGTTGATTTCTACCCAAAACAACAACAAATCTGCAAGAAAGCAGGCAGGGGAGCAGGGCTGTTACATGCTTTGTACGCAGGTTCTTACCTTCTATTTTTAAAACCCAATTCTCTCCTAGCAAGTACTTACACTACTCTCAAGAGAGACAAACGACTACACTCTTCCCCAGCAACTGCGCCAAAATGTCGAGTAGTAAAAAGGGTCTTTTGCACCTCTATTTACCTTACATTAATTATCAATCCAGGTACGATTTGTTATCTCAAAGAGTGTACTCAGTCTGAGGCGGTCACTTGTTAAGAGCAATGCTAGTGGTATAGTGCTTTTACAAGAGTAAATAAATGCTGGAAACAAACTCTAAATGTAATGGCAAGAAATGGAAATGCTTTGTGTTGGGTCGTTAATATGCCATTATTATTATCACTTTTGAGAGCTTATTTCACCCATTTCTACCATTCTTTATCATATCATGTATTATAATTTATTATATAAATGCAATTTATAATGATTTATGCTCTTATGAATGAATATTATTTATTCTCCTTTATTTATAATAAATTGATGATTATGCATGATTTTATCAATGAAAGTTTAATAAATTGGTTATAACATTATTCACTATTTTTAGCCTCCAATATAATTTCCAGATTGAAGATTTGATCATTAAAAGTGCCAACTCAGAAATGTGCTGGAATAAGAAGTGATAGTTTGCGGTTGAGATTCTGAGCAAATGAAGCAGAATATGGAAAATCTGAAACATGGGTTTTGTCCAGAACGGACCCAATTAACTTAAATATAGAACGGCTTGCCCAAATTCAGCTTGTACTGAGAGAAACACAGGGTTCTTTGAGCACAATTTTCTCAGATTTGTTGTTGCGGCCGTCCTCCAAATCTCAGCTGCAAAGCCAAATTCGTCTTGCTCTTGTTGAAAGATGGATGGAAATATATCTTCTTCTTGATCAATTGGTTGGAAACAATCTAATTTTGTAATAGAAATTATGTTGTACTTATCTTTGTTGTAACTTCTCTCTGATCTATCTCTATTTAAATGAAAACAGAGATCAGAGATGGGGATGATTTGGGGATAGAAAAATGATGGAATTGAGGATTTAGAATTAGAGATTTAGAATTAAGAATTCATGATAGGACAGGAGGCAGAAAGGATTGTTTCAGGCTGTGAGTCTCAAAGCTTTAGTTGTTGTAATGATTTCACCATTTGATGATTAATACATGATTTGGGAGTTGTTGTTCACTCTTTTCATCTGAAGTAACCCAGCAGCGTCCGCTGGCGGCTAAGGGCCTAGCCTCTGGTGGAGTACACTGCTGCTGCTATGTATCATATCTTTACAATTGCTTCCGTGTGATGGTTTGATTTCCTTTTCATTTCTTTAAATTGTTTTGTTCAGTAACCTTTTGTTTATGAACATTTCGTTGAAATCATAATTGGATTGCGTCAGTGATAGAATTATTAATTATAACTTGAAATGTCCTGCTGATAATTATGATCTAATACTGCGCTATCTAATTAAGACTATGGTTCATTTAATTGCTGCTCATTTATAATTGCAATGGCTGTTCAATTAAGTTACTATTCAATTATAACTACGATTGTTGTTGCTTCAATAACTACGATTAATGTTCATGCTGCTAAGGTTGCTGATTCAATTACATTTATAGTTGCTATGTCTTTTTAATTACTTAGTTTTGTTGTTTGGTTCCATTTAAGATTGTTGTTTAGTTCTAGTATTTTAGCATTGCTATTCCTTGCTATTAATAAATCATTTTTGTTAGATGAAGCTTTGCTGTTCATTTCTATTGATTCATTGCAAGAGTGCTTTTGAAGAGTTTTCCTAGTTTACTTTCAATAACAGCTTTAGTTCAATTTCGATTTCCTTTTAATTGCTTTAAAGCAGGACTCTCAACTTTAGAGAACATTGGTTATTGCTTCCTCGTTCCCAGATTGATTGTCTTGTTCTGGTTTGATTTCAATTGCATCAATCCCTAGAGGAATGAGTTATTGCTACTGTATCCTCAATTGATGTTTTCCGACTGAATAGTTGGATTTCAGAGCATTTGAGTTTATGTTATTGTTAGATTTCTTTTTCAAGCATTCATTTACTTTTGGTTTTAAGCACTATACTCCAAAACATTACTCTTGAGTAAATAGCCGCCTCAGACTGAGTACACTCTTGAAATAAAAATTCATCCCTCGGTTGATAATTAATGTGAAGATAATTAGGAGTTAAAAATACACCTTTTTATCGCTCGACATTTTGGCGCCGTTGCCGGGGAGAGTGTAGCCATTTTTAAAGAGTAGTGTGCATCTGATGAGTGCCTGTTAGGAGAGAATTGGGTATTAAAAATGGAAGGTAAGAACCTGCGTACAGAGCATGTAAAAGCCCTGCTCCCCTACCCACTTTCTAGCAGGGCTGTTAAAGAACCTAGGGTAGAAATAGATGTTTGAATTTTTATGTGAATGACTTAAAAGAAAAGAATAGAAATTTTGAAAAACAAATCTCATGATTTCTCTCAAGTGGTGATGTAAGCACCACCCATTTCACTAACCGATTGACAGGAACATTTGAAGAAGGAGCCTCGAAGAAACACATGAAAAACATCTTCTATTATGGTATGAAATGGATCACATTTTTACTTTTGAATTTCCTATCAAAGATCTAGGAGGAGTGACAAAAATGCACATAATTCCCCCATTTTTACCAAATTTTCATGGTTTAGCAAATGAAGATCCAGATACATTCTTATTTGAGTTCGAAATACTTTGTAGAGGATATGATTATTGTACTAATGATCAAAGATTGAAAGTGTTTCCTCTTACTCTAAAAGGAGCAGCTCTCCGATGGTTCATGAGCCTAGGTGGGAATTGCATCCAATCATGGGAGGACATGAAGAACATATTCTTGAAGAAGTACCAAGACTATTGCAAATCCAATTAAGATATTTTCGGTATGATACAAGGGGAAGATGAAATCTTGGAGGACTATGTAGATCGATTTCATTACAACCTTCAAAAATCAAAATATAAGTCTTTGGAAAAAGAGATCTTAAAAACACTCTTACTTAAAGGGATCAAAGATGAATTTTTAGAACTCTTAAATCTGATAGGAAAAGGTGATGTTTTTTAGTTGTCATATGATGATGTTTGTGAATTGTGCATAAGGTATTCAAGAGGAATCTCCAAGGCTGGTCAGAATTCTAGAGATGTCTGTTCTTTATTTTCCAAATCTGCTACAAGAATAGGAGACATAAGAGCTAAAATCAATGATTTACTTGAACATTTTAAAGTTGATTTTATTACCTCCCTAAGTTCAAAATTGGATGCTTTGCAGGTTCATAAAAATAAAGAATTTGATGAAGTGTTTTTCACTCATGACCGAAAGGAGCATACCATAGATGGTTACTCTTCCTTATCTAGGATGGAAGTATCATATCAAAGAGATGAGGAAGCTGCAACAAGGTCAAAACCATGGAAATCATGGCCTACAGGTATGGCTCAAAACACTTCTTCTCCATTCTCTTACTTGCATAATCCATTATGGAATACTCATGTTCTAGGGAAGCCATGTCAATTTCAATATAACCACCAATCTTATCTACAAGTTTGGCATGGTTCACCTTATGATTGCATGACTACTCTCCCTCATCTTGTAGCACAAGCACATTCTCCATATTCTCCACCAGCTCTTCCACAACATCCTGCTTGCATATCAAATCTATTCACACAACCCAACCAACCACATCATCACAATGCTCCATTCCTTACACATTTTCCTACTCAACTAATTCCACACTCTCACCACAATAAACCAGTACAACATGCTTACAATGTTTAATTGCCAAATTTACCCACCCTTCCCACCCATTCTATCTCACATGTGTCATTAGAGAAAACTTACAATGAGATTCAGAATGTTTCAAATTCAAAAATTTTAGAAGCTATGGAAGAAAATGAGACTCTTTTAGTTTGTATCAACAAGCTATTTTAAAAGCTCAAGAACTTCATGATCTGATGGATATGAGAAATCAAGAAAGTAACGGATACATTGAAGATTGGTTTCACTCCAACATTTGTTTGCAACATCACTCTATAGTTCAACAATTTTTGATATCATTTTTTCAAGGGAAGTTGGCTTCTCATACCCTAATTTTCATTAATATGCATTTTTCAAATTTGGGTATGCGTATACATGAAGCCTTATTTCGAAAATGGGGATCCTTTTTTCCATTGGAGGGGGGAATGTATGCATTATGGGATTGCATGCGATATGATTACTGCACTTTGCGATAACTTCTTGATTTGACAAAATATCAGTATTGCATGTATACAAAAGTTTTTCTAATTGAAATTTTTGCATGCATCTTATCTGTTGCTATTCAAAACCAACACTATGGATTCAAGAACATTGTATGCCAAATAGTGCTTTGTTTACATGAAAACAACAAGTATGGGCAGAATTCTATTCATAGCATGACCACACTATTGCACTTAACAGGAGAGGCTCGAGCAACTCGCAACCGTGAACAATTCTTCAGACATGATGTGCTTACCTGGATTCCACCTTTTGCATCACTTTCAGCACCAACTCTGCCTACATCAGCTTCAACAAATGCCAGTACATATATGTCATGCTGGAGGTAAAACTTGAGGTAAAATCGCATAATTTTCTGATTTATTATGAATTTAGGAGAATTTCATGCAAATCCATGTTGAGCATTATTTATCATCCTTCAGTCCACATCTGTACCACTTCCAATTTTTCAGCGGCATATCATCTTTCAGTTTGGGGGAGTGTTGCTTTCATTCATTTCTTTCTTATAACCATGTTATTCATATTCTTTATTATCCATTGCTATTCTTATTCATTCTCAACACCTCCCTTATTCCATTTGTTTTACACGAAGCATAGAATTCAACAGCTGGTAGCAACCACCTCTATTTGTTTTCTAGCATTGCATGAGGGCATGCTAATTCTTCAGAGAGGGGGAGGAATTTCTACGCATGATGGATGTTTTCTACTTTCTTCCTCATTTACGGTATACAATTTCATTTTTACACAGTGCAGAAATTGATTTCCATAATATGAACTCAATTCTTGTGATTTCTGGATAATACAGATGTATCATTAAAATACACATACCCAGATAATTTCAACATAAATTGGTTCATTCGGAAATCATGCACTCTCACCTACAACCATTTTGTTTATATCTCATGATCTGTGCATCAAAACGATCTGATTTTTGGATCATAGAGGCATTCATATATTGTAAATTTACTTGCAACATTTCAACAAAATCTGGTTTGTAGTTTTTGAGAAAATGGTTAATGAAGTTTGCTATTATATATATCATATTTTGCTGAAACTTCATACATATAATTTAATTTCAATGTAAAAATTGTTATGCCTTCATCAAGATTGCTAAAATTGAATATTCATTAATTAAGGAAGCATTCATTTGTTCTTAAATTTTTATTGCTTGGTTAACACATGGGTTTTGTCGTTGGGTTGCATGAGGACATGCAACATATTGAGTGTGGGGGTATGTTGGGTCGTTAATATGCCATTATTATTATCACTTTTGAGAGCTTATTTCACCCATTTCTACCATTCTTTATCATATCATGTATTATAATTTATTATATAAATGCAATTTATAATGATTTATGCTCTGATGAATGAATATTATTTATTCTCCTTTATTTCTAATAAATTGATGATTATGAATGATTTTTCAATGAAAGTTTAATAAATTGGTTATAACATTATTCACCATTTTTAGCCTCCAAGATAATTTCCAGATTGAAGATTTGATCATTAAAAGTGCCAACTCAAAAATGCGCTGGAATAAGAAGTGACAGTTTTGCGGTTGAGATTCTGAGCAAATGAGGCAGAATATGGAAAATCCGGAACATGGGTTTTGTCCAGAACAAACCCAATTAACTTTATTCAAGAACGGCTTGCCCAAATTTGACTTGTACTGAGAGAAACGCGGGGTTTTTTGAGCACTATTTTCTCAGATTTGTCGTTGCGGTCGTCCTCCAAATCTCAGCTGCAAAGCCAAATTCGTCTTGCTCTTGTTGAAATATGGATGGAAAAATATCTTCTTGTTGATCAATTGGTTGGAAACAATCTAATTTTGTAATAGAAATTATTTTGTACTTATCTTTATTGTAACTTCTCTCTGATCTCTCTCTATTTAAATGAAAACAGAGATCAGAGATGGGGATGATTTGGGGATGGAAAAATGATGGAATTGAGGATTTAGAACTAGAGATTTAGAATTAAGAATTCATGATAGGATAGGAGGAAGAAAGGATTGTTTCAGGCTGTGAGTCTCAAAGCTTTAGCAGTTGTAATGATTTCACCATTTGATGATTAATACATGATTTGGGAGTTGTTGTTCACTCTTTTCATCTGAAGTAACCCAGCAGCGTCCGCTGGCGGCTAAGGGCCCAGCCTCTAGTGGAGTACACTGCTGCTACTATGTATCATATCTTTATAATTGCTTCCGTGTGATGGTTTGATTTCCTTTTCATTTCTTTAAATTGTTTTGTTCAGTAATCTTTTGTTTATGAACATTTCGTTGAAATCATAATTGGATTGCGTCAGTGATAGAATTATTAATTATAACTTGAAATGTCCTGCTGATAATTATGATCTAATACTGCGCTATCTAATTAAGACTATGGTTCATTTAATTGCTGCTCATTTATAATTGCAATGGCTGTTCAATTAAGTTACTATTCAATTATAACTACGATTGATGTTGCTTCAATAACTGCGATTAATGTTCATGCTGCTAAGGTTGCTGATTCAATTACATTTATAGTTGTTGTGTCTTTTTAATTACTTAGTTTTGTTGTTCGGTTCCATTTAAGATTGTTGTTTAATTCTAGTATTTTAGCATTGCTATTCCTTTCCATTAATAAATCATTTTTGTTAGATGAAGCTTTGCTGTTCATTTCTGTTGATTCATTGCAAGAGTGCTTTTGAAGAGTTTTCCTAGTTTACTTTCAATAGCAGCTTTAGTTCAATTTCGATTTCCTTTTAATTGCTTTAAAGCAGGACTCTCAACTGTAGAGAACATTGGTTATTGCTTCCTCATTCACAGATTGATTGTCTTGTTCCGGTTTGATTTCAATTGCATCAATCTCTAGTGGAATGAGTTATTGCTACTGTATCCTCAATTGATGTTTGCTGATTGAATAGTTGGATTTCAGAGCATTTGAGTTTATGTTATTGTTAGATTTCTTTTTGAAGCATTCATTTACTTTTGGTTTTAAGCACTATACTGCAAAACATTACTCTTGAGTAAATAGCCGCCTCAGACTGAGTACACTCTTGAAATAAAAAGTCGTCCCTGGGTTGATAATTAATGTGAAGATAATTAGGAGTTAAAAAGACACCTTTTTATCGCTCGACACTTTGTAACTAAATCATTCATTTAAGAAACTACAGCACTTCATCAGTCAAGGGTGCAGTAATGATAACTCTTCCCTTTGTAAATTGATGCAAATGAAAAGCAATCAAAGAGAAGATCTCCAATCTGGGAACCAGACAGCAATAGTCAATGTTCACTACAGTTGCAGACCGTTCTGTTCACACCAAAGCAATTACTTGAAATGATAATTCAATTAACAGAAAAGGGAACAACAACTAATCTGTTTGAAAATATTGAACAACAAGCTTTAACTTATGGAAATGAATTAAACAACAATCGTAATCTAAAGGAATTAAGCAGCAATCTTTAACTCAGAAATGGTTGGAACAACAAACCAAGAATGGAACAACAAACTAAAGTAAGTCTACGAAATATTGAACAACAATTGAATCGAAGGTAAACGCATAGCAAACTAAATCAAATGTTAACACACAATGAAGTTATAATGATGGAATCAGTAATCTGAGTCTTTAGCATAATAAATATTAACCACTGTGATAAAGAAACAACAATTGCGGTTACAATGGAACGGCAGTCCAAATGAACAACAATTACACTTAGAGGTAAATCGTAGCTAAATAGACAATAATACCGATCTGTAAATGCATAGCACCGTTACTCTGTAAACGAACAGTAATGTTAATATGTAAAGGAACAACAATGTTACACAGTAATGCCAATCTGTAAGGGAACAACAATGCGATACGATTTCAGAATGGACAGCATAACATTTTAGTTGCAGAAGATAACCTTACTATTTAAATATGAATGAAATATGACATAGCTCATAAACTAAATGATAAGGAACAACAGATTACTGAATGAAGCAAGTAAAATAAATCAAACCACACACGACTTGGAATTGGAAAATAATAGTACAGGAAGCAAGTGATCCACTAGGGCTGAGCCCTTAACCTCCAGGGACGCACTGCTGTGGTTACTCCATAATCAAAGACAAAACAACAACAAAGTTCATATATTAATCATGAAAACAGAGTTACAATATTCACTCTTTAAAGAGAGTCGACGATCAAAGTTTAGTTTACAACAGTAGATTCTATAAAACAACAATAGTCCGCTCCCTTGGGCTAGCAACGCTGTCCCTTTTTATAGTGGTCAGGCAGAAATATCAAAGATACAATTATTATTAAGGTAGCGATCCCTCAGGATCAAAGGATCCTGAGGTATTTGCTATATCGTTATCCTTCAGTTATTTCTTCATCCTCTTGCACTGATTTGGTATTTCTTCACCCTTTTCCTGGCTTATGCGCTTCGATCTGGATTGCCTTGTCTGGATGTGGTTCCATGTCAAAGGGACAATAGTTGGTTTTGCCTTGTCTTTTCCTTTGAAATGGTGATCTTCCATTTTCCTCATTTTCTGCATAGAAAAAGGTAATAATTAGTTATTCCACGTTACTCACAAATCTCTTAAACTTTATCATAATCCTTCATCATATGCCCATTTCATAATGTAAAGAAGTTATGAATTAAAGGAAAAGATAACAAAATAAGTGGCAATCACATACCTTTTCTAATGCTCAACAACATTTATCTTTGTGAAGGTTGTGTAACTTATGCGAAGGTTGAAGTCTCATAATGTACTGTGGAGGAAGCTAACCTAGTCTTGGAACTCCTTGAAGGCTAGATTTATTAGCATGATCAGGATCATTGATTCAAATGACATTCAAACATGGAATTAAAGATGTCTGAGTTTTTATATGGTTTTTTATGACGAGTTTAAAGGTGAACTTATTGTATCATCTATATCAAGCCAAAATTCTCTAAGGTATGACCAAGAAGTATGAAGCACTCTCAAGGTATGAAAATTAAATCACTGATGCATCACATCACGCTGGAAACAGTGTTGAAACAAGGTAGGTAATTTTAGACTGTGATTTTATGATAGTCTATCTATAAAATTTGATCCAATATTCCTTTATTATGATGACAATCGAAGGGATAATTATAAATTTACGGTGTTCTAATAATTTGAAAGGACGTTTACACTAATGAAAGACTAAGTTTGAACATCAAGTTCTAAATTAAAAAAGATAAGTATCTTGTATTTCTTTTATTGTTTTAATTATTCTTGAAATTGGATTGTTTATGGTTTTTAAACCCTAGGTAGGGTTTGGAAGAACATCTGAGGCATATGGACCAAATACTAGAACTGATTATGTTTGTTTGAAAGAAGAAACATGGACTCCTTGATGATGATAATATAGAATTCCTGATAATGTGGATTTCTT
The DNA here is from genome assembly GCA_031772625.1 of Pinus tabuliformis. Taxonomy (NCBI): domain Eukaryota; kingdom Viridiplantae; phylum Streptophyta; class Pinopsida; order Pinales; family Pinaceae; genus Pinus; species Pinus tabuliformis. Next base: position 573,996,713 of record CM062807.1, read on the forward strand.
ATTGATAATATGGACTTCTGGATGATGTGGACTCTTTAATGTTGATAATGAACTCCTTGATGATATGAACTTCTAATGATGTGGATTTAAGGATGATGATATAGACTCATTGATAATGTTGTGGATGAGGTCAACTGTTATGAAACCAGCTCAAGAAAGGATAGAAAAGATAGATCAACGCCTTAGAATTCAGCCTCTTCGAGGGGGCAACATCCTTTACATTACATAAATGAACAATACTTGGATGATACAAATGAAAAAATCTCCTTTCTATATATAGGAGTCTAAGTGGTCCCAATACAATCAAAGCCTACATAACAATAATATTGTAGGGCACAACAATAACAATAGTGGGCTTCTATGTGGCACAATAGTAACAATATGGGCACTACATGGGTACATCAATATAAATAAGGGGTATAACTACAATATTAATGGGGTAATCACTAGTATTATAGGGACCCAACATGCCCCTCTCCTTCAAAAAAAGTGTTGTCCTCAACGCTTGAGTAGTTCTGGATACTTCTGCATAAAATTCTCATCCTCCCATGTGGAATCTTCAGCGGATAAGTTCTTCCACTTGATAAGGTACTCTGAAATTGATCGATTTCGTAGCTGTCGAGTTCTTGTTTCTATAACTGCTTCCGGTTCCAATATAATTTTTCCTTCTTCGTCAAGTTCTGGCAATATTGTTTGAACTGGGAGCTTGTCGCCTATAACCTTCTTTAAGCATGAAACATGGAAAACTGGGTGCAATCGAGAAGCTGCAGGAAGCTCCAATTTGTATGCCATAGTACCAATCTTTTGCAACACCTTGTACGAACCATAATACTTTGGTGATAATTTATTATCCTTCTTAGCTTGCTTGAGGGACATTTGCTTATATGGTTGTAGCCGTAGGAATACCCAATCACCTACATCAAAACTTCTTTCACTGCGATGTTGATCTGCCTGTTGTTTCATTCTATTCTGTGCCAACACAAGGTTATCCTTTAAGAGTTGGAGGACTTGTTGTTGATGTTCGATGTGATGTTCCACTGCCTGAACCTTAGAATTTTCTCTTAAATATGATGTGATGGATGGTGGTTGATACCCATAAAGTGCCATAAATGGGTTCATTTTTGTTGCTGTATGAAAGGAAGTGTTATACCACCATTCAGCCAGAGGCAACCATTTGACCCATTGTGTCTGTTTATCAGATACAAAGCAACGAAGATATCCTTCCAAACATTTGTTTACTATCTCAGTTTGCCCATCAGATTGAGGATGATAAGATGAGCTATGAGCTAACTGAGTACCAAGACAAGAAAATAATTATGTCCAAAAATTTCCAGTGAAAATGGGATCTCTGTCACTTACAATAATCTTTGGGTTTCCATGTAGCTTTTGAATTGTTTCCATAAATGCAGTAGAAACTGTACTGGCTTTAAATGGATGTGATAATGCACAAAAGTGTGCATACTTGGTAAGTCTGTCAACTACCACCATGATGACACTCTTTCCCTCAGACTTGGGTAAACCTGTGATAAAATCCATTGAAACCTCCTCCCAACGTTGGCTTGGAATGGATAAAGGTTGTAATAGACCCGGTGTCTTAATTGTTTCAACTTTATTTTGTTGGCAAACCAAACATTCTACCACAAACTTTTGAATATCTGATTTAAGGCCATCCCAAAAAAATTCCTTCTTAACCCTGTGGTAAGTTTTTAAAAATCCTGAGTGCCCTCCTAAGGGAGAAGTGTGCAATTCCATAAGAATCTTTTGTTTTAGCTGGGAATTCTTACAGAGGTATAAGCGATCTTTGTACCATAACGAATCATTTTTCCAGCTAAATGTATCAGACGTACTGGAATCTTGTTGTAGCTTTCGAATAAGTGCCCACACTTCTTCGTCATTCTTCCATTCCTCCCTTGCTTCATTTATCCAATCTGGTTGGATAATAGAAATAGCGCACAACAATGCTTCCACATCCTCATCCTTTCTTGAGAGTGCATCTGCCACCACATTTTGCTTCCCTTTTTTGTAGATGATTTCAAAGTCATAACCCAACATCTTTGTGACCCACTTTTGTTGCTCTTCAGAGGATAATCTTTGTTCTAAAAAGTATTTAAGGCTATCATGATCTGTTTTTACCTTGAAGTGTCTTCCCATTAGGTAGGGTCGCCATTTCTTAAGTGCATGGAGTATTGCCAACATTTCCTTCTCATAAATAGCTTTTCTTAAAAACTTTCCCTTGATTGGACGACTTTCAAAAGCAATGGGTCTTTCATCTTGCATTAGAACAGCACCAATTCCATTTCCTGAAGCATCACATTCCACAATAAAGGTTTTTGTGAAGTCCGGTGTAGCTAAGACCGGTGCTTGGCACATTGCCTCTTTAAGATGTTCAAAGGCCTTTGTTGCTTCCGGAGTCCATGAAAATGCATCTTTCTTCAATAATGTTGTTAGAGGTGCTGCTATTCTCCCATAATTCTTAACAAACTTGCGATAATACCCTGTCAACCCAAGAAATCCTCGCAATGCTTTATGGATGTGGGGATTTTCCATTCCTTAATGGCTTTAATTTTGCTAGGGTCTACCTTAACTCCTTCATGAGATACAATATGACCCAAATATTCCACCTCCTGGACTCCAAAGAAACATTTGGATCTTTTGGCATATAATTGTTTCTCCTCCAATAGTTGTAGCACCCTGTCAACATGTTCAACATGATCCTTCCAAGACTTGCTGTAGATAAGTATATCATCAAAAAATACTAACACAAATTTTCTAAGGAATGGTTTGAAAATTGAATTCATCAAACCTTGAAATGTTGAAGGTGCATTGGTAAGGCCAAAAGGCATGACCAAAAATTCATAATGACCCTCATGAGTTCTAAATGCCGTTTTCGGAATGTCTTCAATCTTCATTCTGATTTGATGATATCCTGAACGAAGATCCAACTTGGTGAAGTAAATTGATCCATGCAATTCATCCAGTAATTCATCAATGACAGGAATGGGGAACTTATCTTTAATAGTGAGCTTGTTGAGCTCCCTATAATCTGGACACATGCGCCATGATCCATCCTTCTTGTGCACCAATACTACTGGAGCAGAGAAAGAACTTTGACTCGGTTGAATTATACCAGCCTCTAGCATTTCTGCAACCATACGTTCAATTTCACTTTTTTGGACATAGGGATATCTGTACGGCCTGATGTTTGGAGGAACACTTCCTGGAATCAGATGAATAGCATGATCATGATCACGCATAGGTGGGAGACCTTTGGGAGTCTCAAATACCTTGGAATGATTGTCCAGGACTTTTTGGAGATCTGGAGAAATAGATGATTCCAATGTGGAAACATCTAGCGAACATAATTGTGCAATTACACCCTTTGCTCCTTTTTTAGAAGCTTTGTCATACCATTAGAGCTGATTATCTTTCCTGGTTTCCCTGCAATACCCCTTAATTCAACTTCCTTTCCTTCCACAAAAATTTCATGAAAAGTTCTTGAAAATTAAAAGCTATTGTACCCAAGGATTGTAGCCATTGGACTCCTAGTACAACATCAACACCTCCCATTGGAATGGAAAGCATTGGGCTAGTCAATACATATTCTCCCATGGATAGCTTGATATTATGGCACTTTCCAGAGCAATTTATTGTTCCTCCATTTGCAATCATCACTTGACACTCTGGTGCTGGATATAGGAAGCAATTCAATTCTTTTGCTACCCTACAATGAATAAAATTGTGGGTGCTTCCTGAATCAATCAACACTATTACCTTTTTCTTCTTGATTTGTCCTTCTATCTTGATGGTTTGAGGAGTGGTAATTCCTGCCAATGCATTACAAGATATGGTTGGATTTATTTGTTCTTCATCTAGGCTTTGTTCCTGGAGTATATCTTCTTCTTTTGACCTTTCTTGCTCCTTTTCTTCTTCCTCTTCACAATCTATGTAGAATAATTTCTTCTCAGCACACTTATGACCTTTGTGTATTTGCTATCACAATTGTAACAAAGCCCTTTTGCTCTTTTTTCTTCCAATTTTTGTGGTGTCAACCTTGTAGGTTGTGGAAGACTATGGGCAACAACACTTCCATCTTTATAGTTGTGAATGGTATGCTTCCTAGTTGCCATAATTTTGCTTTCCATTTTTCTTGCTAACCTGAATGCCTTCTCTAATGAATCAGGTTCCCAAAGGCGAACATCATGTTGGATATTATCCTTTAAAGACCCTATGAACACATCAATCCTATGCTCCTCTGGAATATCTTTTACCCTTATGTTCAATTTTTGGAACTCCTCAATGTGCTCCATTATTGAACCCTTTTGTTTGAGACTTATCAATTGGCTAAAAAAAGTGTTGCTTTTTGTATCCTCATAATGTGCTATCAATTCTTCCGTAAAAATTGCCCAAGTGATAAATTGTTTACGAGAGCAAAGCCATTGATACCATACAAACTGATTTGGTTCCAAATATAAAGTTTCCATACGTACCTTTTGTGTGTTTTGCACATTATTGAGATCAAAGAACTGCTCCATCTGTAATATCCATGTGGCGGGATCCTTGCCATCAAACTTCCTCATATCGATTTTTGGAATATGGTGGGTCTTTGATCCAACATTAGAATCTATGGAATCATGATTAACATTACTTTTGTTCACATCATGAGTTTCCTTTATAACCTTTTCACCATTAGTAAGTATCTCTTGTAGAAAATTTGTCAAATCTGTCTTCAAATCTGCCATGTCTGTCTTCAAATCTGTCTTCAAACTTGCCATGTCTTTCTTCAAATCTGTCTTCAAATCAGTCTTCAAATCGTCCATCTTAGCTTCCATGCCCTTTATCTTAGCATCTGTTAGCTTTTGTGAGTGTGACATTTGTTGCACTTGTTCTTGTAATTTTGATATATCATGTAGCATTTCTTCCTCTTCTTCATGAGTCATGCTAGAGCTTTCAGGTTCCTTACTAGGCATTTGCATTTTTTTTCCTCGGGGCATTAGTTACCAATAATAATGCTTTACTAGGCCCTTTGAATTCCTTCAAACCAAGTTTATGCAAAAATAAAAAATAAAAACTACACACCTTTTTTTACTTTGTAGAAGCTTGATATTGAATCTGATGTACCTCTGTAATTTCGAATCATCCAGTTCTGAAATTGTGATCTGTAGTAGCTTTCTGTGTTCTCTTTCCAATTCCACTAGTCTGAACCAAATTGGATTCTCCAAGAAAGAGTTATGCACAATCTCCCGCAGTGACCTGATTATAGACTGGTTCAGTAGGGCGAACTTGTATGAAGTGCCACGTATCACTGTTTCAACCCTTGACTCTGAAAAATATACAAAATAAAACTACAGTTCGTCCTCTTTCTGTAACTTCTTACGAAATTTCAATCTGATTCTCAAACAGAAAGTTATGACGATTTTCCCCAGGTCACCTGTTTTGAGTGTAATTTAGGAGTCTGCAAAAAGACCAACTTCCTGAGATCATATCTCCGAAAATGTCGCGCAAAAAGATCTGAAATTTGGACCCAAGGTTCAGCGCGATTTCTTCTCAAATGGGTTTTTTTTGCGACTTCTGAAACGTCACAGAAAAAAGTTATAGCGAAAATGCCACGATGACCTGTTTGGAGCAGCGAAACCCTAGAATCCAAAGCTCTGATACCAAATGTTATGAAACCAGCTCAAGAAAGGATAGAAAAGATAGATCAACGCCTTAGAATTCAGCCTCTTCGAGGGGGCAACCTCCTTTACATTACATAAATGAACAATTCTTGGATGATACAAATGAAAATATCTCCTTTCTATATATAGGAGTCTAAGTGGTCCCAATACAATCAAAGCCTACATAACAATAATATTGTAGGGCACAACAATAACAATAGTGGGCTTCTATGTGGCACAATAGTAACAATATGGGCACTACATGGGTACATCAATATAAATAAGGGGTATAACTACAATATTAATGGGGTAATCACTAGTATTAAAGGGACCCAACATCAACCTGTTAATGATAATATGGACTCCTTGATGATATGGACTCTTTGATGATGATGTGGACACGTTCGACTCATTAATCATGATATTGATGATGTGGAATGCTTGATGTTGATATTGATGATGTAGACTTCTTGGTAACGATATGAACTCATTGATGATGTGGACCACTTCATGATGATATGGACTCCTTCATAATTTTGATTGTGATGAGAATGAATTTGAGCAGATATGAGAAAGTTATGATCAAGAGGGAGTTGACGCACTCTCTAGAGATAAGTAATTTCTGGATTGTTTTTATTATTGTTTCATTATCAATCTCTTGTATTTGTATGCCTTACTTGGTTCCATTCGATCTTCCATGGCCTCCCAATGAGAATTGCAGGAACATAATAAAAACTTCCAAGCTATGGAAAATTGTTGATAATGAATGGAAGCACAAGTGACAAGAAAACTCATGATCAGATGGGATTTGGAATTGAGGGAGAAACTAGGATCAAATTGATTGAGGCACGTTTTATAAAGATGGAAATACATTTTTGAAGAATGATGTTTATATAAATATGTTGAAGTTGATCTCATGATTGTTTTGCTATGTATTGGTGATATGTATCTGACTAGGACTAAGGTCCTTTCCATCTAGTGTAAGTGGGATTTGATTGAAAGATTAGAAGTATGAGCATGATGAAACCTGTGTTGGGGTTGTGACATAATGGAATATAAGTCCTTGGACACTTTCTTAAGGAAAATTATAAGAAGATGTGAGACTTTGTTGTGTCATATCCCAATTATTAGCTCGTTGAACCACCTAATACATGGAATTGTTAACTCTATCTAGACTAAATGTATTCTAGGTGTTGTGATGCTTTGAATAAGATAGATGGTACTATTTCATGTAGAAGGTTAAAGCTAGAAATGTAGTTAATTTGTGAAGTTGGTTTTTTTATCTATTATTAAATAGAATTTTGTTGATATTTTCTTCGGTGAGAAGTCGTTTATTATTTGCCTGATTCGACAACTGTTGCTGATATTTTCTTTTATGAGAAGCCACTTATTCTCTGTGAGTTTAAATGATTATTGTTGATGATTCATTATGTGAGAAACCCTGGATGAATCTGAATGAACAATTAGATGTTGTTGTCTTCCAGAATGTTTGATAAAGTGCTAAAATCCACCATGGCTACTTTTTTGTTGCTAAGATGGTTGTTGATGATTATGTGAGAAGAATTGAATGTTTGAAAATCTCATTGGAGAGGGAGCATTGATTATATAACACCCTTAATATTCCTTGGGTTGTGCGCTGGGAGTCCTATGGATTGGTTGGGAAGATTGTCATTCCCATAGGTTGTGGGCCAGGAGACTAGTGAGTCGGGTCGGGGAGGTTAGTTATGAGGAATTGAGTTTGTGATCTATCCCTTAGGTTGTGTGCCTAGAGACAAATGGATTGGTTAGGGAGATAGATCTTGAGTTCCCTTCCTTAGGATGCGTTCGAGAGACCTATGGTTTGGTCGGGAAGGATTAGTTTCCTCCCTTAGGATGTGGGCCCAGAGACCTTGTTTTTGGTTGGGGTGATGTATTCAATGGATGTAATTGAGATAGGGATTCCTCCCTTAGGATGTGGGCTAGGAGACCCCGTTTATGGTTGGGGAGATGCATCTTGTGTATATGATTAAGATAGGGGTTCCTCCCTTAGGCCATGGGCTAGGAGACCTTATTTGTGGTTAGGGAGATGTACCCTATGCATATGATTGTCTTGGCCTCATTGAGTGATTATATGCTATGTATCTTTCGTTATGATGAGACTGGTGATCTCTCCCTTAGGCTATTTGCTAGGATACCTATGGATTGGTCTGGGGTATTGATCTTGACTAAGAGAGAGACTTTTTCTTATGATATATCCCTTAGGATGTGGGCCATGAGGCCTATGGATTGGTAGAGGAGATTAATATTGAGAGAGAGAATGAGAACTACATCCCTACCTAAGATGAAGTGTGGGAAATTATGATAGTCCTGGTCGGTATTTTCATTATGTGAAAATTTTGAAAAATTCAAATCTATGTTTTTCCTCCAAAATTATTTCAAGCAAACCTCCTATTTTTCTAAGCTAGTTCGGCCCATAAAAGGAACCCATTCAACCCCCTTGGATGTCTATATAAAGGATACCACCTCTCCTCATTTGGCACATCAAATTATCTTTTGATTATCTCTTTCCTAGCGTAGAAGAAAGGATGAAGTGGTCAAAATCAGAAGGAGAAGAAAGAGGGTTTGATATTTAATCTAGATTGGAATTTGATATCAGTTACTGGTTGGTTATTCTCTTGATGTTGTCACTAACTCCCTCTCGCATAAGGAAATATTTATGGTTTTTCCCCTTATGGGGTTTTCCCCGGCCTCACGCCTAATTTTTGTGTCTCTTGTCTCATTGTCTCATGGTTATTTTACCACTCTTCCATGTTTATTTGTTGATATTTTTATTTTTTATAACTACTTAATGATACTAAAATAAATTCTATGTGAATCTAATTATTATTTATCATTATAAGTAGTTATCAATTGAAAAAAACATATTCTAGCTTGTGCCCTAGAAATTCAACACAAGGCCCAAAAACAACTTGAGGTGTTAGTAAAGATTGACTATGCAAAGATAATGATTAAAGGGGCCTTGGGAATGGCTAGTGTCTGGATCCCATCCCACCACCTGAGATAATAACTTAGAGCCAATGATGCATTATATCTCATTTTCAATGTCACATTCAACTTGAGTGATTTCCTCTTGTACTCTTGGCAGAGTAAATTCTCAATTATGGGTTGCAAAGATTTAACATAATGTTAGGCTCGAAGGATACAAATATCCCTATAGTATGCAACACCATATCAATCCCACTCCCTTTGTCTCATCATGCTTACCATCAGTGATAGGAGGTATAAGAATATGCCAAGGAATAGATGCAACTAGTGAGAGTTCAATGAATCTAAGCCAGTAGGAGGTGGAGGGAAAAAGTGGAGGAGCCCAATGAGACTAGAGGGAAATATAGTGTACTGGTGGAGGGGATATATTTTGGAACTAAGAATAGATGACAAGGGAAGATGAAGGTAAGGAAAAAAAGGGAATGAGGGAAAGAATCCAACAGAGCTCTAATGGACCAGAGAGGATGCCTCTTATAAATGAATTCCATGGGGAAGACCACAAAATTTCTTATGAATGATGGGGAATTCTGGGGAGAAAGAATTAATACAATAGAGAAAATACTAATCACCAAATAAATACCTAAAACCTAGCACAAAACCCCTAAAATATACTAGGCACTATGAGATTGAAGGTACAACAAGCAAGTTCATACAAATTGTTAACCACCTTCCTCATGCATATATAGATGGATCGGTAGGCCATCTTAGTTTATTGCCTCCCAAAATGAATAATATGTAGATTATTATCAAGATCAAAAGCCACATTAACCTTCCTCATATGAGGGGATTTAGTAACTCGATGATACTTTATATTCTAGTGGAGATCCACCATTAAACTAGATGCAAGAAACATGACCATCAAGAAGGAATTATAGTTATGGAACATTGATAAATTGAGTGATGGAATATGGGTATTAAAATATTAGGGGGGTGTTGATGCCACATCCTCCTTCCCTTATGGATAGTGGAAGGAAAACCTTGTGCCCCCACATAGTTTTTAGGATGGACATCCCATTTAGGGATATAGAATATGTTATAGTAAAAAATAACCAACTATTTTATTATTATAAATATACTTTTATTTTTATATTACTATAGAATCTAATCCCTTAATCCTTTCAACAAGGAAACACACCCAAACTATAATAAGACAAGATATAGTAAGTAAACTTATGTTTTCCTTGAGATTTCTTAATCAGATTGAGAAACAAGTACTAATTAACTAACCATATCAAGTTATGGAAATCTAAAATCCTATTTGGATCACTCATCCATGAGGATCGTGAAAGGAAAATTTTCGACAAGTCCTCAAAACATAGCGAAACTAGTCTCAAATCAAAGAGCTCATCATTCTAAATCCAATCATGTAAATATCACCTCAAATCGACATAGTATTAAGAATTTATGACCCACTGACATTTTTGAAAACAACTAAAAATTTTGCAGGCAAGGACGCTTGGCATGTTGACTTCAGCAGTACGGATGCTGACATTAGTTGTATGAATTTTTAAATCAACATGTGATGTGATAGTACAGACGAGGGGAGCCAATTACATAGTGAAACATGGTACATGAAAGACCAATCATGATGAGACATGTGTTAGCCCAGTCAACAGGCCGAAATTCGCTAAGGAGGCAATAATTTGGACCGGTCTGGTGGCCACCGGCGATGAAATTTTTTCCTACCAAAAATGCCTAATAAACCCTAAAATATCGGTGGGAAAATGGGTCGTTATGGTTTCAAAATATTATTTAAAAAAAAATAGTTGTCGACTGGTTCGCAGGTGGTCAACCCTTCCGACTGACGCACTGACTAGCAAATGACCATGGTGGTGTATATATATATATATATATATATAAACAAATTAGCGACGGGTATTGAACCAGCTCGGCAGGTCTACCACTGTCGGTGACCGAACACTATAAACCTCCGATAACAAACAATGAACTATTGCCAAAATTAAACCACATGAGTGGGTCGGGTGAGGGATGACCTCGTGACCTCCATCGGCCAAACACCACCTGCCACCGCTACGCCAGCGGAGCATTTTGGAATTTCCAGTGGCCGAATATTATTTAACACATATGAAACCTAGTGCCAAGGGAGAAGTATGCATGGCAGAGAAGGAGACACAGACCTGTGCAAACAAAGTTCAAGATAAGGAGAATATTATAAGGAATATTTTAGGGAATCTTGTAAGGAATCTTTTGATTCCTTAGAACCTGAAGAATCACTAGTGTAGAAGTAGGACAAGTTTATACTTAGTATACTCGGTTTTCTACAAGGAATGCCATGGTGAGGTATGTTTCATCATCGGGGTAGTCAAACTCCATTTGACCCATGGGAAGGAATATTTGGGGAATTTTTGAGATTCCTGTGGGTCCAGATTTTGATCGAACTAGAAGAGGGTTGACTTTATAGTCATTGTTATTGATTTTTTGCTAGGATTCCAACCATGTAGTCTATTTATTCAGCATAGGTATACATTTTTAGGTCATCCCCAAAAGTGGAGGTATAAGGTCTCATTTTGTATTTTCTTATAAACTTACCCACATTGAGCAAGGCCCGAAGAAATAGCCCACATTGGGTGAAATCTGTTATCATGTTGTTTTATTTCTTTGATCTCATGGTTGCATTTGATTTTCAATTATTTTATTACTTGGTTACATGCTCTTTAAAATTCAATTCTGTATGCATCCTTCAAGTAAAATATTTGGATCAAGTATGGTATTAGAACATGTCTTCTTGATGCGAGTTGCGTGAGTGAATGCTAACCAGGAAAAAGCTCCAAATAGGTGAAGGAAAACTCAAATCCTTTGATCTTGAAGTGGGGCATGCAGCACGAAGATAGAACATGGTAGGTGAGGAAGCTCGATTGGAGGAAGAGAAAAATTATTGCAAGATATTCCTCACTATGGCAGAGAAAGTAGAAAAATTGTTTGCAAAATATGAGAAGATAATCAAGCCTAAGAAGAAAAAGCCTGATGATCATGCCTCGGTAAACCATGGAGGTGGAGGAGAAGAGGCCCCTCCCTCTCCATCTTCTAGTGACATTTCTTCTTCTTCCTCTTCTCATCGCTCTAACATGCATCACATGAATGCATCTAAAAATCCATTTTTTAAGCTAGATGTAAAGTTTGATTTGCCCACATATAATGGAGAATGCAATGCAGAGAAGTTAAACAATTGGATTAGAAAAATCAAGGTCTATCACTAGATTCAGAAGATCGAGGAATATGAGGCCAAGATCTAATTATCTTCTCTTCGATTGAGTGGCAGTACTCTTGTTTGGTGGGAGAACAAGTTGCAAAAAGATAGCAAACACATGGGTAATCTCATTTCTTCTTGGTCAAATTATGTTTCTGCATTAAGCTATGAGTTATATCCTTTGGGTTATCGACAAAATGATTTAATGAAATGAAAATATTGAGGCAAGGAAAGGGTCAAAATGTACAAAGATGCATAGAAGAGTTTAGAAAACAAGCTTTAAATTTGGGCATTTAAGATGATTCACCAGAAATTGTAACAAAGTATATTGTTGCTTTACATAGTTACATCAAACATTCTTTGTTGTTATTTGAGCCTATTACTATTGATGGATCCAGTATGAAGGCCATTCACCTTGAAAGAAGGGACAAGAATTACAAAGAAGATCAACCCAAGAAATCATATTTCAAACCTCATAATGGAAAGTTCAAAGGAAAAGGAAAGGGAAAGGACAAGAAGGAAACTACAACCAAGAAAGAAGAAGGAGCAAAGCCATCTTGCACAGATTGCAAGAAGGAAGGCCATGATTATGAACATTGTTGTATGTTGCATCCATAGTTGAATCCAAAGAGATTTGGTGGAAAGAGCAAGAAAAATATGTTGGCAACCGTGTAGTAGGACCTTGGATTCGAATCTGATGACGAGACATAGATCACAGTAGTGGGCGTACAAGGTACCAACTTTCTCTTCATGCTAATGAAAATTATTTAACTGCATGCAAGTACTTGTTAATGAATGAAAGAGGAATGCATTGTTCCACATTAGAGTTGTGATGCGACATACTAAAGTGGAAACCTTGTTTGATTCAAGCTCACACACAAACTTGATTTAATAATCCTTGGTTAAGAAATTATGGTTGGATACCAAGCCTCATCTAAAACCATACCCTCTTGATTGGGTCCGCGACAAAGCCAAATTATACTCAACCAAAGAGTGTAGGGTTAGATTTGTGATTTCATCCAAACTAATAGATGAGGTTGACCTTGATGTTGTACATTTGGATATTTGTGGCATTGTATTGGGGAGTTCATATTTGTATGATAGGAAATAAATTTTCTTTCGCTATGAAAGCAAGTATAATCTCAAGAAATATGAGGTGGAACACATTGTTAGAGCTCATCGTGCCAAGATCAGTGCAAGTCTTGTAAGTGCAGGTTAGATGAAGAGATTGATCAATTCCAGCAAAGGGTGCATGCTCATGGTTGTGAGAGAAAAATATGTGGAGATATCTGAAGCTTTCCAAGGTTATGATCCCACTCATTAAAAAGAATTGTATGAGTTTTTTCTAACTATAATGGGATTTTTTAGGAACCAAGTGGGTTTCCTCCAAAGCATGATATCCAACATGAAGTTCACTTGCAACAAGATGCTCCTTTACCAAATATTGGTATGTATATGTTGCCATCCATTGAGATGGAGGAGATAAAGAAATAAGTGCAGAAATTGTTGAACCAAGGGGCCATAGGACCAATTTATTCTCCATGCAGCTCACCCATCATGTTGGTGCCAAATAAGGATGACACATGGAGGACGTGCATGGACTATAGGGCACTCAACAAAATAATGGTGAATAATCGATACCGTCTCCTTCACATTGATGATTTATTAGATAAATTGAAAAAGGTTATATATTTCACAAAACTGGACTTGCACAGACACAAGAAATATTAAAAATATTAAGCAAGTCACTGGTTTTCTGTAATATTTTTTATATATAAGAATGACTGAATGGTTAGTCATGGATATTTCTAAAAGGGAGATATGATTGCAGTGTACAAATTGACATGGTGACCATGGCCACATTTATGTCATTGGTGTGTTTCTGAGATTTGGGTGGTGACCGTGGCCACATTTACATCATTGGCGTGTCTGTGAGATTTGGGTGGTCATGGCTGACGCAACATTGCGTTCCATTTTTCCTCAAATACAAGACACATAGAAAAGTTAAACTTCTGGTAATACCAACAACAAAAAATACAAAGTTAACTAAGCTTGTGATTGTACACTGCCATTAATCCGTCAACGTACATATTATCATTACAGAATAAGACTCTAACCAATCAGAATGTATAAAAATTAGATTGAAAATAAAATAAATTCAAAGGTAAACATTAGATAAGATCATTTAATTTTTGATAAATTTAAAATTAATATCAACATCAATGTTTTTTTGAATAAGTTATTACCCTGTTGCGGCGGGGAATAATAACATAACATACTATACTGTTAATTTAATTTTATAAAATTCAAAATCAATGTTGAAAGAGACTAACATGAGTGGGCCTGACAACATAGTTGTGTTACTCGGACATATTCTGGATGACAATCTTTGAAAGTTTATAACAAGTATAAAAGAAGATGCATCCTGCAAATTTCCATAAATCCTATGTGTCCTAAGATGTCGTTGATTACAATGTTTGAATGTTTATGAATGTACAAACGGGTGTATCGCATCAGTAAATGTAGTCATAATTACGTCGAAGGCATTTTATATGGTGAGGTTCTTTGCGAAGACACTGTTTAGATTCGTTGTTACTGAAACAAATCTTGAACACATGTTTCACATAATTACATCAATCACATGTTTTCTCCATCACGTTGGGTTTTCACGGTATGCATGGACTTAATTGGTGGTTGTTCCCGATAAAAGGGGTTGCTGCAGCTTCCAAGAAGTAACCTATTTGCCAAATATGTCGGAAAAGTTGGAGTTAACATTTCCAAACACTTAATCTAACATATTTCCAAGGCCATCGATTGTATCTCTGAAATATTATTTTCCAATTGTATCAGAGAAGTTGGAGTTACTATTTCCAAGCACCTACACTCACATATTTCCAAAACCTGAAATAAACTGATATGAAAATCAACTTAACGGTTTAGAGTACACTAATTGAATGAATGGAAAGAGGAGTGTCCACTCGCTTCTCCCACAGGAGAGTATGTATCAATAATTCTCTAGAAAAATGCCACAATGGGCCTATGTTTACTCATAAAGAATATTATTCCAGCTGCCACGGACTCGAAGACATGCATAAAAGTTAAACCTCTGGTAATACCAACAAAAAAATACAAAGTTAACTAAGCTAGTGGTTGTACACTACCATTAATCTGTCAAAGTACATATTATCATTACATAATAAGACTCTAACCAATCAAAATGTAGAAAAATTAGATTTAAAAAAAATTAAATTTTTTTCAAAGGTAAACATTAGATAAAATCATTTAATTTTTGGTAAAATTTAAAATTAATGTCAACATCATTGTTTTTTTAATACGTTATTACTATGCTGCTGCAGGGAATAATAAGTTGAAGGATATCACAAATGCAACAAAACAATACAAGAAGGTTGTGTATGAAGGCATGTAAAAATTACATTTTAATGTTGGTGCATACGTTACACGTGGAAAGGAGTTTTTAGGTTTTCACCAATGAAAAGACACTAAATAGCTTTGCCCCTAATCTGAAATGGAGAATTTTACAACCAACGTTAGGGTTTTCAAAGGTCATGATGTCTATGTGTAATTCTCTATACCTCGGTGTTTCTATTTCCCTCTCTTCACAATGATTCACCTCATCTACATTCAATGCAATTCATCTAACCAAGAATTGATTAATTATGCGTGAACCCTAACTTTCCAACCTTTGCCAATGCGTTTCAATATCTACCAGTGATGCTAAAGGTATTGTCTTCACATAAAAAGTTTGAATGAAAGGAAGCATAAAATTATCAATTATTGGTTAATGGAAGCTTCAAAATGTTATTTATTTCAAAATGTGGCATATTTGAGGATGAAAATGTTATTTATTTTAAAAATAACACTCATAAGAAGGCATAAAGGATGAATATGCTGAGGTTTTAGAAATCTAACATTCTTTTGAAAATAATTGAAGGATAGCAAGGCTCTTTTGAAGTCTACACCCTAACTTGTGGCAACCATGATCCTCATTTCCTACCTTTCATTCCATCATTTCACTGATTAGGGTTAGCTATTTGTGCAACAACATTATGGGAGCATTTGAATGTGAACCTATGCCTTGTTGAAGTCATCCTTGATGGAAAAACTAATAATCTCTTTTAACTTTTATGGAGGAGTATTGTGAAGATCTTATGCTCGTTGATGTTATAAACCCTCAACAAGGTAGACCAAGTACCATTTGGAAGGAAAAACTATTAGGAGTGTTGCTAGTCATAATGATTTGCATGTTGAAGCCTCAAAGCCTATTTCATTTATCTTCTTATATTTTAATATTTCAAGTCAATGATTAATAACAAGTGTCATCTAGGAGTGACTTGGAATGTGGAGAGTTTTATGAGTCCATGAGGGAATTTTAAATATCACGGGGGAAGCTAAAAATCATCTATTCACTTGTATAAATGCCCCTCATGCCTCATTCTTAGGGGATTTTGAAACTTGAATACTTTAGCATAGTTATAGCCTTCTAGCTTTGAGCTTTTCTACTCTTGGTAGTTGATACGATGAGTGATTTTGAGGCTATGTTTTTTTCTTTAGGGATGATATTTCTCTCATTCCATTATTACATTTTAAGAGGCTTACAATACATGTGCGTGGGATTTTCAACATTTAATGAAAAACCTTTTCACTTCATGCATTGATTCCTAGGTATATTAATGGCATTTGTAATGGATATCCAATGCTTTTATTGTTTTTTCATATGTGTTTACATATTGGTTAAATTTTAATGAACTATTTTTTTTCATGCATTTGGTATGTTCACTTTGAGTATTTGCTTTTCAATCCATGCACATGCTATTAATTAGTAGTGAACTAATTTGTAGTTGGTTTCTAGCACTTTCCTACTTGTGTATGTCATAATTAGTCTCAGATTCTCTCTTAAGGCATACCCTTCCTCATTATTTTATTATTAAGTTCTTGAATTAAATTTTACAAGGGTTTATTTCGTCTTAGTTCTTTAGACATTTTGAACTTGGTCTCAAATTTATTTATTTGCATTTCAAAGCCAAGAGTAACACACACACACATGGTGAAAACAAGGCCCAGATATTAGATGAGGCTCATATCCCAAACCTTGTGATGTCTAATTGGGACTTCACACCAAGTTGACCCCCTATTATTGGAGGAACATCATAAATAGTCAAAATATTCCCTGACCAATTTTATCATATATGTGTGAAATTGAAAAATAGGTAAGTGCATCCACAATAGGTGGCATGATTCTCCAATGAGATTTGTATTCTATAGGCACCACCTGAAGATGTGGAGTTATAAGGGATTGACTAGTGATAAAAGAGATCATGTTAATGATGGAATTATGTGGAGATGGGTTTGTTGGTGGAAGGGGAAATATCACAATTAACAAGTAATATTTCAACATCTCTCCAACACTCAAATTTTTTTAATAATATCTTATGAAATGAACTATATTGATGTTGTGGAGATGTGATTCTATCTTGGAGTATGTGAGTTGGTTGATAATGAAAATATTACTTTCATGAGGGAGCATAGCAACCATAAATATTGAGTAAATGACAACTTTCATAGCATAAAATAAAATTTTCTGGAGTAATATATTATGATCCAATGGGGAACTCATGATCCAGGTAGCTCCAAACACAGGCAGAAGTCCTGGAGGACTTAGAAAGGGTCAAAATTTGAAGTGGTCAGAACGCTCCCAAATCAGCACCAGATCGAAGTGCTCATCACCTTGATTCTAATGGTGCATATGGTACTCAAATCCGAGCTCATATGAGGGAGAAAGAACTAGTCAAACTTTTGGTCAAAGTTGTGTTGTCTGCGAGGTTTAAGTGTCTTACAAATTCACCCTCAACCGGTGTGGGAACCTAGCTCTTGAGAATGGGAAAAATTGTTGCCTCTTTAATTTTTCTAATAGCCCTTATATTAGACAAAATCGAAAAATATCTCTATTTAATAAAAAAAATAAAAGAAATATAAAATATGGGTGGCGGGCCACCACCCCCGCCGGCCCCCCCTCAACCACCACCTATATAACAAAACATTTATATAGGGGTGAGCGGGCCACCTTCAGTGGTCCCGACCGATGCCCCTACCATAACCATATGACACTTGTAACAATTGTGGGTGACAGGGTTTAAACCTGCCTGACCGGAACGGTCGGCCCACCGCTCGGGCGCCTACACAACACCACATCAATACACCAACCTCCATTTGACAAACATAACAGTGTCGTGTAAATCACACCAAAATGTAACGATTAGCACCATAAAAATCCGTGCCCATTCAAACTTTTCCTCTATTTAAAAAGAAAAAAAAACAAAATGGTTATGTGCCATTACGGGGATTCGAACCCTTATTTCCGCCAACTTAGCAATCTCCACCACCATTGAGCCACAAGGCTTGACCTTGATGGCTCTGCCCAGCAACATCTATATAAATCCTTTCATTCATTCACCCAAGGGGACGGAGGCACCGAACGGGGAATGAAGAGCGCACATTGCAGAACCATGAGTAATGAAAGTAGGAGCGGAACCTTGACATAGATACCAAGGCAGAACCCTGACACGTTTTTTCATACAATTCTTTAATTGCAGGTGGAACCATGAGCATGGAGTAGAGGCAGGCAAAACCATGATTGAGCCCAATTTTTAGGAGGGCAAAATTTTACCAGTGTCCAAATTGGATAAAGTTTATGTTGATCCTACACCTGTCGGCGACATGAACCTGATGGCACATAAATTTTTTTGATCTAAGCAACAAATCTTCAGATGGCCCAGAGGAGGGAATCTTTGAGGAATCTAGGGGGAATCTAAAAGATTCATGTAGCCCCATATTTTCACTTTGTCAAAATTAAAAAATTTGATGGTCTATTTTACACTATTTGATGCCACAAATTTGGTGGTGTAATCAGATTTTCCACTTGATCATTCCGTTTTTCAGTCACTTTTCAAATTGGAGCACAGGTGTCAGCATTCGATGTGCGAGCACTCATTTCCATGATATTCGATGCCACAAGATTGATGGTACAACCATATCCAACAGTTTATCATACTCTTCTTCAGATAACTCCTTGGTGTGAGGTATATGCTGTGTGATCATGTACTTCTTGTTGGAATTATGATACAGGTGTTGTCCTTGATGGAAACTCACTCAGATGAAAGATTATAGTACAACATGTGAACAGCAAAGAATTATAGATCAAACTACAAAGGATGAAGAAAGAGAGGTATACACAGGTTCACCTTGACCAAGCTGCGTATACACGCAAGTTCACTGAACACACGTAACGTATACGTACTCATGCACTTTCACAGAAAGAAAAGCACGCGTATCTTGGAAAACTAAGTTTTTGGTCCGAGGTATTTGGTCCAAGGTATTTTGATCCAAGGCGTTGGTCCAAGGTATTTGGTCTGAGGTATTAACCCTAGGTATTTGGTCCAAGGTATTGGTCCTAAGTGGTTTCGGTCCATGGTATTGAGGAAGGCCTAAAACTATATAAGGAGGAGAAGATCATTAGGCCATGTGTGCAAGTATCGAATATCTGATCAAGTGTGAGATCTAGTATGCAGGTTATTGGCTTATGGTGATGTGCTTGATCTGAACCAAGGATGAACCTTAGGGGTTGATGAAAGATAAGACCTAATGATGGATCAAGATCTTAAGGCTTGAAATGAATTATCATTATGTGGTTTGATCATGTATAGTCTAGATTTGAATACTGACACATGTGTTATTTTGTAAATATTATGATCTGGGTATAACTAAGGTCTGGAATAGTTGTAGAATTATGAATTGATATTTGCAGATGTCTACGCTGGTTGGATTTGATAAAAGTGCCTATACACGCAGGTTCGACATATGGAAGTAGTGTATACCTTATAAAATATGTTTCAGTTGTTTCTATTTGTTGTTGCAGAGTTCTGGGTTCTGGTTTGGGTTCTGGTTACTGTATTCTAGTGACAGTATTCTGAATGATTAGATTGATTGTGATTTGATGATGGGTTGTCAAAGTGATTGATTGATTTAGTTGTGGTTGATTTAGAAAGTGATGATTGAGTTTCAGTGATTGGTTGATGCAGATGTATTTGATGATTGAATTACAGTTATGATGTTGTTGATGGATCCAGTCTGAAAATTTATGAAACGTGGTCCTTGGAGGAAGAAAGAAGGTCATAGCCTTCTCTAGGTCACCACCTACGTACTAGTAAACATATCGGCTAGTACAAGAGCTAGGGGGTTGTAGCTCCCTTCCAATAGAAGCTGGAGAATGAGAGAAGGTTGTAACCTTCTACAAGTGGAAGCCTATGTACTGGTATAAGTCTGCACTAGTACAAGATTATAAACAGATTTCCTTATTATTAAAAGAAGACAGAGACGACAGCAGTAGGTGGTTTTTACCCACATTGGGTTTTCACCTTATATCTTGGTTTTCATGCGTGTTTCTTATGTGTGATGCTTTATTCTACTTTTAATGCATTGTCTAATAAATCTCTGATATACTGGTTAAAATTCAATGCATGATAAATTGGGTAAATCAAAAGTTCTCTGCATATACGTTGGTTGCTTTAAGTACAGTCACGTGTACACGCTAGTTCACTTAGTTGAAGTAGCGTATACAAATCTATTTGGGAAATAAAATTATTGATCTGATAATACTGATTCACTCCCCCTCTCAGTATTATTTCCAACAATTGGTATCAGATCGGGTCCTTTAGAAGAAGCTTGATCGCTTGAAGGGAGATCCATCATCATGAGTAATCAAGAAAGTGTGGGATCCATCGGACCACCAATCTTTGATGGGAGAAAATTTGTTTATTAGAAAATAATAACCACAACCTATCTACAATCACTTGGAACAGATGTCTGGGAAATTGTGGAAGGAGGATATACATTTCCATTAGCAATTCCTATAGATACGACAGGTAAAAAACAATATGAAACCAATGCCAGGGCTGTCAATACATTATTTTGAAGTCTGTCACAATCAGAGTTTGCCAAAGTTATGCAATTCAAATTAGCCAATGAAATATGGGACAAAATCGTTCTGAGCTATGAAGGAGACTCTTAGGTAAAATGTGTTAAACTTCAAACTCTCAGAATTCAGTATGAAACTCTTAAGATGCACAATGATGAAAGTATAGCTAGTTACTTGTTACATATAGATGAGGTTGTCAATTGTATGAAGAATTTGGGTGAAGATATAAAGGAAGTTACCTTAGTTGAGAAAGTTTTAAGATCCTTGTCTACTAAATTTGAATTAAAAGTGTCTACCATAGAAGAAAAACGGGATCTGCAGACTATCACTATGGCACAGCTTCATAGAATCTTAACTGCACTTGAGATGAGAAAAGAGGGTCCATGAGATATGAGAGAATCTGCATTTAAAGCTTCAACAAAAGGAAAGGAAGAACTTAATGAATCATGACATATTTCAGAAGAAGAAGATGAAGTAAACTTTGTCAAGCTTCAATGGGATTCCGGAAGATTTAGAGGTAAACTACCCTTCAAATGTTTTGCTTGTGGTAGAGTCGGTCATTATGCTACCAAATTTACTCATAAATATAAATATGAAAAAGGGAAGGAATATGCAAAATGGAATATAAAACAAGTTGTAAATAAAAAGAGTTACTATACTCATGAAGATAGTGATGTTTTATCAAATAGTGATGAATATGAAAATAGTAATGACTATAAACTTCTAATGGCTTATGACGATGATAATTTTTGGGATTCTTCAGAAGAAGATGACCTTCGTGAAGAAACCTATAAACTAAAAATCTGTTTAGAAGAAAAGAATATGATTATAGATACCTTGACATACCAACTTGTTGAAAAAGGAAAACATAATGAAAAACTAGAATGTGAAATTGTGGGTCTAAGAAAGGACCTCGAGAAAACAAAATCTCTCAATCTTAGATTTGCTAAAGGATTAGAAACCTTAAATGAAATTATCAAAGTCCAACGTTCTCCTCTGATAAAGAAAGGTCTTGGATATACTGAAGAAGCATTTGAATTGCAGAAGCCGTCAACCTCCACTAAAAGCTACCTTGATGTAGCAAAGAACAGTGAACAGTATGACAATCGTCAGCAAAGGCATAAAGCAGATCACTAGGTAAATCAGACTCAATTTTCTTCAAGGATGAACAGAAGCCACAACCAACCTCAGGTAAATCATACTCAATTTTCTCCAAAGATGAATATCAATAGAAACTACAATCACTAGGTCAATAGATTCGATAATCGTAGAAACTTCTTTAATGGTCAATGTTTCTCATGTCATAATTTTGGACACAAAGCTGCTCAATGTGTTGCTTAAAAAACCATCATGAATAGAGAAGCACAAAATCAAAGGAATGTGACAGGGATCAAGAAAATTTCCTATAATAACTTTTCTCTTCTTGAAAATGAAATAGAATGCTCAATCTGTAACAACTTTGGCCATGAAGAATCTGAATGTAGGAGCAAATTTCGGCAAACATCTCAAAAGGAGAAAACTCCATTAAATCCAAAGATATGGAGAAGGAAAGAAACTCAACCAGAAAGATGTGGTATAGCCTTGTATGTATAAGGACAAGAAAATCAGTGGTACATCAATAGTGGATGCTCAAAACACATGACAGGTGACAAAGAAAAACTTCACTCATATAATGCCTTAGAAAAGGAAAAGAATGTCTCATTTGGAAAAGACACTCCTGCTGTCATAAACGGTAACGGCTTTGTTTTCTTGAAATAAAGGTTAAAGCTGGGAATGCTACGTATGTAGATGGTCTAAAGCATAACCTGTTGAGTGTCAGTCAAATGTGTGATCAAGGAAATGAAGTGGTGTTTCGATAAAACGAATGTGTTGTTCATGAGCTTGATACAGGAGAAACCGTGATAAAAGGTAAAATAACTCAAAAAAACTTATACATACTCAAGGGAGGACAACAACATTGCTATCTAAGCAAAAATGATGAAAATTGGTTGTGGCATAGAAGATTGGGACATCTAAGTTTTTCTCAAATAAGAAAAGCATGTAGATTCCAGGCTATTCGTGATCTTCCAGATATCAACATCCCTGAAAATACAATATGAAAACCATGTCAATTCGGTAAGCAAACCAGATCTCACTTCATTGAAAAAGAAGGGTCAGCTAGTAAACCTCTTGGACTTGTCCATACTGATTTATGTGGACCATCAAGGAAAAAGTCACCTCGTGGAGAAGAATACGTTATTTTGTTCATTGGTGATTTTTCCAGAATGTGTTGGATAGGTCTAATAAAGCACAAAGATGAAGCATTTGAAAAGTTCAAAGCCTTCAAAGCCTTGGTTGAAAATGAATCAGATCACAAAATCAAATGCCTCAGATCTGATCGAGGAGGGGAATTTACCTCGGATGAATTCTTTGACTTTTGTGAACAACATGGAATATAAAAGTAGTTATCCACCGCAAGGACTCCTCAGCAAAATGGAGTGGTAGAAAGAATGAACAGAATTGTTCAACAAATGGCTCGAGCTATGCTAGATGAATCTGGAACTCTTGCAACCTTCTAGGGTGAAGTTGCATTCGTTGCCGTAACTATTCTCAACCAAGCAAATGTTTGGGTAAACGGCACTCAAACTCCACATGAACTTTGGTATTGTAAGACTCCTACTATAAAATACTTTAAAGTTTTTGGAAGCAAATGTTATATCAAAAGGACTGATGAAAAACTTGGTAAGTTTGAGCCCAAAGCAGATGAAGGTATTCTTCTTGGTTACTCTTCCCAAATTAAAGGATATAAATGTTATAATAAAATACTTGTGATAATTGTTGAAAGTATTGATGTTGTAGTTGATGAAGAATGCAAAAATCCAAAACAGATAAAAACCGAAGATTATGACAATGAAGAAGATGGGGATTATTTTCCCACATCAAATCACAATGATTCTGAAGAAGAAACCAATGAAGCACCAGAAGAAGAGATAACGATAGAACAAAAGACTCCGTCCAGGTATGTTCAAAAAAATCATCCATAAACTCAAATTTTAGGGGAAAAAGAGGCAGGTGTACAGACAATAAGAACTATTACAGAAACCTCAAGCTATCTAGCATTACTATCCTCCACCAAACCTCAAAATGTAAATGAAGCATGCAAAGATGAATGTTGGGTCAAGGCCATGAATGAAGAACTTGAGCAAATTGAAAAGAGTAATACTTGGGAATTAGTTCCTAGAACTCATGATAAAAATATTATAGGAACTAAATGGATATTCAAAAACAAGTTGAATGAAAAAGGAGAAGTTATTAGAAACGAGGCCAAACTTGTTTGTAAAGGGTATGCTCAACAAGAAGGTATAGAATTTGAAGAAACTTTTGCACATGTTGTTGAGTCATGGAAATGGTATGCATATGTAATTTATTTCATCATCCTTTTCCTTTAGTTATATCCCTTTTATATCCTAAAATGTTAACATATCAAAGGATTATGGTAAGAATGAGGAAATTATCTGTAATTACAATTTAGCTGATCGTTATCCTTCTTTATGCAGGAAAAATATGAAAAGGACAACTGTTGTTCCCTAACCAAGGAACAGCAAAAATGCAGCAAGCCATGGAAGGAGCACAACAATTATCGATAAGGACAAAACAAATCATAGGGATCAGCACAAGGAGGAAAAATGACTGAAGTTAGAAAATTGGGTGAATCCCTCAGGATCTCTTAATCCCGAGGGATCACTTTTAATATTTAGCTTTTTACCTCTTTCCCATTATAAAAGGCAACGATTGTAAGCAGAACGGGAGGAATTACTATTGAGAAATTATAACTTTTATCATTGACTCTCGCTGTTGAGCAGAGCACGAACTTACTGTAATGCTTATGCAATGATTAATATATAAAACAATTGTTGTTCCTTCGCATCTCCTGAAGTAATCTGACAGTGTTCACTAGTGGCTAAGGGCCCAACCCTGGTGGATTCACTTGCTGTTCCTGTATCATGCATTTATGATTCTTGCAGTGTGATGGTTTGATTGAATTTCTACTTTCTGCAATTGTATCGCTTTGCTATTTCCTATTTTCCAATCTCAATGGAATTGTTCTGTTTATATATTTTGCAGTAATATTGTTGATTCAGTTTATTGTTATTTCAGATCTAGTTATTTAGTTAAGCATTCTGTTTTGAGATCATCTACTGTAAAGAGTATTGACTACTGCTGTCGAAGCTCTCAGATTGAGATCATCTGCTACTTATATTAAGAATTGTGTTTGATTGAGAATAAATCAGTTAAAAGAGGAATGAGTTATTACTACTGTATTCTCGACTGATGATTGTTGTTACTTTGATGAATGTTTGATTTAGTTTCATTAGAGGATTGAGTTTTCTTTTAATTACAATTAGAATTTACTTGCTGCATCCATTTACTCTTGTATTTGAAAGGACTATACTACAATTTAGAAGCATTACTCTCTGAGTTAAATAGCCGCCACATACTGTGTACACTCTTGAAATAGAAAGACTTGCCTGGATTGATAATTAATGTGAAGATAATTAGGAGTTAAAAAGGCACCTTTTATCACTCAACATTTTGGCGCCATTGCCGGGGAGAGTGTAGCCATTTTTGAGGAGTAGTGTACATCTAATGATTGTTGTTGAAGAAGAATTGGGTTTTGAAAACGAAAGGTAAGAACCTACGTAATGAGCAAGTAAAGTGCTTGCTCCCCCACCCTCTTTTTAGCACAATTACAGAAATCTGAAATAGGTATTTGCTGCTTGTTTGTTGGTAGAGAATTGGGTATTAAAAATGAAAGGTAAGAACCTACATACAGAGCACATAAAATGCTTGCTCCCCCACCCGCTTTTTAGCAAAAATGTTAAGAACTTAAGGTAGAGGTAAATATTTGAATTGTGTGTATGACTAAGAAGAAAAAAACTGAAAATAATCCAATTCCACTACCCAAACCCAAAAAAGCTAAGGGACCAGTGACCCTTGGACCATCAACTTTCAAAGACAACATCATAAAGAAAGCTGAATCTCAGCCATCAGTAGGTCCTAGAAAAGTTTCTTCCAGACAACCTACTGGCTCCCTTCGGGCCAGAGGCTCACCATCTGTAACCCTCGCTGAGGTCCACAAAAAAACAGAAGAGACTGAGTAGAATTTTCAAGAAATTGAAAATTCTCGCCAATTTCCTTACAAGAAGGGAATTCTAGTAATCTTTGTGAAGGAGGAGGAGAAACAGGGGAAATAGAGGAGCCAAGATCCCCTTAGGAAATAATTCAACTAGGAACACTCAACATCCCAGTTAGAGGGAGTGTTGTTAAGTTCATTCAAGAAAAAGTAGGGGAAACAGAGGGGCCAAGATCCCCCTTGGTAGTAGTTCAGCAAGGAACACTCATTATCCCAGACCAGGGGAGTGCTGTTAAGCTCATTCCCACCCCTTCTAGTCATCCTAGGAATAACTCTCTAGAGATCCCAGAAGGGTATTGGCACATATTTGATCAAATGGCCAACAACCCACAAACACCTCAGACCTCCACCTTGCAGTATCCCATCGTTGACACAGCGGTCAACGCACCTATGAAAGCCATCCCTCTCCAAAATATTCCTACCTTTCATGGGCTGACATCAGAGGATCCAGACGCATTCCTGTTTGAGTTTGATGTATTGTGTCAGGGGTATGATTATACCACTGACCCCCAAAAACTAAAATTGTTTCCCTCTACATTGAAAGGAGCAGCCTTGCGATGGTTTATGGGATTAGGTGGAGGCACAATAAATGATTGGGAACAAATGAAAACCGCGTTCCTAGAAAATTATCAGGACTATTGCAGATCTAGGGAATTGAAAGTCGAAATATTCTAGATGGTAGCAAGAGCAAGTGAAACATTAGAAGAATATGTTGAACAATTTCAATATAACCTCCAGCGATCTCCCTATGCAACTCTACCTTTACCTGATAATGTGCTGAAATCTACACTAATTAAAGGGATGAAAGAACAATGGATAGAAACATGAAATATTATGGGTAAAGGAGATATATATCAGGAGAATTATGCTAACATCATTAATTTGTGTATCAGGTGTTCAAGAGGCAGCACGAGATTGAAGCCAGTGGAATGCGACATGACCACAAGGGACAACAAAATCTCTGGTGGAGGTATAACTCACGCAGAAATTGGCAACCTGCTAGAGGATTTCAAAACTGATATTTTAGGGACTCTGACAACATAATTGGACATTATGCAAGCCAAACAAAATCAGGCAGATGCAAAACAAAACTTGGTGATATTCTGTCCTAGATGCAGAAAGAAGAATAGTCACAAAGAGTGCCTGTTGGATATGGTGCAAACCTGTGCCATATGTACGAAAGATCACGCTACAGAAAGCTTCCCATCACTCCCAGGGCTAAAATTTGTCTATAAGAAGGTAGAAGAAGATACAGAACCAATCTACTTGCTAAATTAGTGTCACCAATGGAAACCATGACAAACAGGTATGCCGAATGATCCATCCTCTTTCTTTCAAATGCCGCAATATAATTCACAACAATACCCGAGAATCATGTGGTAGAACTAGCCATCTTTTTCCAATTGGTCACAATATCCATTCCCTATGCCACCTTGGCCCAACCAATCGAATCAAAGTAACGATTGGCCAAATTCCTCTTACTTCCCACCATTTTTTCAAAATAATGCATATAATCCCAATGGCCACCCTCAACTTCACAGAACCATAACTGGCAGTCAAGCTGGCAGAGACCTACAAACCGGCCAGCGGGAACAATCCCCCTACCTCAACCCACACTGCCAGCACCCTACACATTGCAAAAGAACCCTCAGACCAACTTACAACCACAACTCCCAGCCCAACCCAACCCGAACCCCAAAAATAGACCGGTTCAATCTGTGCAACTTATTGAAGGACCAGAGCTAGAAACCGAGTTAAGGGAGTGCAATGGCCTTCAATTAAGATCTAGGCAGATAATAGAATCAGAGGGGGATAAAAATGTTCAAATTGAAGTTTCGTTACCTATAGAACAAGCACCACAAGAAGAGAACATGGTTAGACAGAAAAATCATGATCAAGCAACCAGCTCTTCTCCTCCATTCCCAGAAAGATTAATCATACCTCGCCTAATTGAACATCCTAATTTCGATCTTCTGAGAGAATTGAAAAATTTGTGTATAAAAATACCACTCCTCCAGGCTATTCAAGACATCCCAATTTATGCAAAAAATATTAAGGAATTATGTATGAAAAATCCAAAGAGGAAAATAAAAACAAATCAAACTGTCCATGTAGTTGGTACCCTATCTGATTTACTATCAGGAAGAGAAACACCTGTAAAATATGAGGACCCAGGAAATCCTATATTCATGGTGCAAATAAATGGATGCTCCTTCCTCAATGCCTTAGTCGATTTAGGAGTAGCAATCAATATTCTTACAACCACAACTTGTCAAAAGCTTGGCATTACATCCTTGGACCCAACCACGACTTTGTTGGAATTGGCTAACCGATCAGTACTGAAACTAGAAGGCACATTACAGGATGTAATGGTTTCTATAGACTGCTGGGAATACCCTGCAGACTTTCTAATCATCAATCCTATAAACTGACTTGATGGACATCCCCTAATTCTAGGTAGACCTTGGCTAGCAAATGCGGATGCGTACATAAGCTGTCGAACATGCAACATGACTATAGAAAGAGGAAGCAATGTAAAGAATTTAGCCTTATATCCTCCAGCTTAGCCAAGTTTAACAATAATCAAAAGCAGAAAAAAACCTGTATCATATCTAACTGAAAACATTAGATCACCGCTAACAATAGAAGATGCTCTCGAATTTAAGGATCAAATTGAAGATGGCATCATTAACACCTACATTAACCAACCAGATGTTGGATCCCAGCTAAAATGTCACATGATCGAAGTAGCATTCGATAGCGAAATAGAAGAAGATCCCCTAAAAGATATTAATGATCAATCAATACCAACCACCTCTGTTTATAGCAAAAAAATCATAGAAATTGAGCCAGGAAAAACTTTGAATATTAACAAAACCCTAACTGCTGACGAAAAGCATAAGCTTGTTCAACTCTTGAGAAAATATAAAGAGGCCTTTGCCTGGGATTACTCGGACATGAAAGGGATTGATCCCCTATTATGCATGCACCACATGTATATAGAGAAGGATACTAGGCCCATTCGACAACCTCAGCGGAGGTTAAATCCTCATCTTAAAGATATTGTTAAAGCTGAACTACAAAAATTGCTAGATGTAAACTTTATCTACCCAATATCTAACAGCAAATGGGTCTCTCCATTAGTAGTGGTGCCGAAAAAGAATGGAAAGTGGCGTATATGTGTTGACTTTAGAGAGCTTAATAAAGCAACCCAAAAAGACCATTTTCCCCTTCCGTTCATTGACAAGGTCTTGGACACATTGGTAGGAAAAGGATTCTTTTCTTTCCTGGATGGCTTCAGCAGATACAATCAAATTTAGATTGCCCTTGAAGATCAGGATAAGACTACCTTTACCTACCCTTGGGGAACATTCTCTTACAGGGTCCTACCTTTTGGGTTGTGCAATGCACCTACCACATTTCAGAGGGCTATACTCAGCATTTTTTCGGATATGATAAATGAAGGGCTCGAGGTGTAAATGGATGACTTTACACCATACGGAGATGAATTCGATCTAGCATTACAAACATTAGAGAAAGTGCTGCAAAGATGCATTGCCACCAGACTCTGTTTAAGCAATGAAAAATGCCACATGATGATGACCGAGGGCCTCATATTGGGCCACTATATCTTAGCAGCTGGAATTCAGGTAGATCCAACAAAAATTCAGATAATTCTTTTAATCCCTACCCCTTCCACACAAATATAGGTACGCAATTTTTTGGGATTTTCTAGTTATTATAGAAGGTTTATAATGAATTTTTCTCAGATTGTTGCACTATTATATGTGTTAACAGGAAATATTGATTTCATTTGGAGAGATAAATGTGACAGTGCTTTTGAAGATTTAAAACAGCTTCTATCAACAGCCCTAGTATTAAGGGGCCCAAACTGGGATTTGCCATTCCATATTTCATTCGACGCTTCAGACACAACCATAGGAGCAGTTCTCGGCCAGGAAGAAGATAAAACACCATATGCAATATACTATATTAGCAAAAATCTATCTTTTGCTGAATTAAATTATGCTATTACTGAAAAAGAATTTTTGGTTGTAATCTATGCTATCAATAAATTCAAACATTATATAATAGGATACCCTGTGGTTTTATACACTGATCACTCTGTTATTAAATATCTAGCCAATAAACCTGTTACAAATGGAAGAGTGACAATATGGTTGATTATTTTGCAGGAATTTGATATAACAATTAAATATCGACCAGGAAAAGAAAATCCAGTAGCAGACTTCCTTTCACGAATGCCAAAGACAGATGACTCGGCAGCAGTAGAAGACCAGTTTCCAGATGAACATTTATTTGCTGTAACAGTGAAAACACCATGGTACGTGGATGTCGCAAATTATTTGGCAGTGGGCAAATTACCCAAGCACCTGATGCCTAATGAAAGAAAACAAATAGTACAGCGCAACATGTGATTCTCTTGGATCGGGGGCTATTTATTTCATACAAGAGCTGATATGCACATTAGAAGATGCGTCAGGGAAGATGAATTTTTCGACATTCTGAAAGCGTGCCATGATGGGCCGTGTGGTGGAAATTTTGCAGATCATAGAAATGGTCACAAAGTTTTACATATGGGCTATTATTGGCCCACCATTTTTAAAGATGCCAAGATGTTTGTCCAGGCATGTGATAGTTGCCAAAGAATGGGATGCCCCGGGCAGTCTAATGAGATGCCCCGGGCAGTCTAATGAGATGCCCCTGCACCCGCAGATAGTCATTGAACCTTTTGAGCAATGGGCGTTAGACTTCATCGGTCCAATAAGCCCATCCTCTAATCAAAAGACATATATATTAGTTGCAACAAAGTATGTGACTAAATGGGTGGAGGCAAAGGCACTACCAAGGGCAACAGAGGATTCGGTAATCCACTTTCTTTTCCAACTATTCGTGTGATATGGCTTGCCTAGAGAGGTAATTACGGATGGAGGGCCACAATTCATAGGCCATAAGATCACTGCAACATTAAAGAATTATCATATCATGCAAAAAATCACGACTCCATACCACCCACAGGCAAATGCCCAAGCAGAAAGCACAAATAAACTGATTGAGACAATACTCACAAAGGCAATTGCATCACATAAACGTGACTGGGCTACCTGATTGCCAGAATCCCTGTGGGCATACCGTACGACATGGAGAAATACCACGGGATATTCCCCATACCAATTAGTGTTTAGCAAAGAACCTATCTTCCCAATTGAATTTGAAATCCAGACATTGAGGATAGCTCAGGAGGTAGGCTTGGACTTAAATGAGGCACAGATTAATAGGCTATGTCAAATCAATGAATTGGATAAAATCCAACTATTAGTTCTTCAGCACACTACACTGATCCAACAACAAAGAGCGAAATGGCATGATGCCCTTAATATGAAGAAGATCTTCCACGAAGGAGATTGGGCACTCCTGTATGATTCTAGGTTCCAGGATTTCCCCGGAAAACTCTAGACCAGATGGTTAGGACCTTATGAGATACAAAAGGTGCGTGATAATGGCACCATCACATTAGCCACTATTGATGGGTCTGGCTATTCTTTTAAAGTGAATGGACATCGAGTACAACTTTATCACAAACTGCTTACCATGGAGTCCTTTTGCCAGCAGTTACGGGAAGATTCCACCATGCAAATTCTAGCTGAGGAGGGCAACCCATCCTCAGTATTGACTCAGTGAATAATTCATTCGTTTTTGAATTTTGTACATAATTTTTTCTTTCTATTTTGACTGAATTTCTTGTATATACCGTAAATATTTCTTTTTTCTTTTGTTGTTCCCTTCGAGGAACAACTGTTGTTCCCTCCAAAGAATAGCAGCTGTTCCCTCTAAGGAACAACAATTTTGTGTACATATTTTCGTGTTGTTCCCTTTAAGGAAAAGTTACTGTTCCCTCTAAGGAACAGCTGCCATTCCCTCTAAGGAACAATAGTCTCCTGCATATTTGATTTAAGGAACAGTTGTTGTTCCCTCTAAGGAACAGCCACCGTTCCCTTTAAGGAACAGCGGTTCCATGTGTACTTGTTTTTGCTGTTCCATTTAAGGAACAACTATTGTTCCCTCTAAGGAACAACTGTCGTTCCATCTAAGGAACAACAGTTCCCTGTATATTCAATTTTCTTGCTATTCCATTTAAGGAATAGTTGTTGTTCCCTCTAAGGAACATCAACCATTTCATCTAAGGAACAACAGTTCCCTGTATATTCGATTTTCATGCTGTTCCATTTAAGAAACAGTTGTTTTTCCCTCTAAGGAATAGCAGTTGTTCCCTCTAAGGAACAACAGTGTCGTATGCATTTGCTTTTTGCTATTCCATTTAAGGAATAGTTTCTGTTCCCTCTAAGGAACAACAACCGTTTCCTCTAAGGAACAATAGTTTCGTGTGTATTTTCTTTTTGCTGTTCCCTTTAAGGAACAGTTGCTATTTCCTTTAAGGAATAGCAACCATTCCCTCTAAGGAACAAAAATTTCATGTGTATTTTCTTTTTGTTGTTCCCTTTAAGGAACAATTGTTGTTCCCTCTAAGGAACAACAGCCGTTCCCTCTAAGGAATAATAGTTTCGTGTGTATTTGTTTTTTTGTTGTTGTTCCCTTTAAGGAACAGTTGTTGTTCCCTCTAAGGAATAGTTGTCATTCCCTCTAAGGAACAATAGTTTCTTCTATATCTATTTTTTGTTTTTCCCTTTAAGGAATAGTTGATGTTCCCTCTAAGGAACAACTATTGTTCCCTCTAAGGAACAACAATTTTGTTTGGGTTTGTTTTAATGTTGTTCCCTCTAAAGGAACAACAGTTTCATTTGCATCTGTTTTTCTGTTGTTCCATCTAAGGAACAACTGTTGTTCCCTTTAAGGAACAACAATTTCGCGTCCAATTGTTTTTCTTTCTTTTCGTTGTTCCTTATAAGAAACACTTGACGTTCCTTCTAAGGAACAACTGTTTTTCCCTCTAAGGAACAACAGTTCGGTGTGTAGTTTTGTTTCTTTTTGCTGTTCCTCCTAAGGAACAACTGTTATTCCCTTTAAGGAACAACACCTTTCTTTTTTGTTGTGTGTTTTTCTTGTTGTTCCCTACAAGGAACATCACTCTTTGTGAGAGGTTTTATTTAGAAAATAAGCACCTTTTGAATATTATTTCACTCTTTATGATCCTCTATAGGGAAAGAATACAAACATATATGTAAGGATACAAAATTTGAAAGTTACTGGAATAAGCAAATCGAATATTATCATCTTTAATGAGACTTCTTTGTATTGATTAAAAAAGGGAAGGACACAACCATCTATATCACTTTGCTGTCCTTATCTTCACTATAAATCAAATTGATTGATTATTTGTACTATGTTGGTTCTTCCCTAACTCCTACAATTCTGTTTACTCATTATCATTGAATTAGAGTAAGGGCATATTTTTTTCTATTGGTATGTTCAGACTTCTTCCACCATCCCTACTCTTAAGGAGTGTTGAGCCACCCTCTATATATAAATAGGAAGTGCTATCTAAAAAAAAAAGAGAGAGAAGGAAAGAAACAAATATACATATGTTTACTAACAATTCTATGATTTTTCAGATGGAGGATAGGGGGTCTCATCATGAGCTAGCCTACCATGATCATAAGGAAGCAGTGAAGTGGCATTCCCACTATGGCCACCACACCAGGGATATGATCCAATGGATGCATCAGAAAAATAAAGTCCTTGGAATAGGAGGTCTCATCACGAGCCAGCCTGCCCACTTTTCACTCCTCCCTAGTGAATGGCATTGTGATTCATCTAGTCACCAAGCCAACATAATGGCCTCCATTCTGACATCATAAGGCACTTTCCTAATTATACATAAAGTATCATGGTTCCAAAGGGTGAAAAAGCAACTCTGTCAAGGTTATAAACACCTGTGGGCAACAGAAGCTCTGCTGATGGTATTGGAGTCATATTTTCAACACCAATAGTGATTATAACTCCTTTATTCTTTATCTTTACTACAGAGAGATTATGTTCCTAATTCATTTTTGAACCTTTATGCATGAGATATCTTTTAAAAAGTCAATCATAGTGGTTTAAGTGGAATAATTACCGCAAAGCACCTTTTCCAAGTTAGATGTCCTCTCTCCCTTTTCGAATCACTCCACGACATCTCCACATTTTTTCATAATTCTCGTTCTATGAATTGATTCCAATACCCCGATATTTTTTGTGATCCTATCATAAATATGTATACCTTGCCATTTTTACCACTTCAACCGGTCGAAGGTGACCTATCATTTTAAGGGGGGCGAGGGTGACTCCCAAAGCACTCATGCATGCGTGTCAGTCCCTTATTTGGTTATACCGGACTATATGACATTCCATAATAGCAAGTTTTTAACGGTATCTATGCTGAAAAAGTATCATCTGATATTAACAATTTGTTGTTCCATCGTTGGCTCTGTCTATTGCTGTGTTACCTGTGTTAAGCTAACAGTGTGCAGAATTCAGGCAAAATGGGAGGAAGAACAGTGCGCAGGGAGTCACTGATACTACTGTTTCTGATGTCGCTAGAGAAATTCTAGTCTGAGCCGGATGGGTTGCATGCTTCACACGACTACAGTAACCCAATGAAGCCATTGTTATCGAATTCTTATAGAATTTACAGAATGAACATTCTACGATAAGAGGAAGGAAAATTACAATGACAGACACAATAATAGCTAAAGTGTCCAGATTACCAGCAGTCAGACCCATATGGACTCATAAAAAATTGAGGTTGCAGGACGCTATTGCAGTCTTTCGGGATAAGGGATAGGACCTGATTGTTAAAGGCAAAGGAGTTCAACCTTCATCCCTTGGAGAACCGTGGACAGAACTGGCCAGACTCGTTCAGAGCCATATCACATGCGACGAAAGAAAAGATGTGGTAAGGCCACGTCACCTTAAATTATTAGCAGTTCTGAAATAGAAATGTTTTGTAAAATTTCCTGTGTATTTGAATTTCTTATGCATGACACTGCTCGAAGCATAAAAAATCCCGACATATAGAGACTGTCGTGAGTCATCATTGCTTAATTAGGCTGATAGTAATCTACAACCTTGCCCAGCAGTAAACAAGTTGGGAAGAATTAGTATTTACCATAGAAGGGGGGTTAGCTTTACTTGCTCCTAACCCTATTCCAAAAAGGAAAAGGACTACTAGCACAACAAACATTCCACAAAAATGTAGATACTCTGCCAGAGTAAAGACAAGCTTGGGAATAACTGAAAATCCCCATGGTAGCAGCAACCAACCCATAGAACTATCTAGTCCAGAAAATGAGCAACATTTACAGCTGGAAGGACGGGATGACCGGGAGTCAGAACTTGAGGAGGAAACATAGCACTCTAGTGAAGAGGAGAGGAATGAAACAGAACTCCCCTTAACACCCAACACAAGTCCCTCGCGAGACTTATTTGATATTGAATTGGCCCAGATTTTGGCCAATATGAATGAATTTATACAACCCGAAAGCCCACTCAACTTTAATGTTGAGGCAACACAATCGGAAGAAAACTTTTCCCACAATAGGAGCATATCAGAAAATGTAATCGGTGGAGAAGAAATAGGGGCAGAAGTCACTTAGGAAGAGGCGGACCAAACCAGTAATACACCTCCAGGAGAACCCAGTCGGGTCGGTTTAAATACAGAAGATGTGGACCAAACAGGAGAAATAGGAACAAGTCAGGGTAAGGACACAACTCTTGTAGAACAAAACCCAGATGAGAAACCGAGCTCGCTAAGAGCAGAAACGATTAGTGGAACAATTGTTCCTTCCAAAAAGAAGAAAAACAAAATTAAAAGGCTTAGAAAGGAACAACAGAGGCTGTAGAAATTAGTAAAAAGACTCAGGAAAAAGATAAGGACATTAACAAGGGGGAAAGTTTTAGGCAGAACCCCGGAAACAATGAACGCAGCCATTCAAACTGAATTTCATGATACAAAGGTTACTGGGACTCAAACTGAGCCCATATTCACTCAAATTGTTAAGGAACAACATGCAACTATTGCAGAAGCAATTGCCCAAACAGAGAGTGTACATTTTTGTAACCTAGTTGTTCAAACGGAGGTGGTACCCTCCAACAGCATGGCCACCCAGACAGAAAGACCGATGGTCCATAATAAAAGTACACAAACTATAAGCATTCAGTCCCATAATAAGAACACGTAGACAATAAAAATCCACTCTCATAGCAAGAATATGCAGACAGATATTCAAGCCAAAAGTATTATGACAAGCAGCGACCCTAGTATAGTAAATCTTCAAGAAAATCTGGCACAGGCTCGGCTTACCATAGAATAGCTTGAGGAGGAAACTGTCTCCCAACAGAGATACCAGGAATTATAGAGGAAACTGCGGGATATGAATGCATCAGAAAGTGAGGCATTTGATAAATATAGAAAGGCAGAAGAAAGGACTGAGAAAATAAAGCTCAGATTGGAAAAGGCCAGGAGTCAAATGGATACTATTTGCTCCTTATACACTGATATATTGGCATGCAGATCTCCTGCCAATAACTATGCCCTATTTTTGATGGAAAGATACTTACAGTTGAAGATCAAAGCTGTCAAAGCTGGAAAACCCATAGAATTGAAAACAGTTGAGGATTTCATAAACTGTTGCAAACATCATGGGGTCAAAGTACAGAGGCTACTGTGTGAATTTTATTTACACAATTTTGTATTAGAAGAAGAACTTGAAAAGAACCCCAGTCCTTTTGTAGGAGATGTACAATTTCAAGCTTTCATTTCATTCATTGTTAATCAATTGAAATGGTTCAAGGCTCATAACACTTTCCAGAGGTAAGAAAATGGACTGGACCTGTGGGTCAGAGGTGAACCAAAACACCCATTACAAATGTTGGCCAGTCACAAAATTCTGATGAAGAGGGAAGGACTAATCAAAACCTTGGGGGCCATTGACAAAGAGATTGTCTAGAAGGGAGTAGAATACTTCCTCTCTATTCAGGAAAGCTCCTTGGCTGTAGCCAAGTTTAGGTGGACAGTTTCTAATAGTAATGTACAAAACAGGGAGCCATTCAATTATAAAAAATTTAAGCTTGTTGTAGAACGCTTTGTTACTTACAACAACCTCATCTTAAGGGAAGGGCCTTATTGGCTGGGCTGTCGGTTTCGTAGCCCTATTGTTTGGTACCCTGCCGAAGGTTATAAAGCTATATATGAATTACCTGAAGGGAAGACAGGGCCCATCCTTGAGCTCTTGGACAAAAATCATGGTTTTAGACTACTTTACAACATTCCTTCTCCAACTTATTCCTTGACTGCTCTGCACACGAACTACATGGTTTTCATGAGGACATGAAAAAGGGTAAGTAGGGGAGTATGTTGAGTCATGGAAAAGGTATGCATATGTTATTTATTTCATCATCCTTTTCCTTTAGTTATATTCCTTTTATATCCTAAAATGTTAACATATCAAAGGATTATGGTAAGAATGAGGAAATTATCTGTAATTAAAATTTAGCTGATCGTTATCCTTCTTTATGTAGGAAAAATACGAAAAGGACAACTGTTGTTCCCTAACCAAGGAACAACGAAAAAGTAGTGAGCCAAGGAAGGAGCATGGCAGTTATAGATAAGGACAAAACAAATCATAGGGATCAGTGCAAGGAGGAAAAATGATTGAAGTTAGAAAATTGCGCGAATCCCTGAGGATCTCTTGATCCTGAGGGATCGCTTTTACTATTTATCTTTTTACCTCTTTCCCATTATAAAAGGAAAAAATTGTAAGCAGAATGGGAGGAATTACTATTAAGAAATTGTAACTTTTATCATTGACTCTCGCTGTTGAGTAGAGCACGAACTTACTGTAACGCTTATGCAATGATTAATATATAAAACAGTTGTTGTTCCTTCGCATCTCCTGAAGTAATCTGGCGGTGTTCACTAGCAGCTAAGGGCCTGGCCCTAGTGGATTCACTTGTTGTTCCTGTATCATGCATTTATGATTCTTGCAGTGTGATGGTTTGATTGAATTTCTACTTTCTGCAATTGTATCGCTTTGCTATTTCCTATTTTCCAATCTCAACGGAATTGTTCTGTTTATATATTTTGCAGTAATATCGTTGATTTAGTTTATTTTTATTTCAAATATAGTTATTTAGTTAAGCATTCTATTTTGAGATCATCTACTGTAAAGAGTATTGACTACTATTGTCGAAGCTCTCAGATTGAGATCATCTGCTACTTATATTAAGAATTGTGTTTGGTTGAGAATAAATCAGTTAAAAGAGGAATGAGTTATTACTAATGTATTCTCGACTGATGATTGTTGTTAGTTTGATGAATGTCTAATTTAGTTTCGTTAGAGGATTGAGTTTTCTTTTAATTGAAATTAGAATTTACTTGCTACATCCATTTACTCTTTTTGTATTTGAAAGGACTATAATTCAATTTAGTAGCATTACTCTTTCAGTTAAATAGCCGCCACATACTATGTACACTCTTGAAATAGAAAGACTTGCCCAGATTGATAATTAATGTGAATATAATTAGCAGTTAAAAAGGCACCTTTTATCACTCAACACCTGTTGCTAGACTTGAAGCCATCAGGATGTTTCTTGCTCTTTCTAGCTTTCAGAAATTCAAGTATATCAAATGGATGTAAAATCTGCCTTCCTTAATGGAGATTTAGAAGGAGTCTATATTGAACAACCAGAAGGATTCATTCTTGGAAATGATGCAAAACTTGTATGCAGACTCAAAAAGGCTCTCTATGGTCTAAAACAGGCTCCAAGGGCCTGGTGTTACCGCCTTGACAAATATGTACACCAATAGGGTTTTTCAAAAGGGTTAGTAGATAGCAATCTATATACAAATATTGACACCGATAAATTGCTAATAATTTTTGTTTATGTTGATGATATCATTTTTGGTAGAAATGAAGTCGGAATTTTGTTTCAGTAATGCAGTAAGAACTTGAAATGTCCTTGCTTGGTGAACTTACCTATTTTCTTGGTCTACAAGTTCAACAAAATAAAGATGGTATTTTTCTTTCACAAACCAAATATCTCAAACAAATCTTAAAAAGGTACGGCATGGAAGATTCTAAACCTGTATGTACCCCAATGGTAACAGGATGTAGTCTCAGCTCAAATGATGAATCAACAATAGTACATCAACCAACTTACAGATCCATGATTGGTAGTGTGCTTTATCTAACAGGTACCC
Organism: Pinus tabuliformis; assembly: GCA_031772625.1. Lineage (NCBI taxonomy): Eukaryota > Viridiplantae > Streptophyta > Pinopsida > Pinales > Pinaceae > Pinus > Pinus tabuliformis. The sequence continues at coordinate 574,035,983 of CM062807.1, forward strand.
AACCTGACATTGTGCATGCAGTAGGAATAGTTGGAAGATTCCAAGCAAATCCAAAGGAATCACACCTTTAGGTAGTCAAAAGGATTTTCAAATATCTTCAAGGAACATAGAACTTTAGTTTATGGTATCCTAGAGATACTGATCTTACTCTTCATGCATATACAGATGCAGATTGGGCAGGAAGTGTTGATGACATAAAAAGCACTAGTGGTGGTGCATTCTATACGGGTTCCAGGTTAGTATCTTGGTTTAGCAAGAAAAAAAGTTCAATTGCGTTATCTACAGCTGAAGAAGAATATGTGGCTGTTGCATCTTGCTGCACACAACTACTTTGGATTATGCAAACATTTCAAGACATTCAGATCACATGCACTCTACCCATCTCCATTCTATGTGATAATACAAGTGCCACCAGTATTTCAAAGAATTCAGTCATGCACTCCAAGGCCAAGCACATACCCATCAAATACCATTTTCTACATGAACAAGTGCTTGAACAAAAGGTCAAATTGGAATATGTTCCCTCCAAAGAACATGTTACTGATATATTCACTAAACCACTATCCAAAGAGACATTTGAATATCTTAGACAAAAGCTGGGAGTAGTTGCTGCATCATCTTGTTGTTAAATCAAAATTTTTAGAGAAAGGTTATTATGTGCGTGTTTCATGAAGTGTAGTCACGTACAAATGCAGGTTTATGTGGGTCAAGGAGCGTATATGTTTTTCAGACAAGAAAAATAGTGGGGCAGGCTTTGATATGGCAGGCTTTGATATAAATTACAAATGATGTAATTTATATCCCCACTTTACATGCCGGATGAATGATGTAATATTTCTTTTTTATGACATGTATAAACAATTGGTATATCCCCACTTGGTTGGGTGGATGAGTGAAATTTTGTATATCCCCACTTGGTTGGGAGATGGATGTATGTATGATTCATTGGTGATAGGAATTTCATCCTCACATAGTTGAGTTATAGAGTCATGTTATTCTTTTAGAAAATCTTTTTGTAGACTTTGCGTGTGCTCAGGGGTAGCATGGATGGTTTCAATACATCTCAGCATGGGAGCTCATTTAGAGAATTCAGCATGTACTTAGGGGGAGCATGACCAGGATAATGTATGTCAAAGGGGGAGCATGACCCTTTTCCCTTGATGTCAAAGGGGGAGAGTGACTTGGTGTTGTTATACGTACACACACACTTTCATAGAAAGAAAAGCACGTATATCTTGGAAAACTAAGCTTTTGGTCTGAGGTATTTGGTCCAAGGTATTTTGATCCAAGGTATTGGTCCAAGGTATTTGGTCCGAGATATTGACCCTAGGTATTTGGTCCAAGGTATTGGTCCTAAGTGGTTTTGGTCCATGCTATTGAGAAAGGCCGAAAACTATATAAGGAGGAGAAGATCATTAGGCCATGTGTGCAAGTATCAAATATCTGATGAAGTGTGAGATCTAGTATGCAGGTTATTAGCTTATGGTGTTGTGATTGATCTGAACCAAGGATGAATCTTAGCGGTTGATGAAAGATAAGATCTAATGATGGATCGGGATCTTAAGGCTTGAAATGAATTATCATTATGTGGTTTGATTATGTATAATCTAGATCTGAATACTGACGCATGTGTTATTTTGTAAATATTATGATCTAGGTATAACTGAAGTCTGGAATAGCTACAAAATTATGAATTAATATTTGCAGATGTGTATGCTGGTTGGCTTTGATAAAAGTGTGTATACATGCAGGTTCGACACATGGAAGTAGCATATACCTTATAAAGTATGTTTCAGTTGTTTCTATTTGTTGTTGTAGAGTTCTGGGTTCTGGTTACTGTATTCTGGTGACAGTATTCTGAATGATCAGATTGATTGTGATTTGATGATGGGTTGTCAAAGTGATTGATTGATTCAGTTGTGGTTGATTTAGAAAGTGATGATTGAGTTTCAATGATTGGTTGATGCAGATGTATTTTATGATTGAATTGTAGTTATGATGTTGTTGATGGATCCAGTCTGAAAATTTATGAAACGTGGTCCTTGGAGGAAGAAATAAGGTCGTAGCCTTCTATAGGTTGCCGCCTACGTACTAGTAAACATATCGGCTAGTACAAGAGTTAGGGGGTTGTAGCTCCCTTCTAATAGAAGCTGGAGAACGAGAGAAGGTTGTAACCTTCTGCAGGTAGAAGCCTGCATACTGGTATAAGTCTGCACCAGTACAATATTATAAGAAAATTTTCTTATTATTAAATGAAGACAGAGATGACAGTAGTAGGTGGTTTTTACCCACATTGGGTTTCCACCTTATATCTTGGTGTTCATGTGTGTTGATTATGTGTGATGATTTATTCTTCTTTTACTGTACCTTCTAATAAATATTTGTTATACTAGTTAAATTTCAATGCATGATAAATTGGGTAAATCAAAATTTCTCTGCATATACGCTGGTTTCTTTAAGTACAGTCATGTGTACATGCTATTTCACTTAGCTGAAGTAGCGTATACAGATCTGTTTGGGAAATAAAATTATTGATCTGATAATACTGATTCACCCCTCCTCTCAGTATTATTTCCAACACTTCTTTGTATCTTGCTTGAGATGCATTGTGTTGTATAGATCCCTGTTTGATGTTTGATGTGGGATCTTGTTTTGTTCTTGATGTGAGATGTACTTATTGTCATGTTTTGATTGAGATCCCTTTGTTGCCATGTTGACGGGATACTCATGTGTCACCATGTATGTTTGAATTGAGATCCCTTTGATGCCATGTTGGCGGGATGCTCATTATTATCATACGTGAAATTATGTCATGCTGATAGGAGTCCTTTTGTGAATGAGAGTTCTTGCAGTGGAACATCTCGTGGAGCCACTCCTGTGTGAGGGAATATTCCTTGCATGATAGAGAAAACACATTCATGTACATCATCACTCTTTCCAGCACTTAATGCAATGGCCTACACCATCTTGACACCAGGGTCCGGAGACATAGTCCCTCCTGGACAAACTCTGTTATCAACATCTTGTGTTTTATGTTGCTAATTCTTGTCATGTTCCTTCTTCTTTACAACATGCATATATGTTCATTTATGCTCTTTTAAATGCAATTCTAAAAACATCACAGAAGTAAAAGATCTTGGTTAAATCCGGGAGTTGAGTGAACTCGAATCAAGTTTGGTATCATAGCGGCCTTTGTGTGGATGTGAATTGCAAGCATGAACAATGGAGCATGCAACGACGGAGGATGACAAAGTAATGTATGAGATCATGCTTAGAATTTCCCAAAAGTTGGAAATAATGTATGAAGCTCTACAAAAAGAGATAGAGGAAAAGCAGCGAGTGTAGCTTCAGTTGTGAGGCATGGAAGAGGACCTAGAAGAACTGAAGCACAACAACTAGAGTCTTCAAGTAGACAACATTGAATTGAAGATGCTTCTAAAAGAAGAGAAAGAGGAGAAACATAGTTTTCTATGATAGTTGAAAGCTAAAGACGAGGCCTTGGAAAAGCTGCAGCGTGACCCATGTGAGGTAAAAAGTAATTCTCCATCTTCATGTATGTTTCCTAATGATGATTTTGTTGTTTTTGAAAATCATACCACAAGAATTGGGTCCAAACTGTTGAAGAAAATGGGGTATGAAGGAAAAGGCTTGGGCATTAATGGCCAATGCATTGCCAACCCCATAAGTAGAGGAATTACCCCATCGGGCAGGACTTGGGTATGTCAGGAAATAAGTTGGGGAATTCGCCAAGAGAGTGAGAGAACCACCAACAACAGATGATGAGAGGCCCTCATCAGTTCTTTCCAAATCGAAAGTGTAGGTAAAATATGTTGATTTCTCATCAGTTTCATATTCACATAATATGATTTCTATTGGAAATGTGGAGATACAAATTACAGGGACAAACATAACGCTCCTTACCAAGATGAGCTACAAGGAGGAAGAAGAACTTGGTGTTAATAGCCAAGGCATAACTCAACCATTGGAAGTTGTGCAAAGACCTTGACTTGCAAGCTTGGGATACACCGAAGGAGAATGCTCGAAGGTGTCAGATGCTTCCGAGACATCATCGAAATCATCGAGGAAAGAGAATGATGGGAACACATCCCCATCATCCCATGGCAGTGCCCATTGCAGGGAAAGAGCTGAGGCAAGCTCTCATCACCATAATGACACCAGAGACAGCAAGGAAAGGTATAACCAGTCTCAATATTCAAATGTTAATTTCAATTATAATCATGTTGTTAATGATGAACATAAAACATGGCATCGAAAAACATGTACTTTTTGTGGATTACATAACCATACATTTGTCGAGTGTTGGAAAAGAATAGCAACACACAAAAGGATGAGGCGTGAAAGACCCTCTCAACAACAGGCAAAGAAGAAGGTAAAGTAGATATGGAGGAAGAAGACCTATTGCAGTCATTGCAACAGAAGTGGTCATCAAAGAGCCACATGTTGGAGGCTCCATCCAGAGCAGCACCTTAAAGACAAAGCATTGGTGCATGAACCAGTTGAAAGGGTCATTCGACAAGCAAAACCACCACAAGGGGATGACCCATTCACATTGATAACTGAAAAATGGTTTCTAGATATGTTAACTTGTCATGGTCATGCTTTTGTAAATCATTTGTTGCATTTTAAGATGTAAAAATGATGATGTGTTTTCCATCACTTGTTAAGCAACAATGATGTCTGGTCTTATTTTATGTTGCATTTTAAACTGTGAAAGTGATGTTGTGTTTCCATCACTTGTCAAAGAAACAATAGTGTTTGGCCTTATTTTTGTAAATCATGTGTTGCAGTGATGATGTGTTTTCCATCACTTGTTGAAGCAACAATGATATTTTGGCCTTGTTTTCATAGTTGGGGTATTGTTTCCATTTTGATGTAAACTTGACCACCAAGTATGTGTTATAAACTCGTGGCAAGTATGGGATGCTTGGGTCATTAGTTGGTCTTGTAAGTCAAGCATGTAATTTTCATAATTGTACTATAGGTTTGCAAAGGTTGTAGGTGTTGGCTCATCGCTTATGGCTCTGAAGGACAAAGGTGAAGGAGAAGGAAGGGTGACTTATCAAACATTTGTAAGTGCAGACAAGGTACAAAGAAGTGGCAGATTATTTTCATGCTTTTGGAGGACCAAAAGCTCCTCAGTGGGGAGGATTGATCCAGGTGGCTCCAGACACAAGCAGAAGTCCCAGAGGACAAAGAAAGCGTCAAAACTTAAGGTGGTTAGAATTCTCCTAAACTAGCACCAGGTCGAAGTGCTCATCGCCCTGATTCCAACGGTGCAAATGACACTCAAATCTGAGCTCATATGAGGGAGAAAGAGCTAGTCAAAGTTTTGGTCAAAGTTGGGCTGTGGGCTAGGTTTAAGTGTCCTAGAAATTCACTGTCAATTGGCACGGTAACCTAGCTCCCAAGAGCGGGAAATTTTTTTTCCTCTTTAATTTGTCTAATAACCCTTATATTAGATAAAATAAAAAAATATCTCTATTTAATAGAAAAATAAAAAACATATAAAATATGGGTGGCGGGCCACCACCCTCGCCACCCACTCGTTTGTTTATATATATAAAACAAATTTTAAAATTAAAATGGGCCAACGGGCCATGACCCCCACCAGCCCCCCCTCAATGACCACATATATAACAAATCATTTATATAGGGGAGGGCGGGCCGCCTATGATGGACCCGACCCACGCCCCCATGATAGCCATATGACACTTGTAACAACTGTGGCCGGTGGGGTTTGAACCCGCTCAACCGGAACGACCAACCCACCGCTCAGGCACCCACACAACACCACATCAATACACCAACCCCCATTTGACAAACATAACCGTGTCGTGTAAATTACACCAAAATGTAATGGTTAGCACCATAAAAATCCGCGCCCATTCAAACTGCGCCTTTATTTAAATAAAAAAAACAAAACGGTTATGTGCCACTATAGGGATTTGAACATTGATTTACAGTAGCTTAGTAATCTCCACCACCATTGAGCCACGAGGCTTGACCTTGGTTGCTCTACCCAACAACATCTATATAAAATCTTTCATTCATTCGCCCAAGGGGATGGAGGCACGGAACAGGGAATGGAGAGCGCACATTGCAGAACCATGAGTAATGAAAACAGGAGCAGAACCCTGACATAGATACTGAGGCATAACCTTGATACACTTTTCCACACAATTTTTTAATTGCAAGTGGAACCATGAGCGTGGAGCAAAGGCAAGCAGAACCATGATTGAGCCCAATTTTTAGAAGGGCGATATTTTGACAGTGTCCAAATTCGACAAACTTTATGTCAATCCTACACCTCTCGGCAACATGAACCTGATGGCGTAGAAATAATTTTTATTTGAGCAACAAATATTCAGATGAACCAAAGGAGGGAATCTTTAAAGTCTCTTGAGGGAATCTAAAAGATTCTTGTAGCCCCAAATTTTCACTTTCTCATAATTCAGAAATTTGAAAGTCTATTTTACACTATTCGATGCCACAAATCTGATGGTGTAATCAGATTTTCCATTACCATAATTGGGCGGTTTATAAGCCTCCTGGGTTGAAGGTTTACCATAATGGGGCAGTTTATAAGCTGGCCACTTTTCAAAGTGGAGCGCAGGTGTTCAATGTGCAAGCAGTCATTTCCATGATATTCGATGCCATGAGATTGATGGTACAGCCAAATCCAACAATTTATCATCCTCTTCTTTAGATAACTCCTTGATGTTAGGTATATGTAGTGTGGTCATGTACTTCTTTGTATCTTGCTTGAGATGCATTGTGTTGTATAGATCCCTGTTTGATGTTTGATGTTAGATCTTGTTTTGTTCTTGATGTGAGATGTACTTATTGTCATGTTTTTATTGAGATCCCTTTGTGGCCATGTTGATGGGATACTCATGTGTCACCATGCATGTTTGAATTGAGATCCCTTTCATGCCATGTTGGCAGGATGCTCTTTATTATCATACGTGAAATTATGTCATGCTGATAGGAGTCCTTTTGTTAATGTGAGTTCTTGTAGTGGAACATCTCGTGGAGCCACCCCTACGTGAGGGCATATTCCTTGCATGATAGAGAAAACAAATTCATGTACATCATCACTCTTTCCAGCACTTAATGCAGTAGCCTACACCATATTGACACTAGGGCCCGGAGACGTAGTCCCTCCTGGACGAACTCCGTTATCAACGTTTTGTGTTTTATGTTGTTGATTCTTGTCAAGTTCCTTCTTCTTTACAACATGCATATATTTTCATTTATGCTCTTTTAAATGCAATTCTAACAACATCATGGAAGTAAATGATCTCGGTTAAATCTGGGAGTTGAGTCAACTCAGATCAACTGATGACTTCAACTTCAATTGAAATCGTTTTACCACCTAACTCAAAAGTAGGGAAGACCCATTAAAGTCGCATGGTATGCCCAAAAGAATTTCAACGTGGATGTTGGCGGTGATAAATTAGGTGACTTGTGAACACTTTGACTACATGATATAAGTCAAGGATCCCACATCTAATACTATCTTATGGATAGGCTTCCCAAAAATGTGTGCCATGATCAAAAATGAAATTTGATGGGGAAGATGGGGCTTCCACAATGTTGGTTCCAATGTGATGAGATTCGATTCTAGGGGATCTACACATGCATTTTTTGTATTTTCTGAAATATATATGCATGCATTTCCTAAAGGAAATGAATGCCAACTTCTATCTCACAAACGAGAGCAATAAAATCCTATCTTTGAATATTAGATTCCAATGATCAAGAAATAATGAATAAATTAACATTTTTTCAATCCCTGATAATAAAAGAAGGTTGACTTTAACATTGTCACAAGAAACATTAAACATAATTATCAAACATTCATTTAGAATTAAATATCATAAGTCATAGAGCATACCACAGACATCCATTAAGTAATTAAAATGGTGTCCTCACATAAATCTCATAGCTCATCACACATTAAAACTAAAAATGGTCTTCAGAAAAGTTGTTACTTCAAAACTGATTCAAAAATACAAGTTTCTGATTCTCGACTCTCTGCACAAATGCAAAAGGGTTTATAAATACTAAAAAATTTAAGATAAGTCTTAAAACAATAAAATTGGTATATTTTCTAAAATTAAATGCTTAATTCAAAAAATAAAAATTATATCTTCGTTCAATTGGTTTTTAGCTAAGAAGTAGGCAACCATTCCTCATCTTCAGAATCTTCGTAATTGAGACTGAGTAATAGGTGGGTGCATGAACTTCGATATGATTTCCCATTGTGAATATATCTGGTGAACTGCAAAGAAATGAATGGAAGGAAACTAATAAATGTTGATTTGACAACTGGTAATCAATCCTTGGACCTTTTTCTTTCCTTTCTGATACTTGATTTCAATTTTGGGAATAATCTTGATTCGCTCAAAAGTCAGTTGTAGAAATTTCTCGAACGTTTGTTGTTTCCAAACTTTAATACTTTGGATTTCTACTTGGTCCTTGGTAACAAGATCTTTTGTAGGCTACTTTAATTCTTCTGGAATAACTTCCTTCAGTGGTTTGGAACCTAATAGGTCAAATTCTTCTATAAAGTCTAGTCCTTTTTCCTAGATTGTTAAACATTGTCCTTGTGCTTTTTTTATCCATGTTCTGATTTCTTTGGCCTCATATTCCCTGCGAATCAAGGATGCAAGCATCAACCTTTTGTTTGTATTTGAAATTTTTGGAATTTCATGAGATTGAAATTCGTTTTCCCAGTCAAGAATAGACAAATTTATTTTTAATAGATTTGTCTTCTTCTGTTAATGAATCAATCCTTTCATTTAAGTTTGTAATTTATTAATAAAATATTGACATCTTATCCATCTTTTTACAGGAATTTTATTGAATTTTTCTTAAAATTAGAAATTTTGGTAAGTGTTTCCTCTCTAAAAAATCCCAGACTCTATGTTTATTCTTGATTTTGATTAAGTTGATTATGAAGAGATTCAATTTTCTATTTCAAGGTTGTGATCATAACCTCAGAATTATTTTCAACTTCTTCCTTCCAAATGTGGGTTTGCTCTTCATGCGATTTCCTTAATTCCTGAATGTTTTGTTCATGTTTTGTAGTTACCTCTTTCAATCCTCTCTGAAAATGATTATGTAGATCTTCCCTTTCTATAACGAATCCTTGAATTAGAGTTGCATAATACTTTTTCCAGTTTTATTCATTAAACAATTCATTTTTCTCCAAAATTTTCTCTAAAACTTTGATTTTTTTCTCACTGTTATCGTATGAAGTTGCAATCTCATTTAAATAATATTGGTTGTAATTAGGAAAATCTCGTAAATCCTGAGATGATTCTTGAGAATTGTCTTTCACATCTCCTTCAGTCTACTAGCTGAATTCCGACATAGTCTCTAAAGAATCATCTTTACTTGTTTTTGTTCTTCTAACCACTGATTTTATTTGGGAATTGAAATAATAATATGTCATAGAAGGAATTCTATCTAGAATTATCTCTGACTCAGAAACTGGTTTGAACATAAATTATTCCCAAGAAATCTTGGTCGAAATGGATGTTACTAAGGTCTTAGGAGATGTAGTTGAAATAGTATCTATCTGTTTATGAGATTCCATTGTCTCCTCATTCTTCTTGCTGTTGGTTTCACCAGTTTTTTGTTTCTACGTCTCCCCATCAACGCCCATTTCTTCTCCTGATGTAGTTTTTGGTTTCTTATGCTCTGTTTCCTCAAGAGAATGAATCAAAATAATTTCCTTTTCAGTTGTTCTTTCTTTTTTCAGGTGTCTTTGCTATTCCTGCATTTTCCTATTTCTGTTTAAGACTTTCCATCACGATAACCTTTGCTTCCTTACCTGTGACAACAACAACTTCTGTTTTTTCAATTTTAATCCTTTGTTCCTTTTGAGAAACAATAGAAGGATTTGAAGTGATCTCGTTGAAAAAAAAAAAAAAAAAATAGAATCCTTTAACTGTTCAAATGAGATGTTGAGATGGAGACCCTTTTCTTTTCCAATATATTTTCCCTAAACTTTTCAATTGGTCTCTTGTTTCAATTTCTAAGAGTTTTCCTCTTTCAATAGCTTGCTGGAACTCATCAATATCTATCAAAATCTCATCAAACGGTGAATCCTGTTGAGTGAATATTTTTATATAGATGACTATTATATAATGATTACTAATAATCCCATTAGGGTCATAGTCATAATGAGGTAGAGAATGTAGCCAAACTTCGCGAAGTTCTTCATCTTCTTTAAATCCATCCCATTTATCCCTGATTTTTAAATCTTCAAACTTGATTGGAAAACTAGGTGAAATTTTCTCCCGCAATTTACTTAACCTTTTTGGCTTGTCCATTTAAAACAACTTTTTTTTTTTTCAATTTAAAACAACTTCATTTGCAACTTCTCTGAGAGAAATACTTTTAAGGATGTAACAAGGTAGAAGGTGAGGACCAACCTCACTTCCAAAAACTCTCATGTAGGAAAATAACTCTTCCACAAACTAGTGACCAATAGACTCTAAGCCTTCTTTTAAATTATGACTAATTCTGGGAGGTATTTTTCCAGACAAGATTTCATGGAAAGGAATCAAAACATAATGGCAGATATCATAAAAATAAAATTCAAAATTTTACTCCCATAGTGCAGGAGCATAATTTTAGATGGGTAGTTGTTGATCATATGGGTTGTTCCATTTCATGAGTGGGAATGAAACTGAGGAAATGATAATATCTATCAGATAGGAAAAGATATAGAAAATATGTTTATATCTCGGGGGAGATCATAATGAAAACTTTAATGAATCTGTGATATTCTATGACAAAATATCTGCCCAATTTAGGCATCTCCCCACATTTAAAATGCTATATACTATTGGGATCAATTTTATTTTACAATGCTCAGGATCTTGTTCCCCATATAATCTAGTTAGCATTTTAATAAGAAATCTAATAGGTTTCTTGAAAATCGCTATGGGATATTCCTTTTTTGCTCTGATATTGAAACCTTAGTTTTCTTCTCTTAATCAATCCTCAATTACTATATCATAATTATCTCACATTTCTTCAAGAAGGTACTTTGAAAATTATGAAGGAAGTCAATATTAAGATGCATTTTTGGGTGACAAAGCATTTATATGGTCAATATTACTTCAATTTTCATTAGTCTATGAAAATTTTGTGATGGTCTGATATTGTTCAGGTTGAAATATCATCTTGAGAGAAAATACATGAAACCATGTCACAATAAGGAAAAATTATGGCCCTAGCTACTATTTTGTGTAACTTTGTTGCTTTGATTACTTAAAACTAATTGTTCTTGGTTTGAGAAGATATCATGTTGTTTAACCATTCTTTTTCTTCAAAGAAACAAAAATTTTCATCTAAGATCATTGTACTTTCTTTTAGTGTCTTGTAAGTTGAGTCTAAGATGACGAGTGTGTTGAAGTTGACTTCCTCTAGTGACAGATTCTCCATTTCTTTAAGTTTCTCCCTTATTTTCTCCATTTGTTACTTTGTTGTTGGACATTTTCCCTTTTTCCCCATTTTATGAACCGTGAACAAAAACATAACATATATAAGCTTTCCTTATTTCAGATTTGAAATTGAATTTAGGAATTTGTATAATATCATCCTACTTACAGAAAATTTCTGAAATTGGTATCGTATTTCCTTAATTCAAACGTTCTCCAAACCAGGCTTAAGAGAACAACATGCAAGTGAAAAACTCTAAGAGCTTAAGATTTTTTATTAGAAATGCAAGAAATGTGTGAATTAACATGCTCATTAATTTCTTATAGAGCAAGCCAAGTATTTTATTTTTGTGAATCAAGAAAGGACTGAAGAAATTTATTATTGATTTAAAAAACAATCCATTGAACGTGAAACGAAAGAATTTGAAAATCTATTTCAAAAAGCAGAGTGCATGCAAATGAAGAAAAATAATATTTTATTCAGATTGCCGTATAGTTGGGGGGTTGGAAAGTCGGGTAATTTTTTTCTTTTATTTCCTCCCTACCCTGAGTACACCATAGTCAAGTTTGTCTTCAATTCGAGTAGTGAGACAGCCATGAGGTTGGGTAGTCGGGCATAATATTTACACACATGATTTGTATTCGGATAGAACTGCTATTTGGGTGGTTGGATAGTCAGAATTAAGGAAATCATGCATCTATATTTTTATTTACAAATACCTTTATGAATCTGAACTCTGACCTTAAACTTCAATTTTTTTTATTTTTTTTATGTTTTGGGTTTTTTTGTGAAAAACAAAAAATTTGTTTAGGGCCTTTTTTATTATTATTATTATTCATTTTTCTTAGTACAAAACAAAAGAGGGTTGTTGTAAACTCAAAAACAATACACAATACTTCATATGCTACATGTACACAGAACCAATACTGCACAACCTAAGACTATACTAACTTTACCAAGTAAACTTTCTTCTAGTGTCTTTCCATAATCCATGCTTTTTCCAACATGCCACAAATCACATTTCTTTTATTTCGTTGATGTATCCCTTAGTGTTAGCTATCCATAACGTTAAATAGGAATAGTATAATCACATAATATCAATTCATATTCACATGATACTAACATCGTAGATCTGTCAGGGCTACTCTTCCCACTTGATTCCTGATAAGACGAAGAACCTCTTCATGTCATTCACTTGCATAAGAAATCACTCCTCCACAAGAATGATATCTAACAACCTTATCAGAAATTGGCATAAACACACACACACACACACACATATATATAATCATCAACATAAAACAATCATGATCCCTGACAACCCTGTCAGACAATCTCACACACACACACACACACAGGCATCAACATAATCATGATCACAACATAATTAGTATATATAATTAAGATAACTCCCTTTATCCATGCATAACATGCACAACATTGAGAACAAAAAAAATTCCCAACATAGCCAAGGCATTTTTTACCTTAAGCGCATTTACTTTCCCTTTCTTGTTACCTTCCTCATGATTATCTTACCACCATCCATTTAGCCCAATGGACCCAACTAGTCCAACCAACTGTCATATTCTTATATTCAATTTCCCTCACATGCATAGACTTCATCCAAGTCTTACATTCCTTGTTGGGTTTCATTCAACTCTCCCCAAGATCCACTAACTTCCTCCTTCCCAAATCAATTTCCAAGAATTTCAAAACGTAAAAGACAAGAACAAGAAGGGAAACCATGAAAAACAATAAAAATACAACATCACAAACAAAGTGTCATGATGATGCACCAGACATAAACAAAACTACTAATGAAGTGCAAACAAGCCACAAAGAACCAAAAGAAAAAAATAACAACAAACACCATGACTAAATCCCCATGGGTTCCCAATGCTTCCAAGGGAAAGCTCAACCCAATCCTTCTACAATATTTCATGGTAGTCTCTTTGCCAAGCAATCCCCTACATCATACTACCGTAAATACACAACTATTAGTGTGTAAATAAACATACAATATATCAGTTATCTTACCTTATTGTGTCATGTATGTGGCCTTGTAACTGAACACATACATATATCATTTCTCAAGGGACTCTTATTCCTTGATAGATCCAGCCATAACTAGAAACCAACTGTTAGACCAATCAAATAGATGTTCATAAATATAACACATAACCACATATTTCCAAAGAAAATCAAGGTTAAGAATACTTCATGTATTCATGGAAAGCACCCATTCATTTGGAATTGTGGTTTCCAACATAGCAAAAGGAATTCCCACCAAATTCTTTTGTTTTAAATTTTTTTGTGCTACAATCAAATTTTATAATGTGTTATCACATCACCCAACTCTTAGCTATACAAACAAATCAATTGTTACCTTGTCATGCTATTACTAAGCATGCTTCCTTGCAATTGTTCACACATGTCATTCACATGTTCCAAAGATCAAGACATCTTATCTATTAATTTGAAATGAGCCATTATCAAAACTACAACCATGTCATAATCAAGATTCAACATAGAATCATTAATCATAATACTACAACTAGCACCCACTTTGCACTCAAGTACATGTCAGTTATCTCAACACATACTGTGTTAGTACAACCATCTTAAAAGAATATCATTCCTTCATGCAATCTTATAGTCACACATACTCATATCATGTGATTAATCAAACATTCAAACAACCTGTAAACATACCATGTTAGATAAACCAAATAGACAACATAATCAAACTCATAGCTCAATGTATCTCTAGGGAGGCTATCACATTGCACAAGTCAATCAATATCAGTATGACGAAATATCACAAGTATATCAATTCATACCTGGATATCATAACTATAAAAATATGCATAGTCCAATCTAGGTTAACACGATACACATAACATCAAGATCTTAAATGGAATGACCATGGCATCATGCATATGAAAACAATACATGTAACAAGAAGTTACTACTGTGCATGACTAATCGACGCACATGTGCATAGGAACGCACTGATCAAATAGCATCTACCATTCATGTAACCATGAAAACAATGGAATGGTAGACATGTATATAACCATAATGCATATAACAACCATTAACCAACATACCTACATGCCAAATGTACAAACTTGTATGATGATATATACTTACCCCAAGGTCCAGTGCTGCAACTTTTCCTTGGTGACCTACTTCTCTTGCTCTATCTCAGACAACACATTAGCATCATGATGAAACCAAATGCAACAATGACTATATTAATTCATGCATAAAAATTACATAGACAACTAACATGCATACATAATAAACACATTCTGCGCATCCAATCCAAGTGTTGAACCATGCACTAATATCACTCTATAACACCCTCCTCCCACATTTATCAGTCCATTGAGGTAAATATGTGATGAAGAGTTACTATGATATGACTCAACCTCCTAGATCACCTAAGGAGGTGGAATCCACAAAACCAAAACCTTACTGACCTCCCTCGGGTGCTACAAGACCCCTATGGGCTAAACCAAATCTTCCAGGCACCCAAACCCTGAGTTAAACCTATGTTTTTGTGTCTTGGACTCCCAGACATTGGCAGAACACTGGCGGAATTTGAATGTAACCCTCTAGTCGCATGCATAAGCTTGCAAGGGAGAGAATACAATATTTTTCACCAAGTTCTATACCTATGACCATGAGGTCTGAGGCACTTTTTCAGGGCTAGGATCTAGACCTCTACCTAGAACATATTGTAACTCTCAAAAATGAGTAATGACACAAAGAAGAATCCTTTGATTCAAAACTTGATCAAGGAATTGACCTAACAAGGCATAACCATGACAGTCATTCCATCCAACACATCATGAACATGTATTCTATAGGTCATAAATACACATCTGAACAAAGACAACTCATACATATCCAAGAATCGTCAAGAAGGTCTGATGCCCTCTCACAATAGCTCCAATATCATATTTTAGGTCATGCATTCATTAACATTTCAATTACTAACCAGAAAATGATGAGAGGGATAACCAAGTTTCGTCATGAAATCATTCTTATAACCAACATATAACCAACATATTAACAATGATAGAAAAACCATTAAAATCACATAGTGACAAGCACATTTTCTCATAAAACTCAAGAGGAAAGATTCTTATTATTCATATGAAAAAAGCAACCAAGACATAGACTTCCATGTACCACCCAACCATACATTGGGCTGAACTAAATATTTATTTTATCCAATCACCCTCATGACATATCCCAATCATGAATGTGGGACTCACAATAAAAAGGACCATGCTTCTTAGTATTTACAACATATCCCACCGAAATCAGTCAAGGATTTCTAGGCTTGAAGCAAGCAACTATACAACCAGGTGTAGAGTCTCAAAGAAGGTATATTTTGATGGTTATTTCAGTATCTTTTTCATTAGGATATATAAGCCTTTCTGCATTTTAAACTTAGATAATAACGAAACACGTGAGGTTAATAGGCAAAACTGATAATTGTTGTTCTTACGTGCAGGAAGGAGGCAAAGCAGAAATTAGCCATCTCAAAGGGAAAGACAAAGAGGAGCTAACTGCTGTCCCTTTGACAGGGAACCACAAACAGACCAGATCAAAATGGACCAACCCAGAAAAAGAAGTGGAGATACCAGTTCGGAGCAGAAAAGGAAAGAAGTGACTCAGGGTTAATGATTCTGCGAATCCCTCAGGATCTGGATCGCTATTTTATCTATTTTCTGTATCTAGATATCTCCGTCATCATCCTTATATAAGTGATAGCATTGTTGGCTATAGGGAGGTTCTGTTGTAATTCCTTTTTACCAGATCAAGACTATGATCTTTATGTCCTGTTAAGACTCGCTTTGCTGTAAGTTTATTTCATGCATTAATACAGACTTGGTTACTCTTTTATCTTTGATCCTGGATCAATCTTAAGCGGTGTACCCCTGGAGGCTAAGGGCCCGGCCCTGGAGGACACTTGCTCTTGTACCGTTATGCATGGTGTCTGTGTGGTTTGTTCATAGGCGTAATCTGGTAATCTGTTGTGTTTTATGAACGTTATATTGCATGCTTTGTTATGCTTAACTTGTTTAATGTTCCTGCAAATTGAAGTCTTATATTGACACTGTATTATGTTACCCATTCATTAAAGTGTTGATTAATCTCTACAGGATATTATCACTCCGGTACAGAGTTCATTGTGATTGTGTTTTAGCATTATGACAAGTTATCTTGAGAAGTCTGATTTCAGATGGTTATTGAATGTTACTGTTTATATCTTGAGTTGCAATCGCATGCATTTATTCAGATCAATAACAGAAGCAGATTGAGCACGTTGTGTTTCTAGGGTTGAATTGGTAGTATTGTTCTATAGTATGTGTATATCTTTTTAGACTACAGGATTGATGTTTTGATTAGAGTGGTTAGATAGAATCGCAGCTTGATGAACTTGGTTATCGCTTATTCCAGTTGCTGTTCCACTTAGTTGTTGTTCCATTTCTTAATTGCTGTTCCATTTAATTGTTGTTCCATTTCTGAATTGTTGTTCCATTTCAATCGCTGGTCTATTTCAAGATTGCTGATTTGTTGTTTCATTTACTTTCCATTTCTTAAGGACAGACTCAGGCTGTAGTGAGTATCAGCATCTTCTATTTGGCTCCCACACCTCTGATCTACTCCCATCAGCTATGAAAGGGATGGGTTATTGCTACCAAACCCTTGGCTGATGTGCTGTTCTATTTCATCGCTATTTCCTTTACTTGCCGTTTCATTTATATTCATCAAGGACGATCTTAGGCTGTAGTGAGCCCCAGCGTCTGCTACATGTTGGCATTATGGCTAAAGTGTTGTCCTTGATGGCAACCCATTCAGGTGATAGATCACAGTACTTCAAGTCAATAGCGGAGATTGATGATCAGCTATCAAATATTGAAGAAAATAAGGGGTACGCAGGTACACCTTACATAAGGTGCGTACACGCAGGTCGGTGTTACATAAAGTGTGTACATACCCGCAGTTATCCCGTTCAGGAGGTGCGTACCCCAAGTGCACACATTTCAAGGCAGAGAAAAGCACACGTGGGGTTTCTTATGTTTAACCTTTGGTATTTAGCCGACGGTTTTCTGTTATTATGGTGTCGGTCCGTGGTATTGATCCATGATTTAAGGAAGAGCTTTCCTATATAAAGCAAAGGAGATCATTTGGCTTGAGCATGTTTTGTGTTGAATATCTTATGAGGGCTAGATCTGAAATATTATGATCTCTTGGGAGTAATGTCTAGATCTAAATAAGGCGAATCTACTGATGGATTGAGATCTCTTCGGCGCATGTTCAGATCTGTAGATCTGACTGTCTGGGTTATTTCTGAAGTCTTGAAATCATCTATGCCCGAAGGTACGCAGGTACATTGAAAGAAAAGTGCGTACATACGCAGGAACGAAGCGTTTCAGGTGTGCCGGTACGCAGGCACAGAAGGGTTGCAGGTGCGGAGGTCCGCAAGCAGTTCAATGGATATAGTGCGTATGTAAGCAGGCGAGCAGTTGAGCAGGGTGCGTACGTAAGCAGGCGAACAGTTGAGCAGGATGCGTACGTAAGCAGGCGAGCAGTTGAGCAGGGTGCTTACTGTAAGTAGGCAGTACATGGGTGAAGCTGCTTACTTCATTTAAAATCTCTGTTTATCATTGCTGTGTTCTGGGTTTGGTTCTATTATTGTTGATCTGGTTACTACAGTTGACTGGGTGATTCTCTTATACTTGATGATCATTTGATGCTTATGGATCCAGTTTGAAAATTTATGAAAAGTGGTCCTTGTAAGAAAAGAAGCAGGGGGTTGTAGCTCCCTTCCAGGAGAGACTGGAAAACGAGAGAGAGTTGTAGCTCTCTGCAGGTTGCAGCCTGCGTACTGGTAAAGGATTGCACCAGTACAAAACCATTGTAAAAGGAGTTTCTAATTTGAAAGAAGATAGAGACATATTGCAGCAGGTGGTTTTCACCCACATTGGGTTTCCACCTTACATCTTGTGTTCTTTCGTGTGACTATCTGTTTTCTTTATTCATGCTCATTATTTTATGGTACTGACATGCAAAACGAATTCAAAGAACAAATAAGGAAGATTGATTAAAAGAATTAGATAATACTGATTCACTCCCCCTCTCAGTATTATTTCCAACAATTGGTATCAGAGCAGGTCCTTCAGAGAAGCTTGATCGCTTGAAGGTAGATCGTTCATCATGAGCAACTACGAGAGAGAAGCATCAATCAGGCCACCAGTTTTTGATGGGACAAACTTCAATTATTGGAAGGTAAGAGTTACTGCCTATCTTCAATCTCTTGGTACAGAAGTTTGGGACATCGTAGAGACAGGCTACGCTTTTCCTTCAGCCACTCCTACAGATGCAGCCGAGAAAAAGAAGTATGAAACAAATGCGAAAGCAGTCAGTACTCTATTAGGATGTATATCTCAATCAGAATTCATGAAGGTAATGCACTATAAATCTGCAAAAGAGATATGGGACAAAATTGTCACGAGCTATGAAGGAGATGAACAGGTAAAGCGTGCTAAACTTCAAACTCTCAGAATTCAGTATGAGACTCTCAAAATGTATAATGATGAAAGTGTGGCTAACTATTTTCTTCGGGTAGATGAGGTTGTTAATTGTATGAAAAATTTGGGTGAAGAAATAAAAGAAGCTATTGTGGTTGAAAAGGTTCTAAGATCATTGTCCCCCAAGTTTGAATCTAAAGTGTCTGCAATAGAAGAAAAGGAAAATCTACGAATTCTTACTATGTCTCAGCTACATGGAATTCTAACTGCTTATGAAATGAGAAAGGGAGGTCCATCAGACAGAAGAGAAGCTGCTTTCAAGGCATCAGGTAAAGGAGATTATTATGAAGCAAGCCACGTCCCAGAAGAAGAGGAGGAAGAATCAAATTTTGTCAGAAATCTTCAAAGGGGTTCTGGAAGGTTCAGAGGTAAGTTACCTTTTAAATGCTTTGCTTGTGGAAGAGTAGGTCATTATGTTGCAAAATGTCCTTATAAGGATAAAGGAAAGGAACCTGCTAGATGGAACAAGAAACAGAACGCAAATAAGAAAAGCTACTACACTCATGAAGATAGTGATGGTCTATCAAACAGTGATGAAGATGAATAAGGTAATGTATATAAGTTGTTAATGGCATTTGAAGATGATGATTATATGGATGCTATAGATGTGGATAACCTTTATGATGAAATTGCTAGACTCAAGAGATGTATAGAAGAAAAGAACATGATCATTGATACTCTACAATTTCAAATTGATGAAAAGGAAAAACATCTTGAAAAATTAGAAGGTGAAATTTTTGGTCTTAGAAAAGAGATTGAGAAAACAAAAGCTATTAATCTCAAGTTTGTCAAAGGATCTGAAACTTTGGATGAGATTATCAATGTGTAGCGGTCTCCACTAAACAAGACAGGTCTGGGCTATAATGGAGAAACTTCTCAAGCATCCACCTCAAAAAGTTATCTTGATGCAGCAAGAAGAAATGAGCAAAAGCACAATGAATATCATCAGGTAAAGCAGGGACGAATTACAAACAGAAACTATCAAGGGCAATCCATCTTAAGGGTGAACAAAAGCTACAACCAGCCACAGGTAAAATCTTCTCAATTTGGTTCAAGAATAGATGACAATAGAAATTACAATCAATTGGCTGGTAGATTCGATAACCGCAGAAGTTTCTTCAATGGACAATGCTTTTCTTGCCATAACTTTGGTCACAAAGCAGCTCAATGTGTTGCATATAAAACAATCATGACTAGGGAAGCTAAAAAACAAAGAAGTATGACCGGGATTACAAAAAGGACCTATAACAACTTTTCGGTTCTTGAAAATGAAGTTGAATGTTCTATTTGAAATAACTTTGGTCATGAAGACTCTGAATGCAGGAGCAGGTTTCAGCAGAAAAAGGAACAAGCCTCAAGCACTAAAACATGGAGAATAAAGGAACCACAAACAGAAAGATGTGGGATAGCATTTTATGCAGAGGGATAGGGAAATCTATGGTACATTGACAGTGGATGTTCGAAGCATATGATAGGTGATAAAGAAAAACTTGAGTCATATTCTGCTCTAGAAAAAGGAAAGAAAGTCTCTTTTTGAAATGATACTCCTGCAACTATAAAAGGAAAAGGCATTGCTCAGTTAAAAGAAAAGGTCAAGGCTGGAAATGTTTTGTATGTTGATGGATTGAAGCATAATCTTCTAAGTGTCAGCCAGATGTGTGATCAAAGAACCGAGGTTATATTCAGATCAAATGGATGTCTTGTTCGTGATCTTGATACAGGTAAAACAGTGATCAAAGGCAAAAGAACTCCAAATAATCTGTACATATTTGAAGAAGGACAACAACAATGCTATCTGAGCAAGGATGATGAGCACTGGTTATCGCATCGAAGGTTGGGACATCTAAGCTTTTCACAAATAAGGAAAGCATGCAAATATCAGTCAGTTCGCGATCTTCCAGATATCAAAATTCCTGACAACACCATATGAAAAACAAACCAGAACTAACTTTCCAGAGAAAGAAGGTTCAGCTAGCATGGCTCTTGAGCTAGTACATACAGATACATGCGGTCCTTTCAGGAAAAGAACACCTCAAGGACAAGAATACTTGATATTATTCATTGACGATTTCTCCAGGTTTGTCTAGTTAGGACTTATGAAGCACAAAGATGAAGCATTTGAGAAATTCAAATCCTTCAAAGCCTTGGTTGAAAATGAATCAGGTCACAAAATTAAGTGCCTCAGATCCGACAGAGGTGGGGAATTCACTTCAAATGAATTTTTCGATTTCTGTGAAGAACATGGGATAAGAAGAGAATTCTCTACAGCAAGAACCCCTCAGCAAAATGGAGTTGTGGAAAGAATGAACAGAACAGTCCAACAAATGGCTCGTGCTATGCTTGATGAGTCAGGAACTCCCGCAACTTTCTGGGGTGAAGCTGCACATGCTGCGGTTGTTATTCTCAACAAAACAAATGTCCGGGTGAACAGCACTCAAACTGCTCATGAGCTCTGGAGTGGTAGGACTCCTTCGGTAAAGCACTTCAAAATCTTTGGGAGCAAAAGCTATATCAAGAATACTGATGAGCAGCTTGGCAAACTTGAACCTAGAGCAGATGAAGGCATTCTTCTTGGTTACTCTCCACATAGCAAAGCATACAAATGCTACAATAAAAGACTTGGCAGAATTGTTGACAGCATTGATGTAGTGGTTGATGAGAAGGGATACATTCCTAGGCAAGTACATCATGAAGACATTGAAGAAGATGAAGGCTACCCCCAACGACAGAATGATGAAGAAGAAGAACCTCAAGAAGAACCTCAAGAAGAACCAGAGGAGCAAACAAGAATAAAAGAAAAGACTCCATCCAGATATGTTCAGAAGAATCATCCAGAATCTCAGATTATGGGGCGGAAAGAAGCAGGTGTACAAAAAAGAAGAACAGTTGCAGAAGCTTTAAGCTATTTGGCATTACTCTCCTCTACTGAACCACAAAATGTGAAAGAGGCATGCAAAGATGAATGTTGGGTGAAAGCAATGGATGAAGAACTTGAGCAGATCGAAAAGAACAACACTTGGGAGCTGGTTCCTAGACCAAAGGATAAGAATGTTATTGGAACAAAATGGGTCTTCAAAAATAAATTGAATGAAAATGGAGAAGTAATTAGAAACAAAGCCAGACTTGTTTGTAAAGGGTATGCGCAGCAAGAAGGAATAGACTTTGAAGAAACCTTTGCTCCTGTTGCAAGACTTGAGGCCATCCGAATGTTCCTTGCTCTCTCAAGTTTTCAAAACTTCAAAGTATTTCAAATGGACGTGAAATCAGCCTTTCTGAATGGAGACTTGGAAGAAGAAGTATACATTGAACAACCAGATGGGATCATTCTTGGAAATGATCCAAATCTTGTATGCAGATTGAAAAAGGCTCTCTATGGTCTCAAACAAGCTCCAAGGGCTTGATACTACCGTTTGGACAAATATCTTAATCAACAAGGTTTTTCAAAAGGATCAGCAGATAGCAATCTTTATATAAAAGTTGAAAATGACAAATTGCTAATACTTGTTGTGTATGTAGATGACATTATTTTTGGGAGCAATGAAGAAGCTATGAGTCAAAGCTTTGCCTTGGTCATGCAGAAAGAATTGAAATGTCCTTGCTAGGAGAACTGACATATTTCCTTGGTTTGCAAATCCAACAAAAATAAGGAGGAATCTTTTTATCTCAAACCAAGTATCTCAAACAGATTTTGAAGAAATATGGTATGGAAGATGCAAAACCAGTATGTACACCCATGGTCACAAGATGTAGCCTCAGTGCAAATGATGAATCTGCAGCAGTACATCAACCAACCTACAGATCTATGATTGGAAGTTTACTTTATTTGACAGGTACCCGACCGGACATCATGCATGCAGTTGGAATAGTTGGAAGATTTCAGGCAAATCCGAAGGAGACTCATCTTCAGGCAGTGAAGAGAATTTTCAAATATCTTCAAGGGACTCAAAATTATGGCTTATGGTATCCTAGAGATACAGATCTTACACTTCATGCTTATACAGATGCAGATTGGGCCGGAAGCGTGGATGACAGGAAAAGCACAAGTGGTGGTGCGTTCTTTATGGGTTCCAGACTGGTATCTTGGTTCAGCAAGAAACAGAGTTCAATTGCCTTGTCTACAGTTGAAGCGGAATATGTTGCTGCTGCATCTTGTTGCACCCAACTCCTTTGGATGATGCAGACTTTGCAGGATTTTCAAATCACTTGTACACCACCAATCCCCATCTTATGTGATAACACAAGTGCAATCAGCATCTCAAAGAATCCTGTTATGCATTCAAAAACCAAGCACATACCAATCAAGTACCATTTTCTCCGGGAACAAGTGCTTGAACAGAAGGTCAAGTTGGAGTATGTTCCTTCTAAGAAACAAGTTGCTGATATTCTCACCAAACCATTGCCCAGGGACACTTTTGAATACCTCAGGCAAAAGCTGGGGGTTGTTGATGCATCATCTTATTGCTGAACCTCTTCTGATTGATGGTACAGGTTCAGGGGGAGCATATAATGCATTGTTGGCATTATGGAGGATGTGCAAAAGGAGATCTTGGAAGTAGCTGCAATATGTCTCTATCTCTTTCATGATGGATTATGGTTCTTCGTTGCAGATCTGGTTCATATTCAGGGGGAGCATGTTCTTAGGGGGAGCATAACCCTTTGCCCTTGATGTCAAAGGGGGAGAATGAAGCTGAAGTTTTGAGGTTGCCATCAAGTCCAAAGGGGGAGATTGTTGGCATTATGGCTAAAGTGTTGTCCTTGATGGCAACCCATTCAGGTGATAGATCACAGTACTTCAAGTCAGCAGCGGAGATTGATGATCAGCTATCAAATATTGAAGAAAATAAGGGGTACGTAGGTACACCTTACATAAGGTGCGTACACGCAGGTCGGTGTTACATAAAGTGCGTACATACCCACAGTTATCCCATTCAGGAGGTGCGTACCCCCAATGCGCACATTTCAAGGCAGAGAAAAGCACACGTGGGGTTTCTTATGTTTAACCTTTGGTATTTAGCCGACGGTTTTCTGTTATTGTGGTGTCGGCCCGTGGTATTGATCCATGATTTAAGGAAGAGCTTTCCTATATAAAGCAAAGGAGATCATTTGGCTTGAGCATGTTTTGTGTTGAATATCTTATGAGGGATAGATCTGAAATATTATGATCTCTTGGGAGTAATGTCTAGATCTAAATAAGGAGAATCTACTGATGGATTGAGATCTCTTCGGCGCATGTTCAGATCTGTAGATTTGACTGTCTGGGTTATTTCTGAAGTCTTGAAATCATCTATGCCCGAAGGTACGCAGGTACAGTGAAAGAAAAGTGCGTACATACGCAGGAACGAAGCATTTCAGGTGCGCCGGTACACAGGCACAGAAGGGTTGCAGGTGCGGAGGTCCGCAGGCAGTTCAATGGATACAGTGCGTATGTAAGCAGGCGAGCAGTTGAGCAGGGTGCATACGTAAGCAGGCGAACAGTTGAGCAGGGTGCGTACGTAAGCAGGCGAGCAGTTGAGCAGGGTGCTTACTGTAAGCAGGCAGTACATGGGTGAAGCTGCTTACTTCATTTAAAATCTCTGTTTATCATTGCTGTGTTCTAGGTTTGGTTCTATTATTGTTGATCTAGTTACTACAGTTGACTGGGTGATTCTCTTATACTTGATGATCATTTGATGCTTATGGATCATGTTTGAAAATTTATGAAAAGTGGTCCTTGTAAGAAAAGAAGTAGGGGGTTGTAGCTCCCTTCCAGGAGAGACTGGAAAACGAGAGAGAGTTGTAGCTCTCTGCAGGTTGCAGCCTGCGTACTGGTAAAGGACTGCACCAGTACAAAACCATTATAAAATGAGTTTCTAATTTGAAAGAAGATAGAGACATATTGCAGCAGGTGGTTTTCACCCACATTGGGTTTCCACCTTACATCCTGTGTTCTTTGGTGTGACTATCTATTTTCTTTATTCATGCTCATTATTTTATGGTACTGACATGCAAAACTAATTCAAAGAACAAATAAGGAAGATTGATTAAAAGAATTAGATAATACTGATTCACCCCCCCCTCTCAGTATTATTTCCAGCACTACCTAGCTCCCAGACCTTGGATTTGTTCCCATCAGTTATGAAAAGGATGGGTTATTGCTACCGAACCTTCGACTGATGCAATGCTTGGTGTGATTTAGCCTTTTGAAGTAGTTAAGTTGTAGACATGCAGCCATTTACTTTTGTAGCCTTTAAGTAGCTGTACTACGAGCATTACTCTGACAAGTGCTAAGCCTCAGACTGAGACACTCATTTGAAATAGCAAGATGTTCCCACGTTGACATTTTAATGTGAGGTAACTAGAGGTGAAAGAGACCCTTTCTATAGCTCTACACCAGGCTTTACCATATATCTCCCCAAGGGATTCCTAGGCACAAAAAAGAAACATACACTACCAGAATTTATCGCAGTCCCATGATATACTGGTCTAAGGATAACTTGGAATATACAAGTATGAATGCCTCCTGATATCTCCATGTAAATTGTGATGTATTTTAGCATCTCCACCCTTAGGACTTTTCACATATCCCACCTTTACTGGTCCACGGATTTCTAGGCCTTTGGGAATTTTCCTAAAACCACCTCACTCAGTTTCGAAACCATTCGACAATGCAGCTCAACCAAGTAAGAGAAACCCCATCACACCATGGTTATTTGGAAATGGCAAGGGAATGTTGAAACCACTTTCACACTAGGAAAAACCCATGTCAATGACAACAAGAGAACCAAATACACACATGCATGTGTCATGCATGCAAAAACTAGCAAGGAAATCATACGTGAAACTAAATATCTACAAGGAATCCTGATATAGTTTTTTGATCCAACTCTTCCTTACTTGATCTTTGCTTCCCTTTTCTTTCTTCTCCTTCCTTTTCCTTCCTTTCTCCAATGCTAAAGTTCTCCAAGAATTCTCTAAGTGTGCAAGAGTATGAGAGAGAGAGAGATAATAGAGAGAGATGCAAAACTGAGCTGACAAAAGCTTTAATTGACAAAATCCATGAACTGATCCTCATAAGCCTTTTTATCAATGAGGCCTCTATTTTCCTTCAATTTCCTCCTCACATGCAAAAATGTGACCTTTCACCTTCTTTTTCTCCTATTTCCGTTATGTTCATAAATAAATTCCAATTAATGCCTCTTGCCTTTCCAAAGCCTTTTCCATTTCCTTTAGCCATAATAAGTCAAATGAACACCCACTAGGATGTTTTTCCCAAGATTTAGCTTGGAATACGTGTCACATTACGTTGGTTATTATTTTTCCTTTATTAACTTTATTACATGGATTCTTAACTTGGGGTTGTTACAAAATTGATATTTGGAAGCCTCTAGAAGGCATTGCACAGAAAGAAGACATGATTTCATCGAATTGGGTGTAAATGATAGGGTTTATTTTGATAAACCTAAGAGATATTAGTCATATGATGAGAGTAGATTGGATCTTAAATGATTTGATCCTTGCTATATTTCTTATTATTTATATGTGTAACTAGTGAGTGTGTAAAAATATAGAGATGAATGTAGACTAGGCCGAGAGGGCAGCCAGACCCTAAGAGGCCATATTCTATAATGGTCGAGCTTCATATAATAAAATGTTCAATTTTGTACATCTTGGTTTTTTTACGACATGTGTGTAAACCTTATTAAATACATGAATTTGAATGTTCTTATGTGATTCGAGGTGAGAGTAGAAGAATTATAGGTCTATGCTTCAATAATATCCATCATTTATCATTGAACGGTTTAATGGTGATCCAAGTAGGAAGTAGATTTTGATTTCATGCTAGAAGGGATCTAGCTCTCCATAATCCAACTCAGCCAAGGTGCATGTGACTAAGGGTTAACTGAACCCCCATATGGGTGGATCAAATTTTAGTTAATCCATTCAACATGGGATCCACATATGAGATGTGTAATGGTTATTTGAGCTTAGGAGTATATTTGGTGCAATGAACAAAAGTGGGTTGACGTGCAACCCCTAAATCACATATCATAAAGATCCAAGTTATCTAGGTTGGATCCCACACTAAGGTATATGGATTTCTGTCTGGGTTGGAGGGTTCTCTGGTGTACAAGCATCTAAGATTTCGTTGAAAAATTTGGATTAAGAGGAGTATATTTCCTAGATATATGGAGCCATTCAGGGTGACCAGAGTTGGTTGTTTTCATTGAGTTAGCATCATAGTGGAGGAATTTATGGTTCACATAAAATCATAGGTGTTCTTCTTAGCATTGGATGAGGAAACTTAGGGCTTCAAATAGATGTCATGGTAAATGAGAGAAGATGGTGCATTATAATGTTTCCATGGATGTATCGACTCAATTTCATATAGGTTATACAAATCGAATTCCCATAGAAATTTTTCTTTTTTAAGTCCCTAATTTGCATCAACAACTCATGGCTCTCTAATTTCAGTTGCGCAAATGAAATATTTTGTTCTTCCACTATATGATGAAAACTAAAATAAAATTCTAATTACTCCAACTAGTGATTTAGCTTTAGAGTGTCAATATAACCTTGATATTGCTTCATATTGACATTGGCTAAAATTTTGAATGGGGACTATGAATGGTTCATGGCACTTGAATTAGGTTAATATTTTCCAGGTTGTTTCTTTAGATCCTTCTCTCTTTCTTTGTAATATTTTGATCTCCCCTCTCATTGCACCTCTACTTTAAAACAACCATCTTTTCTAAATATCTTGAGCATATTAGCCAATGCTACAATAAGGAGATTCACATTATGTTTTATATATACAACTTGTGCTTCCAACTGCGAAAATCTATCCTCTATAGGATAAGGAGGGATATTCATAGGTTTGTCAGCCATGACTCAAGTTTTATGACTTTTGTCTTATTTGATCTATATCAAATGAAAATATCCAAAATATACCCAATGAAACCCTACTTTGATACCAGTATGATCCATGAACTACCATGGATATTTCACTTGACATTTGATCGCAACACATCTAATAAAATTATACTTAAAAATATGAAATCTACACTATGAGGGATTATTTCTCCTTAGATTCCCAGATCTATAAATTATTATTTATTGTGAATGAAAAAAAATTATAATTATGTAAAAAATAGAGAAAAATGAAATAAAAAATCACAAACCACATTTGTCACAAGATATATCCTGGGAAACCCTTTCAGGAGAAAACTTAGGTGGGAGGTGAGGTTGCTCTACTATCTTTCTCTAAATAAAAAATGGATACAAGTACAAATAAAGGATGGTTTCCCATGGTCTACTATCGTGAAAAATTATTCTCTATGTGCTCTCTCCATATCCCTCTATTAATCTTCTTGTTTATGGAATAAAATTCACTCGAAAAGAAAGGAACCCCTTTTCCTCCTAGAGGCCCAGTTATAGCATAACTTGATAGCCTACCAATGGTTAGGTTGACTCCTTCAACTATTAGATAAAGTTAGAACATTTAATATTCTAGAGTCATATTCATCATTATCATGTGGCTATCCCATTTTCCATGAGTAATGCGATTGGCATGGCATCCTATTGAATTATGGTACACATAATAGGAATGTCAACTTCTAAATGGAAATTTTTTTTCATAAACACTTTGAGTGAGGTGATTCTTATTGAATTGGAAATGTATCTATGAGTAGAATAGGAGAAAGGGGTGCAACGCTAAAATTCCAATGTTCTACCCCCAAAAAACTGATTTTTGATGCCTCAAAATACTCCCAAAAGGTTTTAGACCCCAACTTTCCAAACTAGGAATTGCTGGTAAAAATGGTCCTATCAGTTTATTCCTCCACTTTTTCCACTCTAAAATGATATATATGGAAGACAAACAATATATTAATCCAATCAAAATCAAATTAATCCATAACACTATTTATTGTAAACATTTTTCAATAATAGTCTTTAACACTTAAGTCCAATAGTTAATAACTACAACATGACTAATGCAATACTAGATCCTCTCTAAATATTCTCAATAGTACAATATTTAAGCATTCTGGTCCCAAAGTACAATTTTTTTTCTCTTCTGTAACTTGGTTAGAACCATTCATCATAGTGCTCTAAAGAGTCATTTCCCCTTAAGTCATTCTGAAAATTTCATCTTTGGTGTCCCTTTCTCTAAGATAATCTCGATACATATTGTTAAAAGTTTGCCACATTTGGTCCCAAATGGTTATATTTTTACCTTCAAGGCTCATGAACCACTAGAGAGCCATATCCTTCAAGGTGGAAGGAAAAAGGTAGTTGGCATTTTTTTGTTGGCATAAATGTCAACAAGGTCATGGGAATGATCATACTTGTCATATGCATGTGTCATGGGTGTTGACTTGGTGGTCATATACGTTTCCATTGATGTATTGACAGTGAGATGGATGTGTTGGAATTGATGTAAACTATAGAGGTCATGAACTTATGGCAACCTCATGATGATGTCAATTGCTGGACCATGGTGTGTGTCGGTATGTGTTGTAATTGGTGGAGCTTGATGGTAGCATGATGGTCTTGGAGGAGTTGGCATGTGTTGGCATGTGCATTGATGGACATGTTTGTTGATGCTACTACAAGTAGAGGAGGCTGCTATAGGTGATGAGTAGATATACATATGATAGATATGTTTCATAACACACTAGTTGAATTTTCAACTAGGTCGTCATCTAGGTCTCCATACTTATGCTCCATGGAGATGAATTATAGTGATGTGATGGCTTGATGATGGTGCTACAAAGGTTTGTAAGTTTTTTGAGATTTGTTCTAGCTTTTTTAGAGGTCTGGTGGAGAGTGGAGGACATGTTGGCATACTTTCCAACCTTTTTTGCTTATAGATCAACTTGGTAGTGGCAGTTGGGAGGCATGTTTTATCCACTTGTAGATGTGTGAAAAGCCTTGTTATAGGTCTAGAGGCATGTACATGATCTAGAGAAGAGGATGGAACAGATGGTAGGGGTCCTGAGATGAAGGACCGATGGCTTCACTTAGTTTTATCCATAGTCACATGCACATAGGATTATGGGAGCGGATGGGAACCCAAGTCACATGGAGATAAGATCAAGGGAGAGGTTATAGCCCTAAGTAAGTTCAGACAATGTCAAGGGAGTGACTGAGGGTTTTTATGAGATTTTCTCCGCATTCCTCACACTCTTTGGAAGAAAATTAGCTTGGAAATTCCCAAAGGCTTCCAAAATTAGTGAGAAAGGTCACAAATGATTTCAAAAGTTCCTATCATGATGTGAATGCATTTAGTGCACTAGCAGTGACCTTAGTGCATTGATTTGGTCCAAATTTGGCACCTTTGATCCTAGCCACAAGCTCAATTTCGTCCTACATGTTTTATATACTTTATCTTGGAGCTATTTGATGGTTGATTGAGTTGAGGATGTATTTATGATAGTGTGAAGGTATTAGAGAAGTATTTTATGCTTCAGACCTATTGGAGAGTCTAGATGCTTCAGTCCATGACCGGTAATGACTGAATAATGTGCATATTTGAAAGAATGATTCAATATAGATCATAATTGGAGTTGCTAGAGTAGAGATTTATTGGAGAGTGTTATATGCTACAGGATATAGTTTTTGTGGATACTCCCACACTTGTTTTTGCAGGAGATGATATTACTTTTTGTGCATAGCCTTAGTGTTGTATGTTGCTAATTTTTGTATACAACAGTTACATTCTGATGTGAGAGTTTGATATCATATTTGTGTGGCCACAATTTTACCTGTTTATCTTCTATTTGATGATAAGATCGTTCTATTGAGAGCATGTATGCAAAGTTGAATTCTTATTGAGCATATTGTTATGGGATCTAGTTTGAAAATACAAGAAAGGAGATGAACATAGTGGTAGGGGAGAAGTTAATTCATGAGAGAGGAACAAGGATAGAGAAGCTTCAACAAAAGGAACAATTTCCTCATCCAATGGTGGTTGGATATTCCAATGGTAGTTGGATGAGGATCATTGATCGTGGTGGCCTTTAGTAGATGGTAGTCTGTAGATACATAGAGAACAAAGTCTTATGAGTTGATCAATAGAATCGACTCTCCTATCTGATGGGTGTTGGCATTATGTATATGAGGTCATGTCTCCATGCTGATGGGAGTCAACAAGCTATGAAAAGGACCAATTTATTAACTAATAGAAATTTAGAGTAGAGAAGCAGGTTGCAACAACAAGGGTGGTTTTCCTCCCCGAAGGGTTTCCACCAGAAACCTTGTGTCTTATGTGTGATGATGTGATTGTGTGCATTTCTTATGGTTTATATTGATGCTTAGAGTTTTTAGTTATGGTTATGTGATGCACATGTTTAATGAATTTATACTAACATATGTGTGATTGAGTAAGTGAAGTAATAATTGACAAAACTCGTATATAGATCACACTACTGATTCACCCCACCCCCTCTTAGTAGTGCTCAAAGGTTTCAAACAGTTGGTAACAGAGCAGGGCTCTTGTTGCAACTTGATCGTTGAAGAGTAGATCTGGGGTTTGTTGTTGGAAATTGATTTTTCTTTCTCTTTTTTTTGGAATGGTTGTCCTCACTACTGCAAATTACAAGGTATTGCACAAAAATGTAAAATATCAATTATTATCTTGTGGATATAAGATTTGGATATTAGTATGTGAAGGTTGTGGTAAATATCCAATTACAGATGAAGTTTCACAACAAGAGGCACAAACACAGTGGATAATCTACAAGAATCTTCATGATGATGATATGAAGAGACTAGTGGGTGTGAAACATCCCAAAGAAATGTGGGACAAGCTAGAATACATTTTTGGAGATGGTACCATTAGCAATAAGGAAAATAAGAAGAATAACAATAAGAAGGACCTTCAAAAAAAAGAATCTTAGTCACTTGAATCTCACTCTTCTAGTGCAAACGATTCAACAGATGATGAGAAGAGATAAAAAAATAATGAGTCCAAAGGTATAACCGTTAATGTTTTTTTTTGAGTTATAATTTTTAGGATTCAGATTTAGATAATGTTGAAGAACATAGTGAAGATGAGAATGTTATTAGGTGCCTTAGAGCTGATATTTATAGACTAAAAACAACATGCAAGGATCAAGAAAAACTATTGGAGATCTGTGATGATAAGGAGGCCAAAGTCAAGGAAGAAATTTTCAACTTAAAGATTAAGTTGGATGAATTAGAAAAAGTTGAGGAAGGTATGCAAAAGAAATACGAGGTGAAGGTAGAAGACATAGGGAAACTAGAAGTTGAAGTGGTTTCTTTGAGAAATAAATAGAAGATGGAGAAGAGCACTATAGCCTTGGATAATTTTCGTCAGATCCAAAGATCACCATTGGATCAATCTTTGCTTGGATTTCAAAAGGGTGAGTCTAGTTTCCATGCAGGAAAAAAGAAAAAATAAGAACCCAAGAAACATGTAGCAAACAATATCAATATAAAAAGTGAGATCCAAGGAAACAAGAAGCAGATCTAGCATCCAATTATCAAACAAAAGAACCAACAACAGGAAAACAATCATAACTATTTGCCGATGCAACAACAAAACCAGTAGTAGAAAACAAAATCTCAAGGAGCTCCTACATTAAAAACTCCTTTTCTCCTAGAGATGATCATGACAGATCCATTATATTTCAAAGGAAGCAAAGTCCTTTCATTCCATTGATGGATGAGATACAATGCTACAATTATCCCAAGTTTGGGCATATTGTAGAAAATTGTTGGAGCAGAATGTATAGACCACATTAGTCGAGATTCCAGCAATATCAATAACTAGGAAGAATGGCCAATAGGTATAATTATGAATTTTATGGCTATTTCTACTCATGTCACTTGTTTATCCATAAGGAAATGGATTACAGGTCTAACAAATGGAGGAGAAGCAAATTTCATGCAAGGTTTAGATCTGACATGAATAGAATAACAATTGATCCTCTTGGCCATGTGGAGTCCTATATTTCTCATAGATTTGGCCATATGGCAAGAGATTTTTTGCTCTAATGTTACGCTAGGAAAAACCATCAAAAGTAGAAAAAGAAAGAGGATCTAGCTAAAAACTAGTGAAGCAAGACAAGAAGCAGATCCAAGAGGAAATGAAGTAGCCCAAGACCATGTGGAAGAAAAAAGAGAAGCAACTCTTCAACTAGTGAAGAGCATTTCTTCCTATAGTCCATGATTATTCATACATACTTATAGAGGACTGTAGAATTCATAAGAGGTGCATAACCTCAGGGGGGGCATATGATAGATTTTTCAAGAACATATTATGAGTTGTTTTCATCCTGATGTGCATAGGTCCACGAGATTAGCCTATCTCTTGGAGATATATTGAAATCAGGGAGAGCTATGCATGGTATTGATATTTATTCTTTATTTACTTATATTTCATTCCTTTTTTCTCATGTGATTATTATAGCCTTATATGTCTTTCATGAGTAGAAAAAGGAGCACATTTTCAGACATATATATGTTTTTGGTTTCTCGTAATAGCTGGTTGAAAAGATGTGCATATATGCATAGATTGTGATCATAACTTCATGATGTATTGTGATGACTTGTGACATGGACCATCCATGTATAGGTTGCTATTTGATGATTACTACAACCATG
The DNA here is from genome assembly GCA_031772625.1 of Pinus tabuliformis. Classification (NCBI taxonomy): domain Eukaryota; kingdom Viridiplantae; phylum Streptophyta; class Pinopsida; order Pinales; family Pinaceae; genus Pinus; species Pinus tabuliformis. Next base: position 574,069,684 of record CM062807.1, read on the forward strand.
TATTTGATATTGTTTCATCATTATTTATTGGTCGAGAATCAAATCGATAATTGTTTAGTCATCATGGTGATAGGCTTGTTTTGGAGGAACCTTATGGAGTCTTTTTGCAACCACGTGTATGGGCTAATGATGATGTAATAGTCATGACGTATCATGTAATTGAGTCATTAGTCCTTAAGATATGACCATAGTAGCCATGTATTTATTGATATACTCATGTAAAATGTTCATGGAGCCATGTACTTATGTTGTACTATCTTTTGGGTCAAATAGTCATGAGTCATGAGGTTATGTTATGATCATATTTTGGTAATGTATGAGGTTTTATGTTGCTTCTACAACCATGTATTTATCATGTACATTTCACTTCATTCATGGTCATGTGGAGTTTCAGTCCATATGGTGCTTCTAATTGTCAAACGAAACATTGTTTGGAGTGGAAGCAATCATTTGAGTCCAATAATTGGTATCTCTACAACTTGGAGATGGCATGTGTTTAGGGGGAGCATTATTTGTTCCTATTTACTTCAGCTATACATTATTGGAATTGTGATCTGCTTAGAAGTGTATATGCTATGCTTGATTCATTGTTATGACAATTGGGTTCTTGGCCTCATGTGATGAGATGTTACGGTAGTTTCTTATATGTATTTATAGGGGATATTGTGTGTGGTTGCCTCATGTGGATGTTGCCACATTTTATGATGATGCTCATTGTTGCATATGTTGATGATGTTTTCCTTATGTTGGCATGATTTTTCTTTCTTGCTAGTTGTTGGATGGTATTCTCCTCTGAATAATGATTGGATATTATGCTGCTTGTTTCTTATATGGAGGCATGGATGGTATTTGATGCATTTTATTTTAGCCATGTAGATATGCATTTCTCTAGTACTTGTGCTTCAGTTCTTACTTCCTATTCATATGGAGTTGATCCTTTTCCCTTGATGTGAAATGGGGAGAGAATTCAAAGAGAATTTGGATGTTTGAGTGCAACTTCAGTTTTGGAGAGTGTATGGAGATCAACCTCACATGTTGATGAGGTTGAGACCAATGCCAAAGGGGGAGTTTGTTGGTATTGCTGTGTTGGAATTTATGTCAATAAGGTCATGGTCATAATAATACTTGTCATATGCATGTGCCATGGTTGTTGATTTGGTGGTCCTATAGGTTTGCGTTGATGTATTTACAATGATATCGATGTGTTGGAATTGATGTGAACTATAGAGGTCATGAACTTATGTCAAGATAATGATGATGTAGATTGATGGACCATGGTGTGTGTTAGTATGTGTGGTGAAGTAAAATTATGAGTGTGGACACAAATAATTCCTTGAGCTCGATAATGGGTCTAGCCACAACTGATACATTCTATGGAAGATTTCCTTAGGTTAGAACCAATTAAGAGGGCCTGCCTCTTAGTATGCTTATCCCGTTTGATGATGTCCTTTCTTGCTCGCTCAAGCTATCTCTCGTTTCCTTCTTCAAACACCTGAAACAAGTAAACAACAACAAACAACAACCGTGATAATAGACAAATTGTAATTCAACCTACTTAACAAGTCAAGAAAAATTAAGCCATGAACATGTAAGATGACACATCATGTAGGAAACCAATTGATAGTTGCATATACATTGAATCAAGAAGAGATTACAACCATCGTATTGACGTTGTAGTTCTCCTCCGAAAAAACCAGGTTCCCACACACTTCTTCTAGCATTCCATGATGGCCTCAACAATAATTGTTTTAAGGCTCTTCCCTTTAGGCTTCACACTAAACCAAATTCACACTTCTCCCTCACACAACTAGAGAGCTACAACTATGAATAGCTTGATGTTTACTCCAAACTTAAATAGCAGTAGCACACCAACATTAACACTTCAACACTAGCTTGTGTTTGGGAGAAAGGGAGGTTTATATAGTATGAATGGATGGGAGATGGATCCTCTTCTCATGGGAGAAGCTCTTATCTCTTGAGGTAGTTCCATTATTATAAGGAAAAGGAGCCCAAATTGACATACTCGACCCCATCTGGCCAATCCATTTACCAGACTTTTGTTACGAAGCTTCTAGAGCTGGAAGCTTCGACTCTTTATTTAAAAAACTTTCCATAAGAGGATTGACGCAACTAGAACAAAGCTCAGTCGCTCCGGTCGATGCTAGGGACAATTTTAATCCCGGCATATCGACGCGAGGAGGACAAGGGCAATTAGCGCGGGTCTTGTAAACTGGGAAAAACAGAATATTTTGGGGAAATGCTGCAAAAGGGAATTATTCTGCTCATGAAGAGGGACATAATGGGAGTTTATTCATGAAGGGAAAGCATGTAGGGTTCACTGTAGAGGTCCTCCAGGATCAAGGAATGGGGAGTAAAGGGATAGTGACAAAATGTTGTGTAACAGATTCCCCCTAAAGTGTGAAGGCCGAACTAGAGTGAGGGATGAAATGCCTTATGAATTAGTGTGGGGAACTGTAGTCTTTCGTCGGAAAACCTACAAGAAAGTACAAATACATATACATAACTGAAAACTATGTCAAATGATACATGAATTGTGGTATGGACGCAGCCATCCAGAGAATGATCATGTGAATGGATCCAAGCATGGGCACAACCATCCAATAAAAAGGATCATAATGAAACCAAGGTATGGTCGCATCCATCCAATAATGAGAAGGATCACATATGATAAATCATGGTATGGTCGTAGCCATCCATCTGAAAGAGACATGTATATCAACATAATCATGTCACATCGCTTCGGAACCTGGAATTTTTGTGATCTGAGTCTAGGGTCTTGCGCTCCAACATGACCCGATCAAAGTAAAAATTCTAACATGTGAATAGATGCGTTGATGTCGAACATGCTAGAAAATCAGTTGATTACTAGCCAATGGTGTGAACCATTAACAAGCGTGAGAGAAACCACCAATAATGACAATGGTCCTCAAGGTACTAGCAACACAATCCATGGAATGTGAATAGAGGAACTGAAGTCGAACACCCATGAAATCACTCGATCCAAAGCCAATGATGTGAACTTGTCGTCAAGTGAAAAGAACTTCCCATTAGGGTATGCAAGCTCTAAGGTACCGTAAGGGAGTCTCTTAGTCAACTTCCTAGAAAATGAGCTGAAGTCGACAAGATGAGAGCATGTCGAAGGAGGGCCATAATGTATCCCACATCATTGAGATGAGACAAAGGGATGCAAAATGATTTTGGATGATACAAAGAATCAGGTGTAAGTGTAACTGCAGAAGGATAACTCTTGAACATATTAGCAACATGACTAGAAGTTTGGTAGCTTTTGGACCCATAGGATTGATGGTCATGATGATGTTGCAGAGATCAAATGGAAGGAAAAAATAAATGGCCCAACCCAGGAAGGTGAATGATGAAGTGAGGATATCCCAACCCGACACGAAACATAAAGTGTCATGTTAAAGAGTGAGCTACCGACACAACTGATTGAATTTCCAAATTTCCCCCCACCATTCCTAGCAGGTACCCCAATTATTTTTTAATCACAAGCTGGAAGGGGATAGCATATGCTTGCACTGTAAGTTTCTCCTTCAAACGAATCCGACCTAGTAAGTTTAATGAGCCCTAGGAAGGAGAATCTCATTTTCGTCATGATGACGAATATGATGTCGTTTAATATCTTAACGAGTCTGGAAAAGGTGTAACACAACATAATTTTTCATGTTTAGAGAGTTTGAAAAAGACACGGAAAAGAAAACTCGACAAGGTCCCTTTTCATACATTTGTGTCTCTCGATCTTGAAAAGATAGAAAACAATACTTAAGAAAATCGCTTGACCATTTCAGTCAAGGAGTTATTTTTTCATAAATAGTGCATGCTAGCCCGAAAAAGGGGTAAAATTATACTAGGCACACGATGTTTCACATTTGTTAGTGAGTTCAAAATGACAAGTGCTCAACTATCTTTTCACTTTTAAAGGGTTGGAAAAGAGATTGAAAGCAGACCCCCATTTTGTTCTCTTTTATGAGTCAAAAGGGAAGAATACTCGACCATATTTTCATATAAGTTTCATGAGTCAAGAAAAGAGCTAAAACGTGACTCAACTTCATCATCGAACATCCATCACCTGTCGCTACACAAAAAAGGTAAAGTGAATTATCCAATTCTTGAGGAAAAATACGTCAAAATATTTACAAAAACCTAATATTTTCATGAAAATCTGAATAAAAAGGAGGAAAAGTAAATATTTTTACCATTCACCATTTTACCTTGCTGTGAAAGACTTTTTACTCACTTTTTCCCTAATTGTTCTGGAGCATATTGCGGGAGATCTGGGAGGTCATTTGTCAAGCCGCCAGTTATAGGTAAGAGCCAAAGCCCTAAGCTTCATTTTCATACCATTTATTCCTATTTTTAACCATTTTTAGGATTTTTGAGGGAGGATTTATCAAAAGATTTTCGCCTTCGGTTGGTGTGACTTCCAGGCACGGAATCATGCTAGCCGAGGATAATTAACATGGCCTATCGCGCCATTGGAGAAACTATTTTTAAAATAGGCGTGTCGGCTTCGTGCATAGGGAAAAACCATATTTCCTCTTAAAACCATCGTTGAAACTTGAAATTTATGGGCCAAAAATGATTGTTGACTCAAATCTATGGCTTTTGCATGAAAGAATTGCTAAAAATGGTAGACTGGAAAGAACGGGAGCACGAGGATGTGGACACCTAGGCACTAAATGGTCCAAATTGTTTGGAAGCTTTGAGGGCCTGTGGGCTCCTCAAATTCTTTCTCATGCCAGGGATGCGAGCCCAACCTAAGTTTCTTCAGTACCTGATTAGTCTCTGGGACATAAATCCGGAGATATTCATCATTGGTGACCAAGAGTTGGAGTTAGAAACTTCAGACATATACTTCATCACAGGGCTGTCCTGAAGAGGGGAACCAATCAACTTATACGGGCCACAATCGATTGGGGCAAGCATATCCATGTCGCTCACCAAACATTGCCTTGAAGCCCTCAAATCCAAGAGTGGCAAGATTGATATTTCCACTGTTTAGGATCTGACACTGAGAGTGCTACTATTGACTATCAACAAAGTGGTGGTGGGGTCCCAGGCAGTGCATGAGACTAACAAAGTGAAGTTCCTATATTCCATCGACTGCACATCACCGACGATCTTTGATTGGGTGGAGGCCATGAATATTAACACAAAATGCCAGCAAACTAAAGCTAAGGTGGGGAATATAAAGCAATTTTGCTTTAGATTCGTACTGGTGACCTTTTTCTTGGAACAGGTGCCACTATTCTAGTACCAGTTGACTGAGGTGGATCCTCCCATGCCACGCAACCCACGGATGGCCCACTGGAGTCGTTTGATGCCCAAGATCACTGGGGTCTAGCACATGTCATACAAACCTACATTCTTTTCATGGCTATGATGATAGAAGATCGGCGTGAAGGACTGGCCATATAGTGGCACCGACTTCTAGACATGTCGCTAATAGATGGAGAGGATTTTGACGATGAAGGTAAAAAATCAAATTTTTTAATTTTGTGATTTTTTTAATTGTTTTTTGTTTATATGTCTTCATAACATTTCGCTTTGTTACTGCAGATGTTGGACCAGAGAATCTTGTTGGGCTGTCCCCAATAGGCAAGCGCGTCGCCTACCCGATTGATTTTGTTGCGCCTTATTAGGAGGGGAGTGACAACAAGGAGGAGATCGTGAGGAAACTTGAGGGGTTGACTCGTGGTATCCCAGATTATGCTCGGGTGGGAGACATTCCTCGCTAGTACCAGAGCCACACGGTGGGAGTATCAGATTGGATCTGTCGATTGCTGACTCGTGTTGCATGAGCCGTGTCATGCTACCATGATGACCATGATGATTAGTTCCTAGGTCCAGTATTTACATTTTTTGAGGCATGTGTGCCACCGATATATGAGGCCTGTGAGCCCCCGATGTTATTTTGGACACACATATTATTTTTTGGGGTTCTGATGTATCAAACATTATCACCATATATATATATATATATATATATATATATATATATATATGTTGTATTTTCTTGCTTACTATGGAACAAATGGTTTGTTTTATCTTTTCACATGTTTCGTAAATGTCTATCCAACACATAATTAGCTAATGCATCTGTCAATGTATTCATGCGTCTAGGAATGTGATGATATGTAATGTAATCAAAATGCCTTTCCAGTAAATTAATATGGAGATACATTCTCAATATTTGAGGGTTCCTGATGGAATATTGCCTGTTGTGTTGAAGGACGACAAGTTGTGAATCCAGCTTGACAACCAACTCTCAAATGTCAAGAGAAATGGCTTCTGACAACAGTTTGATGACCACACTGTATTCAGCAATGTTGTTAGTTGTGCGACCTAAACAGATACCTTGAAGATCAATCAACTCACTGTTAGGGTTATAAATAGCCCATGCCACAGATGATAGGTTCTGGGTACTACGAGAAGGACCATCAGCAAAACCGATGTGGGGAGTCACAGACATCTGCAAAGCAAGGAAAACATAGTAAATAGGAAAGTTGTTTGAAAACTAACACACCAAACCATACTGCACAAAAATGAATGACACACTAATGTACACAAGTAACCATGCAAGATGACCTAAGCATAGTACTCCTTGAGAGAGTCAATGCTGGGACTCGGGTAATCGATCAACATAGATGGACATCGGATTTTTACCATTGCCATGATGAGTAAGCATTGACTCGGCCAAATAATAGAGTAGAACTCAAATAAGTCTTTCCACTATGCCCCCTGGGCGAGGGAGGGTTATGAGTTAGATGGAAACCCCATTGCAATAATGGGAAATCGGGAAAAACTTGGGGAGGGAGAAAAAACCTGAATCCATGAAGGGATAAAGGTTCCCTCAGTTGAAAGATCTTGACACTTTTAGGTGAAGCTGACATGGAGATAGATATTTGAGATGAAAACTCTTCGAGACCGGTAGACATGACCGTCGGGCGAGGCAGGAATGAGGAATGATGATGAGTATCATTCCAAGGTGGTTCCTCGAGAGACATTACTTCCATGATACCTTCGTCAACAAGGAAAGTCTCGGCGAAGGGATGAAGCGATTCCAAAGCGCCAAGCCATGGGGATTGAGAATATGTATCGAGAGAGGTCTTCAAAATAGAAGAATCAGAGGATGCGAACTTGAGGCCGAAACAATTTTCACGTAATTGATTTTGGTAGGACTAAGCGGCATAACCTCACCCCAGGTATCAACAAGATCTGGTGAAGGTATGACCCAAGGATAAGATTTGACCGAGATCATGTTGACAGAAGCAACATGAGGAGGTGGGAGTGGAAAATTCGGATTAAGGTAGAACCTTTGGAAAGACCTGCCCCCACACTCTCATAGGGAGCACCAGTGTGCTTGACGTATGGAACATTTCCATCCAAGGAGAAAGGGGCAAAGAAGGATAGCTAGTCAACAGTGACAATCATCCCTTGATGGGGAAAATGAATCACGTGGAATAGGGAGGAGGCTACAACATGCATAGAATGGGTCCAACTCCACTCGAGTAGAAGATTGTAATTGAGATTAGCGTCAACAATCTCTACCTTGACCTGTATTGTCTTGCCCTCTAGAGTAATGACAAGGTTAGGTAAGACACCGAAGGGTCGCAAATCACACCCATCGAAAGCTTCCAAAGTGTTCAGGGATTGGTTCAAAGTAGGAGAACCAATAGCCTTCCCGCATGTGATTGACATGATGCAGGTGGAAGCACCTTCATTGATGACAGTCCTGTGGATGTGTCGTGGCGGAAAAAGTCGTTTGTGCGGACACAACTGACCTCCCTAGGAGTCTAAACTCTCTAGCGACAAACAAGACAAAATGGAGTGATCTTTCTCTAAATATACCTTTTAAAACATGAAAACTACAAGTGTTTAGGCTTACCTTATTCCAAAACGCGGTTGTTGTAGTCCGTCCTTGCCGATCCGGATGAGCTCCTCCTTCAAGTCAATTCCTGGCCTTGGTGTTGTGCAAGTTCCTCCCAGGGTCCATCAAGGGTTTCCTCTACTTTGACAAAGCTCACCCACTTCCAAGTAGAATCAAGCAAAGACAATCTCTCCTCACAAGGTTCTAAATGGGAGTCCTAATTCCTGCAGCATTTACCCAAAGAAAATGTATAGCTCCAACCTCCTCTCCCTCTGGCTCAATGCCTTTATTTATAGTGCTGTAAAGAGGTTATTGAGGCCCACCATCAATGGGATAATCCCCCTCTTTGGGTGGGATAGCTCCCTTATTGATGGGATAAGTTCCTCCTTAATAGGGATACATGAACCAACTGGAGGCGCATCCATTTCATCAAACCGACCTCTAGAAAGTTCTAGAAGTAACCACAAGTAACTTTTTTAAGATGAAACTTGCGCATTTTTCCTTTTACAGAAGGACGCACCTGTCCCTTAACATACAGAGCGTCCAAGGACGCAGCCTTTGTGAACATTGTGAGCGTCCCCGCAGGTAAGGCTTGAGAGAACCTGCGACCCCAGAGATAAACATATTTTTGACAAGACTTTCTCTCTTTTTTGAGTTTGAGATGGATAGCAGAGGCATAAGACTTGCCTAAGAGGGTAGCATGACTGTTGATTTGAGCCATACTAACTGTAAGTGGTCATGGTGACATTTTTTAGTGTAACAGATTGCCCCCTAAAGTGCGAAGCCTGGAATAGATTTAGGGTTTTGTAATTCTAGGAAGGGTGAAGCGCTTTATCATTTCAAGGATTGTCTTGTGGATGACCTGGTCGGAACCTGCAATTTTCAACACAAAATACATGGATAAGATTATATCATCACTGAGGTAGGCATTCCCATACTCAGATTCAAAACTTTAACTAATGGACTAACTACTCTGATACAGGAATGATCTTGCAGTACATCATTTTATAGACTTTTGTAGACACAGTATGGACGCAGCCATCTGTTTATGATTAGTCTACATAGATAATGAATACAAAACTCCTCGCAGCCTGGATGGTAGAAACTAGATCCAGGGTCTTCACTTCTACTTCCCGAATTGGTACGATTCTAGCCATGTGATTAAATGATTTGATGTCGAACATGTTAGAAACCACTTGATTACCAGTCGATGATGCAAACTGTTAACAAGCGTGAGAGAAACCACCAGTAATGTCAATGGTTCTCAAAGTACCAAGCACAACCCGTGAAATGTGAATAGATGTTTTGATGTCGAACACTTCACGGAATCCTTTGATCGAAAGTCAATGATGTAAACTGACGTCAAAGGCGAGAAACCTGCCATTGATGCATGCAGACTTCAAGGTGCTGTCGATTCCTAAGTCATCTTTCTAGATAATGTGTTGATGTCGATAGAAAGCGACCCGTTGCAGGCAAGCCCGCAACACGAAATCATTGTTCAAGTTGAAGAAATGTTGCTGTAAGGACTGACTCAGGGATGGTCAAATGGATGACAAGTATTTTGCAGATGAAAGTTTTTGCTTGCAGACCTCTTGAACACATAACGAGACGACAGATGGCTTGGTGACGAATAACTCAAAGTTAATCCCCGGAACCCACAGCCATCTGTTTATGATTAGTCTACATAGATAATGAATACAAAACTCCTCGCAGCCTGGATGGTAGAAACTAGATCCAGGGTCTTCACTTCTACTTCCCGAATTGGTACGATTCTAGCCATGTGATTAAATGATTTGATGTCGAACATGTTAGAAACCACTTGATTACCAGTCGATGATGCAAACTGTTAACAAGCGTGAGAGAAACCACCAGTAATGTCAATGGTTCTCAAAGTACCAAGCACAACCCGTGAAATGTGAATAGATGTTTTGATGTCGAACACTTCACGGAATCCTTTGATCGAAAGTCAATGATGTAAACTGACGTCAAAGGCGAGAAACCTGCCATTGATGCATGCAGACTTCAAGGTGCTGTCGATTCCTAAGTCATCTTTCTAGATAATGTGTCGATGTCGATAGAAAGCGACCCGTTGCAGGCAAGCCCGCAACACGAAATCATTGTTCAAGTTGAAGAAATGTTGCTGTAAGGACTGACTCAGGGATGGTCAAATGGATGACAAGTATTTTGCAGATGAAAGTTTTTGCTTGCAGACCTCTTGAACACATAACGAGACGACAGATGGCTTGGTGACGAATAACTCAAAGTTAATCCCCGGAACCGGTTAAGACTTTCAAAGTGGTTTGGTCAACTGTGAGGTAAAAGATTTCCCAACCCAGGTGAATGAAAAGTGTCGTGTTCAAGAGTGGTAATAAAGTTTCTTTTGAGACAAAAGGTAACAAACAGGTTCATTCTTCTCTCTTTTCCCCCACCATTTCTGGCAAGTACCTCTTTATTTTTAACAAGCTTGAGGAGGATAACATATGCTTGATTATAAGCTCATCCTTCGGACAAGTCCAACCTAGTTTAAATTCGAACCCTAGGAAGGAGTGGTTCGTTCCTGTTTGTAATTGAACAGGTCCTTTACTGTAAAAGTTTAATGAGCCCAGTATAGGAGAAACTCGGCGTTTTTCATTTTTAGAGAGTCTGAAAAAACAAAAGGAGACTCCACGTTGAACTTTTTCGTATATTTGTGTCCCTCAAGCCCGAAAAAGTATAAAATAATACCTGGGGGAACCGCTTGATCTTGCGACCAAGGAGTACTTTCATAATAGTGTCGTTGACCTGAAAAGTAAAAAGCGATCAAGGACACGTCGTTTTATTTCCTTATCGAGTTTGAAACGACAAAAACCCGGCAATCTTTTCCTGATTTTGCGGTCATAAAAGAGCTAAAAGGGGACCGTCTTTTAATTCCGTTTTAACGAGTGTAAAAGAAACGCTCGGTGATCTTTTCATGTTTTAGGAGTCAGAAAAGGGCTTAAAAGATGACTCTGAGGTTTCACTTTTTCGTAAGTTTTAACGAGTTCGAAAAAATGATAAAAATGTACTCATGGTTTTCACTTTTTCGTAAATTTTAATGAGTTCGAAAAAATGATAAAAATTTACTCATATGACCGACTTTCAATTTAATTTACGAGCAGGAAAAGACGGAAAGAAATCGGCATTTTCATTTGTTTTACGAGAATGAAAAATAGCAAAATAATCTCGGGATTTTCATGAGTTTAACGAGTCTTGAAAATAACTGAAATTGACTCGAGATAGGTTTCATTTTTACAAAAGCTTGAAACAGATAAAAACTATGCTTCAAATTAGTTTCATTTTTACACAAGCTTGAAACAGAGATAAAACTGTGCTTGATGCCCCCTAAGCATAACTGTTAGAGCGCATGCCCCCCAGCTTCATTTCATTCAACTAAGGTGGATGAAATGAAGGTTCAAGAACGAGATCATTTGAAAGACTCAACCTAAAACTGTAAGAAAATTATGCAAAAACTGAAATAACTAACCTAAACGTACAACCTAACATCTATGAGGTCTAGTCAAACTCTCGACTCAATTAGAGGAGGATTTGTTTCATTTTTTAACGAGCTTGACACAGGAAAAGAACTATGCTCGGATTCAGTTTCATGTTTATGCAAGCTTGAAACGAAAAACTATGCTTGTTATAAGTTCACATGCCCCCAGCATAATGATGCAAATCAAGGTACATGCCCCCCAAGCTTCATTGCATTCAATGAGGTGGATGGAATGAAGCTTTACTTTCAAGATCTTGGAAAGACTTGTGGGAGTTGTTTCATTTTTTAAGGAGCTTGACACAAGACAAGGAATTATGCTCATAACTACCTTCTACAATCTACCTAACAAAAAACTATACTCTAAAAAACCTTGATTCATTTTTTAACGAGCTTGACACAAGACAAGGAACTGTGCTCTAAAATCCTTGATTCATTTTTTAATGAGCTTGACACAAGACAAGGAACTATGCTCTAAAATCCTTGATTCATTTTTTAATGAGCTTGACACAAGACAAAGAACTATGCTCATAAAAACCTTGATTCATTTTTTAATGAGCTTGACACAAGACAAGGAACTATGCTCTAAAAAACCTTGATTCATTTTTTAACGAGCTTGACACAAGACAAGGAACTGTGCTCATGACTACTCTCTACAATCTACCTACTTAACCTACCCTTGTTTCATTTTTTAACGAGCTTGACACAAGACAAGGAACTATGCTCAAAAAGTTCGCATGCCCCCAGCATAATGATGCAAAGCGAGGTACATGCCTCCCAGGCTTCATTGCATTCAACCGGCTGGATGAAATGAAGGTTTACTTTCAATATTTAACTTGAAAAGGGAGTTGTTTCATTTTTAAGGAGGTTGACACAAGAAAAGAACTATCCTCATACCTGATTCATTTTTTAACGAGGTTGACTCAGTAACAGGAACTATCCTCAAAACTCTACTTTCTACAATCTACCTACATATCCTAAAATCTAGCTGATTCATTTTTTAATGAGGTTGACTCAGTAAAAGAACTATCCTCATGCTAGCCTGTTTCATTTTTTAACGAGGTTGACACAGGAGCAAAACTATCCTCGCAACATCCAATTTCATTTTTTAACAAGGTTGAGACAGGAACAAACTATCCTCACACTCACTGATTCATTTTTTAACGAGGTTGACACAGTAAAAGGAACTTTCCTCGGACTCCTTGTTTCATTTTTTAACGAGGTTGATACAAGAAGAAACTATCCTCGTTCACACTGATCATGGCTTCCAACTGGAGGAAAGACATGTCAATGGACACACCTTGATCATGGCTTCCAAGAGGTCTTCATCCGAAGGAAGAATACTTCTTGGGAAGGAACACATGTCAAGGGACTCAAAAGGGATAAGAACATCGTGTTCAAGTAATCCCATAGAGTTTTCCATGTCAATTACCGGAGCTAAATCAAAGGAAGATGAGCAAACAGTGAGAGGCTCACTTACATCGGTAACTGAAATCATGGGACCGGTTGCCACATAATTAACCCGTGGCAGGGTAGATACCACTTTAGAATCAAGAACATTTAGGGGTGTCATATTATTGGTAGTTGAAAAAAGACTAGGGAACGAAAGCTGGTCTACAGTCACAATACTGCCATTGTGAGGGAAAGACATCACGCGAAAGAGTGTCGATACGACAGCTTTCATTGCATAAACATAGTCTCGCCCAAGGAGTAAATTGAAATCCAAGGGACCTCGAACTACCATAAGATCAACACAAACAGTTTTACCTTCCAAGGTAATAGAAAACTTAGGAAGGATCCCTAAAGGTTCACTAATTGTTCTGTTAAAAGCTTTCAGATTCTGCGTAAAAGGCGTAAGCTGAGGGGAACCCAAAGCTTTCCAAACAACTGAGGATAAAATACTAACAGAAGCACCTTCATCTACCTGAGTACGATGTATGTCCCTACCACCAGCCTTGACAATGATTTGGAAAGGGATGGAGGAAGGAAGACGAGGTTCTGTCAGTCTATTCCAATCAAAGGAAAAGACCTCAGTACTTGGAGGGGGTTCTGTAGAAACAGGTGAAATGCCCCCCGGCATAGAAGAATCCGATGTAACAAGAAGAACATCAGCGGTATGAAATTTACTCTCGAAAAGGAGAGTGTGATCGACCGAATGTGAAATTGAATCGACCACTTGATCAACTAATGGATCATCAACCTGAGTGACATGAGTTTCACTCTCCAATGGGAGAGTGTGATCGACTGTACTTGAATTTAGATCAATCACTCCGTCAGTTGACGGTAGGTTGGGAGAAAGTTTACGGTAACCAGTTGGAAATTCTTGTTGTGGAACAGTAAGGTTTTCCAACAATGTTGAGGCTTCATCCATGTGAGGGCAAATGTGAGTTTGATGACTCCCTTTGCATAACTTACAAGGAAACCTAACTTTACCCTTTTTCCCAGGAACCTGACTATCACTGGTTGATGGATCAATGGAAAGTTGATGAGATTTTTCTGACCATACTTCCAAGACCTTTGGAATACCAGGACAATTGACAAGGAAGTGGTCACCCTTACAAAGCCTGCAAGGGTATTTGGGTTTACGATGCATGTCGGAATTTTCCTCAACACAACTAACACTTACAGCCATGGTTGGTTGGTTGACTTCTTTCTTATCTTGCTTCTTCTTCTTCTTCTTCTTCTTCCCTTTCTTCTTCTTCTTAGCCTCCTGGTTACTAGCATCAAGGCTTTTACCAGGCGAAGAGGAAGAAATGGAGGAAGAAAAATTAGGCGAAGAAGGTAAAGGGTCAACAGAAGGTTGGTGATGTTGAGATGGTGAACTCTATTGAGGTGAAGCATCCGGTTGAGATGTAACAATTGGAGTATTTTGGGCCAACGAAGTTGAAAATAACCATATCGGTAAACCTATTGTAAATCCAGGTAATGACAAAGTAGCCATATAGGGAGGACCAACATTTCCAAAGTAAGGAAAAGTACTAGGATTCTCATTAGGAGGGGTTCCTAGGTTGATAAATTCCGGAACATTTGCCATTATATTCAACTTCAGTGAATTTTATTAACAATTTAAAACTAAAATTAACAATTCACAATTCACACTTAACAACTAAAATTCACAATTCACACCTATGGTCTCTAAAAGTAAAAACAAACAAATTAACACGCGCTATCAAATCTAGGAGTCAAACCACACGCAAACAGTAAGCTCTCCAGACCGAAAACACTAGTTGGTGATGAAGCCCAACCTCGCAGAATTCAGTACAGAAATGGCGGGTGGAACAGTTACCCCGGCAACCTGCTTAATGAATAGACCGGCACAAGTTCCTCCACTTTAACCGTCTCGAAGTGAAGTGAACCCCCGGAAAATCCAAGTGAGTATAACCGACGTCTGCTCCAGGTACAGTGGGACCTTCCCTCCACCGTCACCTCGGTAGAACCCTAAAGATTATGGTCACTAAGGTCACCAACAGTAACAAATACACCTGGGGGAACAGTCTAAACTCCGACAGCACGCAAGGGCAGAGTAGCAAGCTCAATCCCCTTACCGGCTCCTTGACAACAATCCAAGGTTTACCGATAAGTGACCCCTGGCTCCTCGACAATGGTTAATCCGAGGTTTACTGTTTGTAATACGTACTGTCTGGCGTCGTTCCCAACGAGGGGGGAATGATCCCCTCACTGGTTCGGACACGAGCTCGTGCTTCTCCTTTAAGAGGAGCTTTCCCAGAGTGCAATTGAAACAATTGGATTTATTCTACTCAAGATAAACTATCTGTTTGGTTTTGTAGTCTTGGAGAGTTAAGTACTCACCTACTCCAAGACCCTAGCCTAAGCTATGTTGGTGTTTCAGAGCCCTAGAAATGTAAAAATTACTAGATGAATTTTAATTAAGCGCTGTGTTATTAAGGTTGTTATTACTCAAATGGGTAAATGGAGATGAAACCAATGGTGTTATGACCCGACTCAACTGAATGGAATCGAATATGATAATGCAATCCTTTCAATTCGATGAATCCTAACTAGAGTAAGGAGAGAGTTTCCATTCACTTCCAACAATGCAAAAAATTGATCATTAAGAGAAAATTTAACAAATTCTCTAATGCACTAATTTCATCAAGAAAAACTAATGCAAATCAATTCCAAACCAATTTTTATTTTTATTTTTGTGTAAATTCAAATCAAAGAAAGCTGATCTAAATCTACGATTGATTTTTCAGAATGTAAACTATGCAATTGTAATCTATGCACAATTCACATGAAAAGTATGCAAATGTAATCTATGCACATTTTTCATTCATATTCTGAAACTGAGAACTCTAATTATGCAAATGTGATCTATGCAAGAGAATTCTCAAACACAAGATGATTCTAATGTAATCTAAGAACCAATCAAGTGCAAGTCGAGAAAATTGGGTGAGAGTTCCAAAGATCAAAACATAAAAACACTCAAAGGCGATTAACACTCATACACAATTTAGCCCCCCCGGCGAATGAGGGGGAAATTTTTTTGCAAAAACAAAAGCAAAAAGATGCAAAATTGTGAAAAGACTGAGAGAAACCTCCAAGTAATGACCAAAGGAAATCAAATTAAGAATTTCTCAAAAAAGAGACTCAAAACACCCAATTGATGAAAGCTAAAAGCAGGAATGCTAATGAAACAAGTTCAGGTGAAAATTTTTGACAGGGTACTAAAGGATCTGGGCAGAAAACACTAAGAAAAAACAAAATCTAAAAGCAATTAAAGCAAAAATGGAGTTTTCCTAAATTTTTACAGGAAGACGCAGGCAACCCGTTAGAACAGGCGCGGGCCCGCTCTGTGCAAACGGCAACAGCGCGTCCAAAGACGCACTGTGCAGTACTCAGAGGGTGCGTCCTTCTGGAAAAGTTAAGAAAAACCAAATCTAACCAAATCTAAAGCTAAGCCACCCAAATACTAATTCTCACAGTCAAAAACCAGAAAATAAAAGTGATTTTCACAGAGCAAAGTTCACACAAAGGAAAAGACTCTCTCATTAATGGATTCCCCAGCGGAGTCGCCAATTTGTCGTGGCGGAAAAAGTCGTTTGTGCGGACACAACTGACCTCCCTAGGAGTCTAAACTCTCTAGCGACAAACAAGACAAAATGGAGTGATCTTTCTCTAAATATACCTTTTAAAACATGAAAACTACAAGTGTTTAGGCTTACCTTATTCCAAAACGCGGTTGTTGTAGTCCGTCCTTGCCGATCCGGATGAGCTCCTCCTTCAAGTCAATTCCTGGCCTTGGTGTTGTGCAAGTTCCTCCCAGGGTCCATCAAGGGTTTTCCTCTACTTTGACAAAGCTCACCCACTTCCAAGTAGAATCAAGCAAAGACAATCTCTCCTCACAAGGTTCTAAATGGGAGTCCTAATTCCTGCAGCATTTACCCAAAGAAAATGTATAGCTCCAACCTCCTCTCCCTCTGGCTCAATGCCTTTATTTATAGTGCTGTAAAGAGGTTATTGAGGCCCACCATCAATGGGATAATCCCCCTCTTTGGGTGGGATAGCTCCCTTATTGATGGGATAAGTTCCTCCTTAATAGGGATACATGAACCAACTGGAGGCGCATCCATTTCATCAAACCGACCTCTAGAAAGTTCTAGAAGTAACCACAAGTAACTTTTTTAAGATGAAACTTGCGCATTTTGCCTTTTACAGAAGGACGCACCTGTCCCTTAACATACAGAGCGTCCAAGGACGCAGCCTTTGTGAACATTGTGAGCGTCCCCGCAGGTAAGGCTTGAGAGAACCTGCGACCCCAGAGATAAACATATTTTTGACAAGACTTTCTCTCTTTTTTGAGTTTGAGATGGATAGCAGAGGCATAAGACTTGCCTAAGAGGGTAGCATGACTGTTGATTTGAGCCATACTAACTGTAAGTGGTCATGGTGACATTTTTTAGTGTAACAGGATGGTCTTATAATTGATGATTACCTGAATGAGAAAGGCAATCTGATGAGGTAGGCGCAAAACATGGTTCTCTAGATCAAAACATATCAAGTTGGAATCGATGGGATCAATACCCCTGATAGTTGACAACAAAGATGTCTGTTGCGATGGGAATCTTTGGAGTACCTCGAGAGCCGACATAGTTGATGGCGTGTGAGCCAAATCCTCAATAATATTATAGTGTTGAGTGGCTCAGGCATTGGGATTGTACGAGGATTTCCTTAGCACACCTCAAGAGGGTGGCCGTATAGCGGAATCAGGGTTAGGGCGCTCGATATGAAGAGGGCCAGAACTCAGGGCAGAAGAAGAAGGGGTGGCTTCTTTCTCTTTCCCAGCTATCAGAGCAGGAGTTTGGTAATATTTTGATATAGTAGCCACATTAATAGGTGTACTCATCATGAACACTTGAGATCCTGAGGAAGCAGATGATTGAGGTTGGTCTACCATTTGGGTTTGCTAAGATGGAAATGGCTCTTTGAGGACAACTGGGGTCCCTTTGAGAAAAAGACTAACTTTGGATCATCAAGGACAATCCTTGGTATAGTGGTCCTCCTCAAAAATGAGGCAAGGATACTTAGGTTTCCGTTGTGAAGATTCACCAACAGATGATTTGAGAGGACCTTGTTTTGTGGCATCGACCTTACCCTTGCCTTTGACTTTCTTCTTACCTTTCGAGGATTTGTCCACTGCAGTAGACTGGACAACATCGACCTCTGAAGTTTTACGAGGGCCAGGTGGATTATGGGAAGAACTATTGGGAACAAAATTTGAGACCAATTTCTGTTTGGAAGAAGATTTAGTAGGGGTCTGGGACACTGAACCAATAACTCCATCAACAGGAGGTACAACTCATGACTTTGATGTCGTGGGATCGGATGATGGTTGTGGAGCATTGGGTAATAAATCATACAAAGTTCCAAACTGAGAGTAAACTAGATCTAAGTATTGGGCACGAGCAATGCCTTGTGCTTCAGTAACACACCCACCCATAGCTATATCATGAGAAATTGGGGCCACGAATGATTTAGTGAACCATTCGGTGAGCAACTAATCAACAATATCGAATTTGATCAGGCGATGTCTAGGTCTCCATTCATGGATGTGATCGCAGATGTGTGTCGCAATATCTTGCTTAAGTGATGTGAGAAAATAGGTGCCAGTTTCATAGTGAACCAACAACTGGAAATTCATGAGGAAAGCCATGGCTAAAGAGTTAAAGTCATGGTAAGCACTTTGAGGAAGCTCGATGTACCACTTGGCTGCAGCACCTATGAGGGTTATTTGGAAAAGATGGAGATGAATGGAATCATCAATGCAAGAGTTCGAAGAGCACCAGAGGTGATATGTCATCACATGGGCTTGAGGATCTTCTTTTTCTTTCCCAATGAATTTTGAACAATCGCTTGGTATCTTGGACGACACTGGAGGCCATTATGGAGAATGAAGAATTGGATCATTCGTAAGGCGAGACACATTTGGAAACTCTAGTGTGTCCAAGAATGGCAATTGAGTATTAAAAGGCATTGGAGGTCACTAAGTGGGTCCAAGCGGAGGAGCCCATCCATGTTGGTAAGGATTTTGGCCCCACAGTAGGGGATTTTGGCTATATGGCATTTGATGTTGCCCCCATTGCAGGTTACCTTAGCCATAGGGAGGATTTTGACCTTGAATACCTTAGAACTGTCCAATCATTGGTTGTTGATAAGCAACATATAGGTTAAAAGGTTGTTGAGCCTGTTGACCTTGGACTTATGGATATTACACCTGTTTTCCCTGAACAAGAGGATTTTTGGCTTGGTGTCCTTGAGCATAAGGATGATACACTTGTTGCCCTTGGACATAGGGATTTTATACCTGCTGCCCTTGACCAAAAGGATTATGTACTTGTTGACCTAGGACATTAGGGTTTTGTACCTGCTGCCCTTGGCCAAAAGAATTTTGGACCTGTTGACCTAGGACATTAGGATTTTTGGCCTACTATTGCAGGACTCGACCTTGGCCTTGCCCTTGCAAGGGTTGACCTTGCTGAGATTTATACAAGGGTTGTTGCTGCCCAGGTTAGTTTTTCTGCTGCAAGGGTTGGCCTTACGGTTGCAAAATTTTTCCCTAGGGCTGCATAGGTTGGCCCTGTGAGTACATGGGCTGGGAGGTTTGCGGAGCATATTGCATTTGCTGCTGCATGGTTTCTTGCAACTATTGCAAGGGTTGCCCTTGCGGCTATTGCATTTGACCTTGCTGCGAGATCACTTTCCCTTGTTGTTGCGCGGATAGCCCTTACTGCAACAAAGGTTGCCCTTGTGGTAAAAAAGGTTGCCCTTGTTGTTGTAGAGGTTGTCCTTGATTTTGCAAGGGTACTTGAATAGTGCCCAGAAAATTTCCGAACTGAATCTAGCCATATCCACCCTAGAATGTGGATGAGCTAGGTTGAACGTACTTCCTAGACTGAAGGGTATAAGGCTAATTAACCATTCCTTGAGAACCATATCGAATGTAAGGAGTTTGGTATTGGACCTGAGCCTCATAAGGATGCTGATACTAGACATTACTCGACCCAGACGGATCAACGAGATTTTGAACCTGTTGGTATTGGACATTACTCAATCTAGCAGGATCATCAGGGTTTTGAATAATGCCAGAAGAAGGCTGGTTCATACCAAGCATGTGAGCCTGTGATCCACTCACATTGGTGGCGCTTGACACCATAGAAACATTCAGGTTCTGCCCCCTAGGCGGTGGCACATCTTGGCCACTGACCAGAGGGATGGAGGAACTGACAGAGACATTCCTCGAGACCGCCGGTTGAACCAAACAGGTGACTGGGATGGACGATACAAGAGGGTTCAGAATGGTGGGTTGCATTGGGACTGAGGTAACAACCTATTGGGAGGTTGAGTTCGCAATGAATGGACCTGAAGTAGGCATGGCGCCTGATGCCCAAACAGGGTTATGGTAAAGTGGTGAGGCAATAGGTGTACCTGAAATCAACGGTGTAGAAGACACATAATTAGGCGGCACACTAACGGGAATGCTCCCTGTAGCAGGGAAACCTTCAGGAGGAAAAGGATGTTCTTCCTCCTCGACAATGTGTGGAGTAGAAAATTTTGACTCCTTCAGAGAGGTGACTAGAGCATCGCCTTTGGCTTCCATATCTGGGAACAAATGACGATGAATGATCGAAGAAGTACGAGGGGATAATTCCAAAGGAACACCTGGATGATCGTATGGACTGTAAAAATGCTACAATGATATCACAACAGGGTCAAACAAAGGATTCATAGGATGGATAACTAGTCCAAGCTTACCTTTATTGGTTGGCGAACTCTCAGGAGTTTGAACCAGATTGTCCGGAGATTCTAGGCCAAGATCAGCAGGTGACCCAGTATTTGAATTCAGCGGAAGACGAGATGACACAGGTTGAATGCTCAGAAAAATTCTGAGTTCAACACCTTGGTCCTCAAGTGAATCAAGAAATTCAGGAAACAGCTCCTCAGACAATCTTTCAGATGGAGGAGAGGAAGAGGAACTAGGTGAACTATATGGTTGAACCACGATGACCTTGCCTTAGTTAATAGAAAAGAGAGAGATAAACTTCAAGGCTTTAAAATTTTCTTTAAGGGAAACTAACGATTTGGTCTAGTAAAGACTAACAGGATGTTATCAGATCAAGAGCAATCAATTATTAAGATGCATAAATAGACTAGTGCTCTTTCATTTTTTAAGAGTCGTGAAATAAGCAAAGATGACTCTATCGCTTTCGATTGGAAACGAGCTTGAAAGGAAAAGTTCTCAAATGATCTTTTAAGTTTAATGAGTCAAAAATATCAAATGAATTCTCTAGATGATCTAGGTAATAAGGATTACCAGGAAACCATGAACTGCAGAATACCTCTCGGCGAACCGAGAAGTACGGGCAGGAAATCTCACCAAATGGTGTGTTCAGTGTATCACGTTTACAAGGTGGCCGGCTCGGCTTCCTATGGATAAAGGATTGCAGCCTAGAGGGTTCTCCCGTTATATACTCGATGGTACGGGGAGCACAAATCTGTACTAGCATTGTCTAATGCCGAAGCTAACAATAGCTGCTAGGTTTAAAGACACTGGAACACGTCTCTATCCTAGACCTTCTAGATGTGATCGTTGGATTTCAAATTCACCTTAGGTTAATTGAGTTCATTTTAAATTTTATTTTGACTTATGTCTCAGTTTTCAAGCCTTAGCGATGTGACTCGAAAAACCATAAATGCAACTAAATGAGACAAGACCCTTCCAATTCAATGAATTGTCTACACTAGAGAGGGTGTAAAACGCTGTTATGAAACCAGCTCAAGAAAAGATAGAAAAGAAGGATCAACGCCTTAGAATTCAGCCTCTTCAAGGGGGAAACCTCCTTTACATTACATAAATGAACAATTCATGGATGATACAAATGAAAAGACCTCCTTTCTATATATAGGAGTCTAAGGGGTCATAACATAATCAGAGCCGACATAACAATAATAATGTAAGGGCACAATAATAACAATAGTGGGCTTCTATGTGGCACAATAATAACAATATGGGCACTACATGGGTACATCAATATAATAAGTGGGTTGTACTAATAACAATAAGGGGTTACACTAGTAGTATAGGAGCCTAACATGCCCCTCTCCTTCAAAAAGCGTTGTCCTCAACGCTTGAGTAGTTCTTGATGCTTCTGTATAAAATTATTGTCCTCCCATGTGGAATCTTCAACGGGTAAGTTCTTCCACTTGATGAGATACTCTGAAATTGATCGATTTCGTAGCTGTCGGGTTCTTGTTTCTGTGACTGCTCCAGGTTCCAACATGATTTTTCCTTCCTCTTCAATTTCTAGCAATATTGTTTGAATTGGGATCTTTTGCAACTTTTGAATAAGTGGCCATACTTCTTTGTCCTTCTTCCATTCATCCCTTGCTTCATTTATCCAATCTGGTTGGATAATAGAAATAACACAAAACAATGCTTCCGCATCCTCATCCTTGAAGAGTCTTCCCATTCGGTAAGGTCACCATTTTTTAAGTGCATGTAGTATTGCCAACATTTCCTTCTCATAAATAGCTTGCTTGAGATGTAGCAGTAAAAATACCCAATCACCTACATCAAAACATTTTTTACTACGATGTTGATCTACCTGTTGTTTCGTTTGATTTTGCACGAAAGTGGCATTATCCTTTAAAAGTTGGAGAACTTGTTGTTGATTCTCAATGTGATCTTTCTCTTCTTGACCCTTTTTCTTCTTGATATGTCCTTCTATCTCTAGCATTTGAGGAGTGGTAATTTCTTCCAATCCTTTACAAGATATGGTCAGATTCATTTCTTCATGCTCGATGTGATCGATAGTTTGAGGAGTGGTAATTTCGACCAATGAATTACAAGATATGGTTAGATTTATTTCTTCTTTCTCGATGTGATCTTTCACTTCTTCCACCTTTTTCTTCTTGATATGTCCTTCTATCTTGAGAGTTTGAGGAGTGGTAATTCTCGCCAATGCTTTACAAGATATGGTCTAATTTATTTCTTCTTTCTCTGGGCTGGGGTCCTGGTTTATATCCTCTTCTTTTGATGTTTCTTGATCCTTTTCTTCCTTCTCTTCATAATCTATGTCAAATAATTTCTTCTCAGCACACTTATGACCTTTAGTGCATTTTCTATCAAAATTGTAACAAAGCCCTTTTTCTCTTTTTTCTTCCAATTGTTGTGGTGTAACCCTTGTAGGTTGTGGAAGGCCAGAAGAAACAACACTTCCATCTTTATAGTTGTGAGGGGTATGCTTCCCGGTTTCCATAATTTTGCTTTCCTGTATGTCACAAAGCCCTTTTACTCTTTCCAACTGTTGTGGTGTTGCTCTAAAGAAGGTGTTGCTCTTTGTATCCTCATAATGTGCTATCATTTCCTCCATGAAAATTGACCACGTAACAAGTTGTTTACGAGAACAAATCCCTTCATACCATAAAAATTGATCCAGTTCTAAATATGAAGATGCAATACATACCTTTTGTAATAGTGGTACACCATGTAGATCAAAATATTGCTCCATCTGAAGTATCCAATTTACCGGATCCTTGCCATCAAACTTCCTCAGCTTGCTTTTTCTTGATTTTAGGAGCTCGATATTGAAACGACTGTAACTCTGTACTTTCGGATCTTTAAGTTCTAAAATTGCGACCTGTAGTAGCCCTCTGCATCCTATTTCTAATGCCACTAGTCTGATCCAAATTGGATTCTCCAGGAAAGAGTTATGAACAATCTCCCAAGATGACCTGATTATAGACCTTTCCAGAAGATCGAAATTGTATGAAGTGCCACGTGTCATTGTTTCGACCTTTGGCTCTAAAAAATATATAGAAGAAACTACATTCCATCCTCTCTCTGTAGCTTCTTACGAAATTCAATCCGATGCTCAGAGAAAAAGTTATGACGATTTTCCCCAGGTCACCTATTTGGAATGTAATTCAGGAGTTTTCAAAAAGACCAACTTCCGCAGATCATATCTCCGTAAATACAGCGCGAAAAGCTCTAAAATTCGGACTGGAGATTCAACACGATTTCTTCTCAAATGGGTTTTTTTTACAGCTTCTGAAACATCGCAGAAAAAAATTTATAGCGAAAATTCGACGATGACCTATTTGGAGCAGCGAAAGCCTAGAATCCAAAGCTCTGATACGAAATGTTATGAAACCAGATCAAGAAAAGATAGAAAAGATGGATCAACGCCTTAGAATTCAGCCTCTTCGAGGGGGAAACCTCCTTTACATTACATAAATGAACAATTCTTGGATGATACAAATGAAAAGACCTCCTTTATATATATAGGAGTCTAAGGGGTCATAACATAATCAGAGCCGACATAACAATAATAATGTAAGGGCACAATAATAACAATAGTGGGCTTCTATGTGGCACAATAGGAACAATATGGGCACTACATGGGTACATCAATATAATAAGTGGGTTGTACTAATAACAATAAGGGGTTACACTAGTAGTATAGGAGCCTAACAAACACACAATCAAATGCAAACAACCAAGCAACTGAAAGCAAAATGATTTTTCACTACACTTTTTGAGAAAATAAACTAATGAAAAATGCATTCCAATTCCTAATTTCCTGATAAGTACATTTCTAATAGTCCTTTAAAAAGCAAAAGAGTTATTTTCCTTTTCAAATGCCAATGCAATCCTAGTCTTTAATGATGCTGACTACCATAGCATACTGATGCAACAAACTAGAATTTCATACTTTTTCATGAAACGACAAAATGAATTTTTCACACACAACACTTCAATGAAAAAGTTTTCGAAGAAATTAGCTCTTCAAGCAAATGAAAACACGAAAAGAGAGACTCCTTCATTCTAATGAAACATCACTTTACCAAAAACAAGACAAGTAATATGATCCATGCCGGAAAATAGACGTTTAGACAAGAAAACAAAAACTTTTCAAACTTGTATAATGGAGGTCAAAGCCATAATAGGATTGAAAATGAAATGCAAGGAGTAAATACCCCAACAACTCCTCTCACTGAGTTCACAATCAGCTGAATGGATGAAAATCTAGATAACCTAGTGCCACTAACCATGCAATGACCCAAGAAATCAAGCAGAAAGATGACAAATCAACAAGCAGATAAAAACAAATGAAAAGTAGCTTTCTAGTTAGGGAGAAAATGATCTAAAAGGCTTACGGGTTCAAAATCATGAGAGAAAAAAACACTGGCCAAGATTGGCGACAAACCTTAATCTTCACTTGTAGGCATCGACGCAACTTCCTAACTGACAAAAAGCACTAGAGGGAGGTCGGCGCGACTGTTTCTCAGCAAATCGCGCTGATCAACATGACTGTTAGCGAATTAAGTGTGCTGAAAGAGGGAGCTAAGCAAAAAAAAAAAATTAAGCAGGGACCAGATCTGCTACTATGCATTTCAAACTCAAACTAGTAAGCAAAGGAAAAGAAATAGAACCAAAGGGAAAAGATGGAACTAGAAAAGTTCACACAAAATCATGAAATCTCAAACAAGACAAACAGAAGGATTGGTTCCCTAGTATGGTCGCCAATTTGTGGTGAAGTAAAATTATGAGTGCGGACACAAACAATTCCTTTAGCCCGATAATGGGTCTAGCCACAACTAATACATTCTATGGAAGACTTCCTTAGGTTAGAACCAATTAAGAGGGCCTACCTCTTAGTACGCTTATCCGGTTTGATGATGTCCTTGCTTGCTTGCTCCAACTATCTCTCGTTTCCTTCTTCAAACACTTGAAACAAGTAAACAACAACAAACAACAACTGTGATAGTAAACAAATTGTAATTGAACCTACTTAACAAGTCAAGAAACATTAATCCATGAACATGTAATATGACACATCATGTAGGAAATCAATCGATAGTTGCATATATATTGAATGAAGAAGAGATTACAACCATTGTCTTGACGTTTCCGTTCTCCTTCAACAAAACCAGGTTCCCACACACTTCTGCTAGCATTCCATGATGGCCTCAACAATAATAGTTTTTAGTATCTTCCCTTTGGGCTTCATACTAAACCAAATTCACACTTCTCCCTCACACAACTAGAGAGCTACAACTATGAATAGCTTGTTGTTTACTCCAAACTTAATTAGCACTAGCACACCAACATTAACACTTCAACACTAGCTTGTGTTTGGGAAAAAGGGAGGTTTATATAGCATGAATGGATGGGAGATGGACCCTCTTCTCATGGGAGAAGCTCTTATCTCTTGAGTTAGTTCCATCATTATAGGGGAAGGGAGCCCAAACTGAAATCCTCGACGCCATCTGGCCAAACCATTTACCAGACTTCCGTTCTGAAGCTTCTAGAGTTGGAAGATTCAGCTCTTTATTTAGAAAAAATTCCATAAGAGGATCGACATGACTGGAACAAAGATTAGTCGCTTCGGTCGATGGTAGGGATAGTGTTAATCCCTGCATATCGGTGCGAGGATGACAAGGGCCATTAGCGCCGGTCTTGTAAACTGGGAAAAACAAAAGATTTTGGGGAAATGGTACAAAGGGGAATTGTTCTTCTCATGAAGAGGGAAACAATGGGAGTTTCTTCATGAAGGGAAAGAATGTAGGGTTCACTGTAGAGGACCTACAGGATCAAGGAACGGGGAGTACAGGGAAAGTGACAAAATGTTGTGTAACAGTATGTGTTGGTAGTGATGGAGCCTGATGGTAGCTTGATGGTCTTGGAGGAGTTTACATGTGTTGGCGTATGCATTGATGGACAAGTTTTTTGATGTTTCTACATGTGTATAGGAGGCTCCTATAGGTATTGAGTAGATCTACATATGATAGATATGATTCATGGCACACTAGTTGAGTTTTCAACTAGCTCCTAATACTTATGCTTCATGGAGGTGACTTATACTGATGTGATCGCTTGATGATGGTGCTAAAAATGTTTATAGGTCTCTTCAGATGTGTTGTAGCTTGTTCAGAGGTCTAATGGAGAGTGGAGGACTTGTTGGCATACTCTCTAACCTTGTTTGGTTGCCCTTCTAGGTAAACTTGGAAGTGGCACTTGGAAGTCATGTTTGATCCACTTGAAGATGTGTTAGATGCCATGTTAGAGGTTTGGAGGCATGTACAAGAGCTAGAGAAGAGGATGGAATAGATGGAAAAGGTCCTGTGCTGAAGGATTGATGGTTTCACTCAGTTTTAGACATAGTCGCATGCACATAAGCCTATGTGAGTGGTTGCAAAACCATATTCGCATAGATACAGGTTCAAGGGAGAAGTTATAGCCCCAATTGAGTTCAGACAGTGTCAAGGGAGGAACTCAGGATTTTCATGATATTTTATTTTCTTGGAAATTTCCAAAGGCTTCCAAAATTAGTGAAAAAGGTTGAAAACGGTTTGAAAATGTTCTCTCATGATGTCAATGCATTTAGTGCTCTAGTATTGACCTTAGTGGATTGATTTGAACGAATTTGTGCCCTCTAATCCTAGCCCCAAGCTCAATTTCGCCCTACATGTTTTATATACTTGACATTGGAGTTATGTGATGGTTGATTGAGTTGAGGATGTATGCATGAGAGTGAGAAGGTATCAGAGAAGTAGTTTGTGCTTCAGACCTATTGGAGAGTCTATATGTTTTAGTCCATGAGTGTTAATGATTAAATAATTTGAAAATCTAAAGCATGATTCAATATAGATTAGAATTGGAGTTGTTGGTGTAGAGATTGATTGGAGAGTGTTATATATTGCAGGATAGATTTTTTGTGGAGACTCTCACACTTTTTTTTGTAGGAGATACTATTAATTTTGGTGCATATCCTTAGTGTTATATGTTGCTAATTGTAGTATGTAGAAGTTACATTTTGATATGAGGGTTTGATATCATATTTGTGTGGCCACATTTTTATTTTTTTTATCTTCTATTTGATGATGAGATATTTTTGTTTAGAGCATGTATGTAGAGCTGAATTCTTTTTTAGCATAGTGTCTTTGGAACTAGTTTGAAAATACATGAAAGGAGATCCACATAGTGGTATAGGAGCAGTGACTTCATGAGAGAGGAGAAGGGATAGTGAAGCTTTAGCAAAATGAACAAGTTTCTCATCCAATGGTGGTTTGATAGTCCAATGGTAGTTGGGTGAGGATTGTTAATCATGGTGGCATTCAACGGATGGTAGTCTGTAGATCCGTAGAGAACAAAGTCTTCCAATTTGATCAGTAGCATCAAGTATCCTAGCTGATGGGTGTTTAGATTATGTATATGAGGTCGAGTCTCCATTCTGATTTGAGTCAACAAGCTATGTAAAAGACCAATTTCTTAACTAATAGAATTTCATAGCAGAGCATCAACAAAAAGGGTGGTTATTATCTTGGAAGGGTTTCCACCAAAAATATTATGTCTTATGTGTGATGATGTGATTGTCTGAATTGCTTATTGTTTATATTGTTGCTTATAGTTTTCAGTTATTCTTATGTGATGCACATGTTTAATGAATTTCTGCTAACATATGTGTGATTCAATAAGTGAAGTAATAATTGGAAAAAATCGTATATATATCACACTACTGATTCATGCCCCCCCAGTAATGCTCAAAGGTTTCCAACAAAGGTTGGGCATTTTCTCATCTGTGGTGTAGTCATAAGTTTTTCACACAACAACAAACATAAACATAAAGGTGTCAATATCCTCTATGACTATGGAATAGAAGTGTGAAATTATAAATGGGTTAATATTTTCAGTTTTTACTTGTCCATTTGTATCTCTAATAGGGAATAAAAAAAATTTAGGTTATCTTTCTTACGCCATAGTAATAGTATGGGTTGAATGGTTTTCTTCTTCTGCCAGCTCCTAAAAGATCCTTACTTTATCACTCAAAAAGGCCTCAAATGTCCCTTTGGATAGGGAAAGAGTCTCATAGTTAGCTGAAAATGGTTGGATTCTAGTAGAAGTGGGGGTTTCAATAAAACACTTCATGCCTTGTCCCTAACTCTGCGAGGCATATAAGAAAAATTCTTAAAAAAGAGAAGAAAAATTACACCTTTGTATTCTATAAAATAATGCTAATGTTTTCTCTATTTTTATTTTTACTGAAGACAAAATAAGGAAAAATAGTGAATTAACCAATGAGAAAGGAAGTGCATACCTTGACACATCCTCGACAACGACATTAAAAGGTGATGCCTCTCAGTATTGCAACAATGATGTTGCATCTCCCAAGGGTCTCAACTTTAATTATCAACTCAAGGTTCGTACAAACTTAAGGGTCGACACTATATGTGCAATAGGAACCATCTCTATCCTTTTCTAATGTTGATGTAGGTGATAGATGTTTCAATGTAGATTAGATGAACAAAAATCAAATCAAGTTGCTAAGCTAACTATGCTAAAACAAAGTGAAATTGTAGAAATAACTTACATAAATGAAATTGCACATACCTTTTCTAATTGCAGGAAATAGAAAACACACTTTGATTAAAAATAAAATACATCAAAATTAAACCTAAAATATATGTTGTAGAAGATAAAAACAAAACTCGAATAACGTACACTAAAAACATCTAAAGGCAACTTCAAGAGATATTTACTCCTCTAAACTCCATCCTCAACATCCCAAAAAATGTTCTAATATGATAAGGAAACTAGATCAAGGGTTTATTTCTTAATTTGACGAAGAAACATTAGTGGAAATTTTAGGTCTAAAATCCTCTTAAGGAAAATAATAAAATAATAATTAAAATGATAAAATACTATTTAAGAATTTAAAAAGGAAAAGAAAAGAAAGGAAAATGTTTTTTTTAATTGCATTTTTAGTTGATATCCTCATAATTTTACTCAAATCGCAAGTGTATATAACTTTCTACGTGTAATTCAATTCCACATCCAACGAGTACCCACTATGCATATTTTTTAGTAGACCCACATCGAAAAAAATTCAAAGTACATGAAAATTCGTGGAAATATTTATTGATCCAAATAGGATCCTAGAACACTCTCTAAGTTTTCATGAACTCTTTAAAAAACATGCCAAAGATTCAAAGTCTTATAAAGATCAAGCTATCGAAGGGAATCCTCAAACAGTTGCAATGGCGATCAGTGCGGATCAACGATGGCCATCGATCTAGTGCGCAGAGAGGGGGATCATCGTAATGCACGCTGACACCAACCAGCAAATGTAGAGACAAATTTAAGCATCGGAGGTAGTTTCCAATATGCGATTAGCGACATGTCGCTAATGGCATATCGCAGGGCAAACCTCTCACTGAAGAGAAGCCCCAAGCACCCAGACCCGAAATAATTATCAAACGTGGAAAATATTGTTTCGGTTCCGTCGGAGCGGGATTCCACAAAACCGACAGGATATTGGATGGGCTTCGAGTGGTAAGCAGTTTCGACCGAGTTCCACCTGATGCCACACAGTGGTCGCCATGCATCCCGACAGGGAGAGATAAAACCACTCACATCAGACGGGTAAACATCATGCTACTTAGCTGCCCGATATGAACGATGACCATCAGATCTGGGGCCCCCAGATCAACGACGGAAACGTGATCTGATGGAAGACTGGATTTGACAAGATTATAAGGCAAGATCACATATAATTTGAAGTCCGATATGGACGATGCATTGGCAGAAGGTCATGTTTTGCAGGCATTCTTGGAGTTAATGAAAAAAACGACTGTTTCAAATATGTCGAAGAAAACTGACACACATCTATTATGAAATAGGCAGCCACCTCTCTATGAGGTGTTATACAGTGACTGATTACGCAGGACAGAGGGATTCAAACAGACAGAGGCAGGGGAACTGGAAAGCTGAGAAGCGGAAACGAACAATCAGGAAGTAGACTAGCTTTAAAGCCACAAACTGACAGAGAGAGAAGCAGAGCAGTAGGCAGTAGGCAGTAAGCCAAAAGTAGAGAGAAGAAGCCGAGTTGACCTATAGAAGCAAAGGCAGCATCGAGTGAGGATTAGGACAGAGACAGAGAGGGTCAGAGAGTCTGTGTACTCCAGAGAAGACTTGAGAGGTTCAAGTGAACTCCCCTATATATGCTTGTCATGTATGAGTCTCAAATTGGGCTCATAATTTTGTGACCAATAGAGGTCAAGAGTCAGCAAGGAGAGTCCATGTGTTACAGGAAAAAGTGTCTATGCAGAACTGCTAATCCTACTAAGGTGTGGTAACTACCTTAGAAAAAAACAAAGTAAAACTACTTTTGTTTTCCTTTATGAAAGATAGATGAGAGAAGAATAGAGGAGACCAACCTCTCTCTTGCGCTTGGTTCCTTGCTCGATTCCTCTCTCTTCTGATAGTCCTTTGCTACCTGCTTCCTTGTATACCCAGCTTTACAAAGTACCTGTGGAATCAAAGCAGCATAACACTATGCGAGAACATGGATCTATTATCATAAACAATCTAGGATCATATGTAAATTGACCATACAAATGCACAAAACATAGATTACACAAGAGTATGGAGGAAAACTTGAATAGCTTTATTTATAATCAAGAAAGAGCCAAGAGAGTTACAACCAGTTGTTCTAACCTAGCATCATCCTCTCAGCAAGTAAGCCCTTCTTCACCTCATGCAAAGCTTAGATCACCCAACACTATGATGTTGTCTCCAGAAACCAACAACAATTCCTTACAAGATGCAAAATTCCAGCCTTCAACCCCTGGATCTCTGGGATGAGAGATCTATATATAGATATTTGCAGAGGTGTAAGTCAGCTCTGGGTTTTTTATTAGTGTATTCTCTCTGATAATTCTTAATTCCACTTGGAGATCTCATTGATCTCTTACTCATCCTTGGGCGATTTTGAGAGGCAAGTGTCACAGGAGAAGTTTCTGGAAGATTCCATGATCATCCACCTCGCAAATTGTCTCCGCCACTTGTCTTTTCTCATCCATCGCACCCCATAGAAGGGCTTTTTGAAATGAAATGCACTTCCAATGTGTACAAGGTGAGATGCATCACACCCTGGCCATGGAGCAAGTGAAATGATCCAGTTTTGACCAGTTCTGAGTAGTTTTTCATGGAGAACTTCTGGGAGATGCTGTAATTAGTTGACCTTGCTCTTTTAGGGGTTGGAAAAATACCTTTAGGGACTTAGGATCCCTGGTTTATCGACATTTTATGCTTGGGGTTGTAGTGCCCAAAAATATCTATAACAATTGCCCCCTAAAGCATGAGGTCGTTAAACTTTTTGATGTCGGGCGAAATGCTTTATCATGAGGATCCAAAGTTCTTTCAAGCTGGAAGGAGACCTGTAATAAGATACAATACAATACATTATCTTCATAACATTTTCATGACCTAGCTGAGGCGGGAATTCCCATGCTCAGCTTTATAAATTGATTTTCATGTACATAGGACAGACAATCGTCTGAGTGTAGACTGATGATTCTGGAGGAGTCATCATCCCATAGATTGGATGATTATCTGTGCAGCAACGATGTACATTTGATGTCTTTATTTTCCTAAATATATATTGCAGCCCAGATGGATGAAACTAGATCCGGGGTCTTCAATCTCATTCGATCTTTACTCAAAGTACAAGTCGATCCATGTGAGAGATGTTCTGGAGTCGAACATGGAAAGACATCGCCCTATTACCAGCCAATGATGTAAGCTGTTAACAGGTGTGAGAGGAATCACCGATAATGATAATGATCCTCAAGGTACTACAGTACAATTCATGTGGTGTGAATAAGGGACTTGCCGTCGAGCACCACGCAAAATCTTTCGGTCAAAGGCCATTGATGTAAAATTGTCGCCGGAAGTGAGAAACTTGCCATTGAGGCATGCAAGCTTCAAAGTACTGAAATGGGTGTTCCTAGATCGACTTATTGGATAATGAGCTGATGTCGACAAGAAGCGATCCATCATAGGAGGGCCTTAATGAATCCCACATCAATGACATGGAACGGAGCAAATGATTTTAATGGAGGTGAAAACGGTCTGGTGATATAAGGTTCAGGGTGGCGGTCATGAAAGAATGGAGTGTAAATGTATTGCAGCGGGTGAGACACAGGTGAATTCTCTGAGTGACTTCTCTTGAACATATCGGCAACAATAACATGATGGATTGGTAGCATTAACCCCAAATGTGGATGGTGTGATGTGACCATGGTGATGTGACCGATGAATGAAACAACCCAATCCGACTTGGATGCGGAGTGAAAGTGTCATGTTCAAGAGCGACTTGCTACCAACGAAGTTTCTTCAAGTTTTCTTCCCAATTTTTCCCCAATCATTGCTGACCAGTACCTCTTTATTTTTGTCAAGCTTGAGGAGGATAACATATCCTTGTTCTATAATTTTCCCTTCGGGCAAACCTATCGCTATGTTTTAACGAGCCTAGCGATAGTGAAACTCGTTCTTGTCTGCTATGGACAAGTTTGTCGCTATTAGGTTTTAACGAGTTTAACGACAAAGATAACTCGATCCTTTTCAATTTTAGAGAGTCTGAAAAGGGACGTAAAGGAAACTCCAAAAATCCTTTTTCGTCATCTAATCCCTTAAGTCCGAAAAAGTATAAAAAAATACAGAAGGGATGAATTTTCGATACTTTTAACGAGCCGAACAAAATAAGCGCTCGATATTTTTGTGTAATAATCCCTCAAGTCCAAAAAGATTAAAATCTAAAGGAGGGATAGCACTTCCGGTCCCTTTAACGAGCTGGAGAGGCCAATGGCTCGGCAATCTTTTCATATTTTACGAGTCAGTTGAAAAGAGCTTGAAGGAGACTCGTCTTTGAGGAACGAGTGATAAATTTGGGTAGCAGCTGATTCCAAGTAAGGTTTGGAATTTTCCAATCACAGCAGTGTTACAAGGATGGCTAGCAGAATCACTCTTCGCAGCTGTTCCTCAAAAGGGGTAAACAATCAAATGGAGGTGAATGATCGACCAATACAGAGTGGAGGTGATGATGAGAACACGACCAAGGCTTTAAAGGTTGAAGTACTACATTCACGACGGTTATTTACTGGAAATTGTTTCATTTTTTATTGAGCTTAAATGTTGGGGGAAACATTTGATCATTGCTTATATTTATTTTTTAATGAGCATGAAGTCCGCGCTAAAACTGCTCGATGCGGGTTTATTTTTTAACGAGCTTGAACCCTGCAGTAACACTGCTCATGGCAGGTTTATTTTTTAACGAGCTTGAACCCTGCAGTAACACTGCTTGTGATAAGTTTGCATGCCCCCAACATAATAACACAAATCAAGGTGCATGCCCACCAAGCTTCATTACATTCAACTCGGTGGTTGGAATGAAGGTTTACCTTTGAGATTTGGAAAGGGGATTTGTTTCATTTTTTAATGAGGTTGACACAGTAAAAGAACTATCCTCATGACTCCTTGTTTCATTTTTTAACGAGGACGACACAAGATAAGAACCATCCTTGAAATCCACCGTATTTACAGTATTTGATAGAAAATCAAAAACTGATGGATGATTAAGGTTGCTGGAATAATCTTCGTGGTAATCCGGAAGATGGGAGCGATGGTGGTAATCTTCCCATGGTGCCTCTCCTATCATCATTGATTGAATGATTCCTTCGTCTATAGAATGTACATGCGACGAAGGATCTGAAGAGGTGCCATATTCCTTAGACCTATCTATCCAAACACTCGATGAGCGTTGATTTGGTTTTGCCCGCCAAGCTAAGAAAATTGATTGCTACAATATTTCTAAAATGGCAATGATCCATGCTGACAAAATGTTTAGGAATCTTCCGAATCCATTAGATATAGAAGATTTCATATTGCAGGTTTCCACTGTGGCCACTTCCGCCAAATTACTCGGAGGCGGTAGGGCAAAAGTACCCATTAAGGCAGGGTATTTTAGGAGGCCTACTCCAATATTTTGAAGCGAATGATTGCTTCCATGGATCATTGGAATGCTTCCCGTAACTTGTGAACTTTTGGGGAGAAATGCTTGTTGCTCGACGATTGTAATTCCTCCTTGGAAGGGAAATGCAATCTTCCTGAAGTAGGTCGACACAACTGCGGCCATGGCATATATCCAGGGCCTTCCTAGTAGGATGTTGTAATTGAGGTTTTTGTCGATTACTTCGACATCTATTTCTATTGTTTTTCCTCCTAGTTCCACTTGCAAGTTACTTAAAATTCCGTATGGAGTGTATGATCATCCATCAAATGCTTTTAACATTGTTGATGATCGCGACAAGGGTGGTGAGCCTAAATTTTTCCAGCAACTCATCGACATAATACATGTAGATGCCCCCTCATAAATAATTGTTCGATGAACAGTTTTGTTGAGAGCTTTCACTTTAATAAGGAAAGCTAGTTGAGCTGGTAATTGAGGGTCATATCCTTTGTGATTAAAGGATACAAGATTGGAATCCGTTGGGTAAATCCCACCTATTACTGATAATAGATCCTGCTTTTGGGAGAGGCAATTTTGCGGTACATCAAGTGTCAACATAGTGGACGGCGATTGGGCTAGGTCCTCTACTATATTATAATTCTATGCTACTTTGGCACAAGGATTAAATGTAGATTTGTGTACTACTCCCTTTGGCAGCTTTATCATTGGTTCAGGAATGATGGGTGGCACAACTTCGGTCAAAGTTGTTGTCGAACTACTAGGTTGTTCATTAGCCTTGTTGTTCGACAGCTGTGGATTCCCGTAATCTTTATTCCTTGTCAAAGCATCATTTTGCCGCTTTGAGATAGACAACATAAGCACTTGGGATCGGGAAGCATTTTGATTCCCGGGTTTGGAAACGGATCAGTCAATACTGCTGAGGTTTTGGAACTCTTAAAGAGTTTCTTAACTTCAGATTTATGCGGACAATCTCTCGTCTGATGATCCTCATCGCATATCTGACACCCTGCAGGGGGTTTCCTTTGCCCAGAAGGGTTTGCAGAAGGTTTTTCAGGAGATGACTCATCCTGCTTCTTTTTTCTCCCTTTCTTTTTCTTCTTGCCCCTTGGTTGCTTCAGTTGTTTGCCCTTGTCGGTCGACACGACATTTACCTCCGAGGCGAGAAGTTCTTCATTTGCATTTTGATCAGAAATATTACGGGCTTTCTTAGATGTAGCCTTTGTCGATTTCGTGCTTGTCGTACCTATCACACCATCACCGGCATGAGAGTCTTTGTTTGATTTAGGAGGGGGAGGAATGGAAAATTCTGGTCTAGGAGCATCAGGTATTTTATCGTAGAGCGTGCCAGACTGAGTATAGATCAAGTCTAGATATTGTGCACGAGCAATAACTTGCTCTTCAGTGACGACTCCTCCCTTTGCCACATCTTCTGTGATAGAAGGTAATAATGACTTAATAAACCATTCAGCTAGCAGTTGATCAGGAACATATGTTTTTACCATTCTGCGACGACGTCGCCACTCATGAATATGATCAGATATGTGAGTGGTCGTTGTCTGTTTGAAATTGGTAAGAAGCTCTGTTCCTGTTTTGTACCTTATTGGTAGCTGAAAATGGGTTAAAAAGGTTGTGGCTATGGTGCTGAAGTTATCGAATGAAGCTCTAGGCAATTCGATATACCATTTTGCTGCTGTACCAGTTAACATTCACTGAAAAAGGCGAAGCCTAATCAAATCATCGTTTAGAGTGTTAGATGAACACCACATATGAAAGATCATCACATGATTCGACGGGTCTTCACCCGGATTTCCATTAAATTTAGGAATATCTGACGGAATTTTATGCGGAATCGCCGACCACCAAGGGGCATAAGCAATTGGATCATTCATCAGCCGGTTTAAATCTGGTAATTCTAGAGTTGCTACAAAGGGCAACTGTTGATTCAGGTTAGGTGAAGCATACCCAGGATAAGATGGAATCGCCTGAGCAATGGGTCTTTGCATACCAGCATAATGTATTTGATGCTGGTAACTTTGACAAGGTTGATGGACATAACCATTATAATATGATTGTTGATAACTGCTTTGGAAATGTGGTTGCCCATTACTTACAAAGACTTGTTTCTCAGGTCCTTGATATGATTGCTGGAATGGCAGTTGTTGAGATTGAACCAACCATGGCTGTTGGACCATTTGTTGTTGCCCAATACTGGATGATTGACCAAGATGAGGAGTCATAGTACTTGTTTGAGCCTGAGTCACTCCAGATAAGGAGGCACTAACCTGAGGTTGTGATTGAGTCGTTGAGACAAGAGGCTGTTGTATTGCAACCTGAGAAACTTGGGGTTGACATACAACAGGTAGCACTTGTACTTGCGACGCAGTCACCATAGCAGGTATAGTGGGAATATTCGACACAGGGTGGACTAGTTGCATTGAATATACAACCCTTGGTTGTTGAGGCAGTATTGGTACCCAACCGCTGGATGTAATTCCAGTTTGACATGAACTTTTTTGTAAACTCCCATATGGTTGTTCTCTGGGAGGGAACAATGAAAAGGCATACTTCCCTCCATATGGTGGCAATCCAGTACTTAAAGGGTAGATTGGCCTTTGAAGACACATTGGATCAATTTGTTGAGTTTCAACATAAGAAATACCAGATGATAATCCGGATGAAGAAATAGGAACTGACCATGTCGTCGAAACAGTCCCTGATTGGACTCCGGCTTTTTTTTGATAACTTGCCGGGACAGATGGTATACCGGTGAACATTGTTGGAGTAGTAGCAGGAGGCTTTGCCATTGCTGCGTCAGATGACACAGTCATGGATGTCGACGGTTGTTCAGACATATCTAGTCTATCCAAAATATTTCCTAGCGATTCTGCAAGAACTTGCGATGAAGGGAGACTAACTTCTAAGACCAACGAGGGAACAGTGATGTTATTCTTATTAAAATAAATTTTAGATGCTTTGATACAACTTGTTTTTTCAATTTTTAAGAGTCAAGAAAAAACAAAAGATGACTCTAGTCGCCTTCGATTTTTAATGAGCCTGAAGTGAAAAGTGCTCAGATGGTTCTTTTCCGTTAAGGAGTTTGAAAAGGAACGAAAGGGACTGCTCTGGAAATCTAGACAGAGGGATTACCAAACCAATCGAAAAACTGCAGAATACTTTTTAGGGTACGGCAGTCAATCTTCCCGAATGTTGTGTTCAGTGCATTGCGATCGATAGGGCGGCAGACACGGCTTCCTATGGATAAAGGATAAAGCCTATTGTGGTCTCCCAAAATATACTCGACGGTACGTGAGAGCACAAGTTCGTACTGGCAGTTATTGTCTCAATGTGGAGGAATCACCCAACCAACATTGAAAACAATAGTTACTAGGCTTTATGACGCCGGAATACGTCTCTAGCCTAGACTTCTAGATGTTGTGTGTTAGGTTCCAAAGCGTTGTTAGATTCATTAAATTTATTTTATAGTTGATCTTGCTTAAGAAATTTACCTTTCAGGTTCACCATGTGATGTAGATGTACAATTCCTAAAATGCAATCTAAGATGATAAACAGTCGTTTTATCTTCTTTGTGCAATGAAAATCCTAGCTACTAAGGAAAGAGAGATGGCATTCTTTCAACAAAGAGCAAAGAGCACACACTATATACACTGTCCTAAATCAAACCAACAAACAGTCTAAATGCAAATGCACATGCTTGTATTTTTTGTCAGCCTTCTTAGTGTGTAAATGATAAAAGAAAGCTAATGTGCAAATATGAATTATTTTCAAAGCGACAATTACTAACTAGTTTCTTTTCAAAATCAAAATGAAGACAATGACAACACTTTGCGATTTGGAAATGAAAACTTGCTTTCGACACTAGAAAAACTACTAATTTAGATCAAATACAATAGCAATAGGGTAATTGACTATCAAGAACAATCAGATTCTCTTCTATGACTGAAAACGACACTTGCAACACTTTCAAATCAAGAAACGACAGTACAATTACGTTACTTCTTTGCAAAGGAGAACTGAAAATGACTCAACAAATACACAAAAACATTTACAGTTCTTTGCACAATGGAGGCAGAATAACAGCAAGGAAAGGGGTTTCAAACAGAGGTGTACTGACTACAGGCAGCAAAACTCTTGAATAGATCTGAAAAGAGTGAACATAGAAACCAAAATTCAGGAACAATGCCTAGTCTGATCAGCGCACCTGTAACACAGTGAATTTGAAATGCAGTGCACCTACTACACTCGGGAAGTGCGCTGAATTTGAGATTCACAGAACAGACAGTGCGCTAGACTAGAAACGAGACTTTGCTTGGGTTCCGGGTCACGTTTTGCAGTTCAGTACAGGGATTTTGGCCGAGCATGTGGTAATCAGTAAATCAACAACAGGGGTAGATCTAAAGAGGTTACTAGAGCCACCACAAGGGCAATTAGAGAGTTTGTAAATCAGTTGTTTAACTCATAAACAAAACCCGGAGATCGACTGAAGCGACATTTATCTACTTTGCATTTGCATAGCAAATGTAGTTCAAAAGCTACCTGGCTCAACTTCAGGCTCCGTCTGTAAGTTTATAAAGTAAACAAATGTAGATAAACAAACAACCTAGTCGCCCCCCAGCGGAGTCGCCATTTTGTTACAGGGAAAAGTGTCTATGCAGAACTGCTAATCCTACTAAGGTGTGGTAGCTACCTTAGAAAAAAACAAAGTAAAACTACTTTCATTTTCCTTTATGAAAGATAGATGAGAGAAGAATAGAGGAGACCAACCTCTGTCTTGCGCTTGGTTCCTTGCTTGATTCCTCTCTCTTCGGATTGTCCTTTGCTACCTGCTTCCTTGTATACCCAGCTTTACAAAGCACCTGTGGAATCAAAGCAGCATAACACTATCCGAGAACATGGATCTATTATCATAAACAATCTAGGATCAGATGTAAATTGACCATACAAATGCACAAAACATAGATTACACAAGAGTATGGAGGAAAACTTGAATAGCTTTATTGATAATCAAGAAAGAGCCAAGAGAGTTACAACCAGTTGTTCTGACCTAGCATCATCCTCTCAGCAAGTAAGCCCTTCTTCACCTCATGCAAAGCTTAGATCACCCAACACTATGATGTTGCCTCAAGAAACCAACAACAATTCCTTATAAGATGCAAAATTCCAGCCTTAAACCCCTAGATCTCTGGGATGAGAGATCTATATATAGATATTTGCAGAGGTGTGAGTCTGCTCTGGGTTTTTTATTAGTGTCTTCTCTCTGATAGTTCTTGATTCCACTTGGAGATCTCATTGATCTCTTACTCATCCTTGGGCAATTCTAAGAGGCAAGTGTCACAGGAGAAGTTTCTGGAAGATTCCATGATCATCCACCTTGCAAACTATCTCTGCCACTTGTCTTTTCTCGTCCATCACACCCCATAGAAGGGTTTTTTGAAATGCAATGCACTTCCCATGTGTACAAGGTGAGATGCATCACACCCTGGCCATGGAGTAAGTGAAATGATCCAGTTTTGACCAGTTATGAGTAGTTTTTCATGGAGAACTTCTGGGAGATGTTGTAATTAGTTGACCTTTTTCTTTTAGGGGTTGGAAAAACACCTGTAGGGACTTAGGATCCCTTGGTTTATGGACATTTTATGCTTGGGGTTGCAACGCCCAAAAATATCTATAACACCGTGTACTCCAGAGACTTGGGGGAATCCAAGTACAGTCTTACTGATTATACCTCTTGAGTGAGACTCAAATTGAGCTCACTGTTGTAAAAACTCTGCTCTGAAAACATAATAGAGAGGCCACCACTGAAGGCGGGACCAGGAGACGTAGCCCAGGAGTATTGGGTGAACTCCTTATTAAACTTGTGTTTATATGTTTGCTTGTTATGTTTTCTTTAACTGCTTCATTGCCTGTGTGTTTCACAATCTTATCAATCCATTGCATAAAATAACATAGGCACATCCATGTGCATGAGTCTGTAATACCTTATTGTTTGTCTTAGATCAATATCAGATCAAGTGGTATCATAGCTCTAGGTTGCTAAGGTTAGACAAGCTTGTGCTGGATTTCTTTTGTTCAATGCTAACTAGGACAAAGCTCAAATTAGGAGAATGAGAGTTGGTTGAAGCTAACCCAAAAATTGGAAGAGTCTATCCTAGGAGGAAAATGGCAGAAGAAATTCCCTTGGAATTAGTCTCCCAGTTCATGGACAATTTCATGACCATGAGAGCCACGGTTGAAGAAATGTATAGAGAATTTAAGAAAGGTAGAGATGAAGATTCTTCAACCTCCAAACAAGATAAAGGAGTAGAAGAACCTCTTCTAGTTGCCCACCTAGAAGGCAAAGGAAAAGAAGAAAATCCCTCTCCACCATCTCCCCCATCGTCACCTTCATCATCATCTTCTTCACATAAAGAAAGCCCTGAAAACAAAAAGAAGAAACCTTCTTTGATTAAATTAGATGTGAAGTTTGATTTTCTAGTTTATGATGGAGAATTGAATGCAGAAAAGCTAGATAACTAGATTAGACAGATTGATGTATATTGCAGAGTGCAAAACATCGATTCATAAAGGAGAAAGATTCAGTTGGCTAGCCTACGCCTTGGAGGCACTTCCCTAGTATTGTGGGAAGGCAAGACACAAGCTGATTTGAAGAAGCATGGTAAAATTATTTCTACCTGGAATGAATTTGTTTTTTCCATTAAAAAACAATTCTATCCACTAGCTTATATGCAGCAAGCTATGATGAGTTGGAAAACTCTTCACCAATTAAAAGGGAAAAGTGTACAAAGTTACGCCCAAGAATTTAAGAAAAGAGCTTTGATTCTAGGCATTTCTTTAGACTCACCTGAAACTCTATTGAAGTATATAGGTGGTTTACACAGCTATCTAAAGCACACCATTCTCATGTTTAATCCTACTAGCATACATGAGGTATCTATTCAAGCTACACATCTAGAGGCTAGAGGCAAGAATGTGAACCAAGAGATTGGGGGATCATCAAAATCCACTGTAAGCAAGAACAAGGAAAAGAGAAAGCATAAATGGAAAGAGAGGAAGACAAATGTTGTACAAAAGAGAAAACCTTCATGCACTCACTGGAAGAAGGATGGGCATGATGATGAACACTTATGGATTTTGCATCCAAAACTGAGGCCCAAGAAGTTCGATGGCAAAAAGAAGAAGACTGTTGCAACTATTTAGAAGGATTTGGG
This sequence comes from Pinus tabuliformis, assembly GCA_031772625.1. Lineage (NCBI taxonomy): Eukaryota > Viridiplantae > Streptophyta > Pinopsida > Pinales > Pinaceae > Pinus > Pinus tabuliformis. Next base: position 574,111,657 of record CM062807.1, read on the forward strand.
GTCAGACTTAGGGGATGAAACAACAATCATAGCCACAGGTATAAAAGGTAAAAACTCTGAAGCATCTGCTAGTAATTATGCACAATCTACTGATAATGAAGAAAATGACAGGAAAAGACATAAGCTTTTTCATATTAGAGTTATTTCCAAGCATCAAAAGTTTTATACTTTGTTTGATAGTGGCTCACAAGTAAACTTAATTTCTGAAGCAATTGTAAAGAAGCTGGGATTACTAACCACACCTCACAAGGAGCCATATCCATTGGGTTGGGTATGTGATAAAGCAAAGCTACAAGTGACTAGACAATGTAAACTTAGTTTTTCGTTTGGGTCAGCATTTGTAGATGAGGTTGAGTTAGATATCATTCCCTTGGATATATGTGGAATTGTTTTAGGAAGTCCTTACTTGTATGATAGAAAAGCCATTTTCTATAGAGCTGAAAACAACTATAAACGTGTTAAAAATGGAAGCGAATATATTGTAAGAGCTCATAAACCCAAGGATAATTATACTCTCATAAACTCAGGGGAGATGAAAATAATTGTAAATTCATGCAAACAATTTTTACTCATAGTTGTAAAGGAAAAGAAACCTAATAAAACCAATGTATTTGAAGGCTGTGATGCTGAACAACAATCTGATTTAGAAAAAGTTGTTTTAGAATATGATATGCTATTTCAAGAACCTAAAGGTCTGGCACCCAAAAAGGAAATATTACATGATATTAATTTGCAGCAAGATGCTCCATTACATAACATCAGAATGTACAGGTTGCCCGCTTTAGAGAATGTAGAAATCAAGAAGTAGATACAAGAGTTGCTCGAGAAAGTGTTCATAAGACCCAACACATCACCATGTGGGTCTCCAATTGTCTTGGTGAGAAAGAAAGATGGCTCATGGAGAATGTGCATTGATTACCGAGAACTGAATAAGATAACAATAAAAAATCTTTATCCCCTTCCTCGCATAGATGATCTATTAGATCAGTTGAAAGAATTTGTTTACTTTTTCAAGTTGGACTTGCATAGTGGCTACCATCAGGTCAGAGTTGCAGAGCAAGATGTATGGAAGACTGCTTTCAAAACAAAGAGGGGATTGTATGAGTGGTTAGTTATGCCTTTTGGCTTAACTAATGCTCCTACTACTTTCATGACAGTAATGAATGCTGTACTTAGGCCTTTTATTGATGATTTTGTCATTGTATATCTAGATGACATTCTTGTATTTAGTAAAACATGGGAAGAGAATTTGAATCATGTAAAGCAGACTCTAGATGTTTTGAAAAGTGAAAATATTTATGTTAAGCTATCAAAATGTGAATTTGGCAAAACATCTTTGAATTATTTGGGTCATATTGTAGGGGGTGGTGAATTGAATATAGATCCATCTAAGGTTGCAATCATTGTAAACTGGCCTAAACCCAAATCTGTTACAGAAGTTAGAAGCTTCCTAGGAGCAGCACAGTATTGGAGAAAGTTTATTGCTAACTTTTCCTTGATTGCATGCTCCCTTATATGCTTTAATAGGATTGAACAAGGTGTTTCAGTGGGGAGGCAAACAACAGAAAGCCCTCGACACCTTAAAAGAAAAGATTAGTACAAAACCAGTACTAGCACTACCCGATCCTCAAAGACCCTTTGAGATTGAAACGGATGCCAATGACTATGCCATGGGAGAAGTGTTGATGCAGCATGGTAAACCCATATGTTATCATTCTAATACATTTAATTCTGCAGTAGTTAATTATCCCACATATGATAAAGAATTGTATGCATTAGTACAAAGTGTGAAAAAGTGGAAACATTATCTAATGGGCAAAGAGACAGTTATACATACTGATCATCAACCACTTCAATATTTACACTCACAAACTAAGTTGCAGCAATGAAGACACTATAGGTGGATGGGTTTTCTACAACAGTTTCATCTAGTCATCAGATATAAGAAGGGAATACACAATAAAGTTGCAGATATGTTGTCTAGACCAATCATAAATGCATCTACTATACTTAAGAATAATTCAGTATTGCATGAAAGCTACATTGAACAATATGCTCAAGATATAGATTTTAAAGATGTATATGCAACTTTAAGTCATGGAAAACAAGTAGAAGAATTGGATTATCATGTTAGGGATCAACTCTTGTATCACTTTGGAAAGTTATGCATTCCTCAAACCAAAAGAGTAAAGATAATTCGAGAAGCACACACTTCTCTAATATCGGGTCATTTTGGTGTAAGTAAAACAGTTGCACAGCTGCAAATATTTTGTTATTGGCCAAAAATGAATGAAACAGTTTCTAGATATGTAAGGGGGTGCACTATGTGTGCTAAAAGCAAGCCTAGCAATAGAAAACTATGCTCGTACACTCCACTACTAGTCCCTTCTCATCCTTGGGAAAGTGTTTCCATAGACTTTGTTGGGGGATTTCCTAAATCTAGAAAAGATCATGACTATTTATATGTTATTGTGGATAGGTTCAGCAAAATGTGTATTTTAATACCTTGTAACAAACAGATTATAGCTGAACAAACAACAAAGTTGTTCTTTCAGCATGTATGGGTTCATTTTTGATTACCCACTTCCATTGTATCTGATCAAGATTCTCGGTTTGTTGGGAAATTTTGGTCAAGTCTGTGGGAATTGATGGAAACCAGACTAAACAAGAGCACAACCTTTCATCCAAAAACAGATGGCCAAAAAGAGGTGGTCAACTAGACAGTGATCCAGTTGCTTAGAGGCTATTGCAGCAAGCATTCCAAGCTTTGGGATGAACATTTGTGTTATGTGCAACATGCTTACAACCATGCTAAACATTCTTCTAAACAGAGATCTCCTTTTGAGACTTATTTTGGTTTCACACCAAGGTCTCCTTGGATTTTTTCTTTGGTAAAGACATAGCGGTTGATGGACACAATGATGTGCAAAAGGAAACCAAGTTCATTGAACAAATCCAATAAATTCACCAGATAGTTCAGGAACAACTGGAAAAGAGCCAAGCCAAGTACAAGGCAAGGCATGATAAGCATCAAATTGAGCATAGTTTCCAAGTTGGTGATCAAGTCTGGCTGCATATCAGCAAAGACAGAATGCAAGGTGAAGGTAAGAAGTTGAAGCTAATAAGGTATGGACCTTTCAAGATATTTGAGAAAATCAGTGAGAATGTTTTCCGCCTTGATTTGCCAGCTTACATGCATATCTATTCAGTAGTTAATGCAGAAAGCTTGAGACTGTTTGAACCTTCATTGATTGAAGATCCTGAAGAGCAGAGCCAATTGCCTTATATTGATGATCTGTTTCCTGAATATCTCAATAAATTGCAGGAAGATATAGTTCTGGACAAGAAGGTGAGAACTACGCATAGAGGGGATGTTGAGTACCTCAGGGTTGGACTCAAAGGTTCAAAACAAAGCAGCGCGAGATGGATAGAAATTGGGCAAGTGAGGAATCTATATCCTCACTTGATTAATGCTTAAAAACCAACTTTTGGTGGTCCAAAATATTTTTCAGTGGGAAGGCGTGATCCAAATAGGATCCTACAACACTCTCTAAGTTTTCATGAACTCTTTAAAAAACATGCCAAAGATTCAAATTCTTATAAAGATCAAGCTATCGGAGGGAATCCTCAGACAGTTGCAATGGCAATTAGCATGGATCAACGAGGGCCGTCAATCTAGCGCACAGAGTGGGGTACCATGGTAACGTGTGCTGACACCAACCAGCAAATGTAGGGACAAATTTAAGCATTGGAGGTAGTTTCCGATATGCGATTAGCGACAAGTCACTAATCGCATATCTCAGGGCAAACCTCTCAGTGAAGAGAAGCCCCGAGCACCCGGACCCAAATAATTATAAAACATGGAAAATATTGTTTTGGTTCTGTTGGAGCGGGATTCCACAAAACAGGAAGGATATCAGATGGGCTTCGAGTGGTAAGCAGTTTCGACCGAGCTTCGCCCGATGCCACACAGCGGTCGCCACGCATCCTGGCAGGGAGAGAGAAAACCTCTCACATCGGACAGGTAAACATCATGCTACTTAGCTGCCTGATATGAATGATGACTGTCGAATCTGGGGCCCCCAGATCAACGATGAAGACGCGATCCGATGGATGACCAGATTTGACAAGATTATAAGGCAAGATCACATAGAATTTGTAGTTCGATATGGACGATGCGTTGGCAGAAGGTCGTGTTTTGTGGGAATTCTTGGAGTTAACGGAAAAAAACGACTGTTTCAAATATGTCTAAGAGAACTGAAACTCATCCGTTATGAAATAGGTGGACACCTCCTTGTGAGGTGTTATACAGTGACTGATTACATAGGATAGAGGGATTCAAACAGATAGAGGCAGGGGAACTGGAAAGCCGGTAAGTGGAAATGAACAGTCAGGAAGTAGATTGGCTTTAAAGCAACAAACTGACAGAGAGAGAAGCAAAGCAGTAAGTCGTAGGCATTAAGCCGAAAGAAGAGAGAAGAAGCCGAGCTGACCTACAGAAGCAAAGACAACATCGAACGAGGATTAGGACGGAGATAGAGAGGGTCAGAGAGTCTGTATGCTCCAGAGAAGACTTGAGAGGTTCAAGTGAACTCCCCTGTATATGCCTGTCATGTATGAGTCTCAGATTGGGATCATACTACTGTGACCAATAGAGGTCAAGAGTCAGTAAGAAGAGTCCGTGTACTACAGAGACTTGGGGGAATCCAAGTACAGTCTTACTGATTTATACCTGTTGAGTGAGACTCAAATTGAGCTCACTGTTGTAAAAAATCTTCTCTGAAAACATAATAGAGAGGCCACCACTGAAGGCAGGACCAGGATACGTAGCCCAGGAGTATTGGGTGAAATCCTTATTAAACTTGTTGTGTTTATATGTTTTCCTATTATGTTTTCTTTAACTGCTTCATTGCCTGTGTGTTTCACAATCTTATTGATCCGTTGCATAAAATAACATAGGCACTTCCATGCGCATGAGTCTGTAATACCTTATTGTTTGTCTTAGATCAATTTCATATATTTATTCTTCGACTGTGTTGCCAATTAATGAAAGTGTGTCATTGTCTTTATTTATAATCTCCTTTAAATTTTGTTTTCCATCATTATCAAATGCTTTGTATTCATCATCATAAGGCATATGATAACCATGAACTACCAATTCCAATAATTGTTTGATGATAAATATAGGTTTCATCCTTTTCCTCCAACAAAACTAATTAACAGATGTGAATTTTGGAAGTACTATGTTTCTTGTGGCCATTTGATGAAATTCAATAGAATGCCAAAAGAGAATCAAGAAACAGGCACAATGTTCTACTTCAACTCGAGACGAGAATAATGGTCCCAAAAATTGGATTCAACGACCATGACCAATTTTTTTATTATTATTAAATTTTAGTACAAGATGGCACAAAAAATGCACAATTACAACCAATTTATTTTAGATGAAGACAATGTAAGTCTAATACACCCTCTTACAATAAAACTCTTTATACCATTTAAAAAAAAAAAATTATGTGGCTCTGCTTAGAAGCATGCATAGTAGGAACTCATTGGATGTGTAATTAAATTCCGCATATGATGGGACGTGTCTACACTTGACATTTGAGAAATCCTATAATGAGATAAGTTGAAAATGCGATTAAAAAAATAGTTTTCTTCTTTTCCCTCCAAACTATTTCCCCTAGGGATGACATCATCATCTTGAATCCTATTGGTTATTTTTTAGTTAACATTTTTGAATACATATTGTGTTTTGAGGCCCATATTTTACCTCAAAATTCCCCTAATGATGGGTTGTTTATTAGATGCTGTAAGATTCCCTGTTTTGCTATAGGAAAAGCCAACATGCCAAAAAATGATAAAATGCAAATCTGAGATGAGAGAAAGGGATAAGAATGATGGGAAATAATATTATTTATCTATTAAAAGCATAAAACAACTAAGCATAAGCTTCAACACTATGAAACCAAGTTTTGTTATCTTGGTTGCATAATAAAATATGAAATCACATAAATTGAAGCAACAAATGAAATGAAATGGAAAGATATTGCAAAATACAATGATATGAAATACGAGTCATCCAAGATGAAGACAAATGATATAAATGACATGCAAATAAAGTTATCTCATAAAACTATCTACTTAACCAAGCATAAAGTTATGAAATTAAAATTTCCATAAATGTTGATTTAAGAGCTAAACAAGGAAAATTCAAAACATGAAAATGATAGTAACAAAAATATAAGGGGGATATGAATGTCTTAGGGTGGGCCCAAGTCAAGGATGCTCAGATACCTTAAGGAGGAACTAAGTTGGAAACTGAAATGAGTACTTGTCTCCATTAACTTATTGTAATTTGTCTTACATTAGGAAATAAAATGTTTCAAAACTTACTTTAAAATATTCAAAGCATAAGCTTATTTCTATATGAAGACCAAATTTTGAGATTTTGAATGTGACAAATTACGTTCATTTATTGGTCATAAATACCTAGCAACTTCTTAATAATTTAGTCAGTTTCAATGTTGCAGTGCTTCCTCACACAAGGTTAATGGGGATGGTTTATTATTTTAAAATGACACTAAAAAAGAAAGAATTTTTTTGTAATAATACTCTTGTTGGGTAGATTTATGTGTCAACTTCATCTAGCACTTTAAAAAATTAATAACATAGGTTATGTGCCTAAGATATTACCAATTTGATTCAAGAACCCATGAAGTTAAACTCACCCATGTGTGTCTCTCGTGAATCTTTCTCGCGTACCTCACTCTCTCTATTTTACACTTACACATTCTTACCTCTCTCCACTCCATTAGTTCACTTTAGATGCAAGTCATTTTTCTTAATTTCTACTTCTCTACCTCTCCACATTCTCACTCCATTTTCCACTTACTCACTTTTACCTCTCTCCACTCCATCACTTCACTTTAGCTCCTCGTCATTTTTCTTAATTTATACTTCTTAACAATACTTTTACCTCTACACATTATTATCCTCATCCATATTAGCATACCTGATTTATCTCACTCTATCCATCACTTCACTTCAATCCATCACTTCACTTTAGTATTTTCACACCTTTTTTTAGGCACACTTCCCAATGGCACATGAAATTATCTTTGGGTGATACTTCAATCCATCACTTCACTTTAGTATTTTCACACCTTTTTTTAGGCACACTTCCCAATGGCACATGAAATTATCTTTGGGTGATATATGGAAGGTATTGGTTGGACTAGGTGACTTGGCATGTGAATAAAATTTTTCACTACTCACAAAACACAAGGTTACATAGCTCTTTCTACTTCATACATAGGTATTATGGGGAGTCTGTTTCTTTATAAGTTGTGACAAATTCCCTCCCACAATTCATGTGGGATAAATATGGTGGATTTATAAATCAAAGTCTAAGATTTAGGAGGAGAAAATCAATGACTATTAAGTCACTAACTTAAAAAATCCATAACTTGAGCTCTTGATGTCAAAATTGGAAAAATGTGAGCTCGTTGGAAATCTATTGACATGAAGAACAACTTTGGGATGTTTATATGGATGAAATGTAATATATCATTCCTAAAAAAAAATTACATCACTACCATTTATGACTTGGAAAAAAATTTATTTTTAAATAAGTGACCAATTTAAAGGAATATTTGGATGTTTAAAGTGTGAACTTCGTTCGAGAGAAAAAAATAAGATCGATATTTACCAAAGATAATTAATTTAGTTACCACAAAGTAGATAAAAATACTATCTTTAAAGTAGTTCCAAGGAAAAATAAGAAACTATTATAAAAATGATGGAATGACATTCAAAAATAGAGAGAGAATTCCCTTCCAATATAGTAAGTAAAGTGACCTTCTAGTTGAGTAATCTGATATATTACTCCTAGTTAACAATAATCAAGGCCTTCATTTAAAAATGATTTTGAATGACAAGAGATGATTTCTAAATGAATTCATTTTTAATCTTCTAGGTACTTTCATATACATGGTCCATGGGACCCAATTAAAATGCATTTAAAGTTTCTAAGCGTTGAGCTCATTTCAAATATTTTTATTTGAAGTTCCAAAAAGAACTACTAAGAGTTCATATCTAATGTAACATTTGGACTTTGAGTTTTAAGTACAATGTAACTTTTTTCATCCCAATGATTTTAATGGGAATATAATTTAATTTTGCTATAAATATGGTCTATGTATTTTCATATTTCTCAATGAATTGGTTTTTTTTACTCATTGTTATGCGGGAATCCAATCTTCTCATAACCATTACTTTACTTTTTCAATTCTTATGATGTAAATATCATTATCAATATTGTTTCCATGAGAAGAGTATTTTAATTGTTCATACACAAACAATGTATATAAAATACTTTGTAGTCATATTTGTTCCCTCTTTTTTAATGAATGAGATGGTGTGCTTCAGAAGTAAATCTGCTATATGAGATCTTTATCGGAAGTTTTGTTCGGGTTTTCTCTTTAGAACTAACCTAATAGATTCAATTGAGGACAAAAGAAGAATATCCATCAATAAATAGAGGATTACCACCTCTATAAAAATGAGGACATTCTTTCTCTTTCCCCCCAAGATATTAACTCAATGTTGGTCATTTTCCTTTGACAAGAAAAGTGATCAATATAGATCAAGAGACCAATTTAAATTACTTATTAACTCTCTTATGTATTATTTCTTGGAATGAATGCATATTTATAACACTCTCATAGATAGGATCTGATGCGTAGTATGTTGAGGACCTAGATACTTCATCGGGATGGAATAACCAATCTCAATGGTTCCTCAGTGCCTTCACACTAGAAACTAGAAAGGAACTTTCTATGACTAGCTAGTAACTTGAAATTGGAGTAGGAGAGACAAAAATAGAGTGAGAGTGTAAAATAGGGTCATATAAATATAACTGGAATAAAAAAAAATTATAATTGAAGTAGCAACTGTCTCATGTGTCTCCTAACTTAGAAATAAAAAAAAAACTAAGGTTCAGATTCGAAGGATATTTTCATCTCAACATCTTTGAGAAATGACACATATTCCAACAAGGCTATGAACTAAGTAGGTTAGTTGTACAAGGTGAGGTTTCCAATTCTTTTCATGGAATTCCATGATATTTTCATTATGATACCCTTCTATATATCCAATGGCTCCCATGTTTTAACAACCCTTGCATGTATGACATGTTTTGTAGTAGTCATGTGTTTAGCTTTGTTTCCTCTTCTTGTTCTCTAATGAGTCTTTCATTATCTTCTTTCCAACTCTGAAGGTCTTCCTTTAAACTCTTCATTTTCTGAATAAGGTCGGGAGATGTTCCCTCTTCTCTCCCATTTTCCTTAGAGGAGATCATTTCAGTACTAAGTTGTGCCTTTCTGTTGGACATCCTTCTATTTTTTTCCACAGTTGGAAAGTTCTCTTATTTACTAATATAACACCCCTCTATTAGTACCATTAAAATAATAACAATTAAACATGTCTATTACCTTTACTTCATTTGTTCCTAGGACTATACCATCTTGCATGTTTATCTTGTTGTATCAAACTCAAGTATGTATTCAAGTAACATCAATGTATTCATATATACAACAAAATAATTTCACATAAGTATACACACATGCATATATATTAATTTAAATTTTAAATTTTTTTCTATGCTTAAGCTCATTTAGGTTTAGTTTTAAACCTTATCATTGATACCACTTTGTAATATACGAGATGCCTTAATGCTTGATTAAGGATAAGGGGTATCAAATTTTTTTCTTCTTCACAACTTAAAAATTAGATCTAATACCACTTCATAACACACCCAACACCCTAGTACTTTTTTAGAGATGTGGGGAATCACATTTTATCAAACAATTCCCACACATTATCTAATCACCATCCAAAAAACCACATTTTGTTGGACCATTTCATAAAACAAGTTTGTGTGTACTGTTTATTTGTCTGAAACCCCAATCTTCTATAGAGTATATCTCGAAAATTATATAGGACCAAAATATGAAATTCATAAAATAGATACCTTGATATATTTTCTTTGTTTCCTACAAGTTTTATAATCTGGAAACTCTGAGAAAGAAAGTTATGGAAAAAATTCCATGCTACCTGTTTTGAGATTTGATTTCTGAGAAGACCTTACTTCTTTTGGGAATATCTCCAAAAATATAGTGAAACAAGATATGGAATATCTACCATAATTTCCTTTTGATTTCCCCTAAGTATGGTCCAAGTTTTAGCCTTTGAAACCACCCAGAAGAAAAGTTGTAGCAAAAATTTCAAATTTCCCTTATTTCAGCCGCATTTAGGAAGCTATTTCTTATCATAGCATAACTCTAAATATAGTGAATCAAGGTAAGGAATATATACAAGATTTTCCTTGGGATTTACCCTAAATGTGGTCCAAGTTTCACCCTTTGAAACCACCAAGAAGAAAAGCTATAGCAAAAATGTCAAATTAACCTTCTTTTAGGAGCATTTAGGAAGCACGATTTTCTTAGAGCATAACTATGAAAATATAGTGAATCAAGATCTGAAAATTTAACTAAATGATCAAAAATATTTCCTCACACTATGGTCTTGAACCTCTTAGAAAAGAAATTATAATGAAATTCCAAGATGGCCTCATTATGCCATAAACCACATTTTGGGCTTCCAACATTAAACTTCAGGAAATCACTTATTTTGTCTTTGAGGTTTCTGAGAGTTTCATCATTATGTAGCATATCTTCCAGATACATCGCATTAGGTTTCTTTATAATCGACGTTTCGAACCAGCAACGGTGGTTCATCTTTAGGATGTGAAAGATTGTTGAAAGACTGATCTCATTTTTCCAAATATATAGAGATGTATGAGATGTTTAGCCGACAAATATTAGGATTTGTTAATTATAATTTTAATTGTTTTATTATATTTTGTTAATTTGATTGTTTTTGTGAAATTTAGGGTTTTAAAATTATGACAGAATTAATTTAATTATTCTTTTAAAAATTATTATAGAATTAATATTTTTATTAGGGTTATGGTTATATTAATTAAATTTGTATTAATCATTTCGTATTTCAGTTATATTTATTTTGATTATTTTAATTATTTTGATTTTATTAATTATTTATTTTAATTATATTTCTTTTAATTAATTATTAATTTTAATCATGTTAATATTAATTGGAATAAATTTTTATGTTTTATTGTAATCATGGTTATATATAAATTAAATTTGTATTAATCATTTCGTATTTTAATTATATTTATTTTGATTAATTTTATAACTATTTTAATTATATTTATTTTAATTAATTATTTAATTTTAACTATTTTACTTTTAATTATTTTAAATTATATTTATTTCAATTAATTATTAATTATAATTGTTATAATTATAATTATTTTAATTTATTTATTAATTATCTAATAATAGTGTTTATTCTAATTATTTTAATTATAATGGATTAGATCTTTTATGTTTGTTCAAGGTCAATTAGAGGAGGATTATGGTTAGGTGGGGTCGATTTGGATGATATGATTGGAATCCAGTTTTCACTTATGGTCCATCCATCGTCTCTATTGAGGTTATTAGGGTGTTTGCTAATTTCTATGGCTTCTCTGAATTTCCTTATGAAGTAGTGTTCACTTCTAGCTAAGATGTGGGTATCTTCTATACAGATTTGGTGCTTAGTTTTATCAGAATGTTCAGCTAGAGCTGAGGATTTGGAATAATTGTGTTTAATGTCATCTGCGTGTTCCTGGAATCTTGTGTTGAAGGATCTCCCAGTTTCACCTACATAGGGTTTACCGCATGAGCAGGGAACTAAGTAGACCCCTTTGTGGCATTTAGGATCAATTTTTTCTTGTTCAACTAGAGCTGAGGATTTAGAACGATTGTGTTTAATGGTAGCTGTGTGTTCCTGGATTCTTGTGTTGAAGGATCTCCCAGTTTCACCTACATATGCTTTGTCGCATGAGAAGGGAACTAAGTAGACGCCTTTATGGCATTTAGGATCAATTTTGTCTTATTCAGCTAGAGCTGAGGATTTGGAATGATTGTGTTTAATGTCAGCTGCGTGTTCCTGGATTCTTGTGTTGAAGGATCTCCCAGTTTCACCTACATAGGGTTTGCCGCATGAGAGGGGAACTAAGTAGACCCCTTTATGGCATTTAGGATAAATTTTTTCTTGCTCAGCTAGAGCTGAGGATTTGGAATGATTGTGTTTAATGTTAGTTGTGTGTTCCTGGATTCTTGTGTTGAAGGATCTCCCAGTTTCACCTACATAGGGTTTTCCGCATGAGAAAGGAACTAAGTAGACCCCTTTATGGCATTTAGGATCAATTTTGTCTTGTTCAGCTAGAGTTGAGGATTTGGAACGATTGTGTTTAATGTTAGTTGTGTGTTCCTGGATTCTTGTGTTGAAGGATCTCCCAATTTCACCTACATAGGGTTTGTTGCATGAGCGGGGAACTAAGTAGACCCCTTTATGGCATTTAGGATCAATTTTGTCTTGTTTGGCTAGAGCTGAGGATTTGGAACGATTGTGTTTAATGTCAGCTGCGTGTTTCTAGATTCTTGTGTTGAAGGAGGAAATTAAAGAGAATGCAACATGCAATTAACAAAGAAAACATGCACTTATCCAAAACTATCATGCTTTTATGATGCATCCCAATTTATTTAAATTACATAGCCAAGTGAATTTAAACACACTCCTTCATACTTTACTATCATAACCAACACACTAATCATAAATAAAATAATATAACAATAGCAAGAATTCCTACATATCACTAAATGAATCATGTGAGAAGTATCAATAACATAGAAATAACCATATATCTATTGTAACTAGAAAATATCATAATTGAAGTAGGGTGAGCCACATTCCACCCCACCATAGACTCAACTATGCTACAATTTTTCTCATAACTGGCCACCTTGTGTCAAACCTTGATGCCTTGAAGGAAAACAAAACTTAAGGATTTAGCACATAGTTTTCAGACCAGATTTAATACAAAAGGTGAAGGCCACTCTCCTTCACACACTAGAAGGCTTAGTATTTGTCACATAGGTTGTCACTCACAACTCTTAAAGAGTCACAAGGTTTGAACCTCTATGGGTTCTACCACCATTTCTCTTTCCAAATCAAATTTCTAAGTGAGAGAGTATGAGAGGAAAACTAAGGAGAAAATAAGAACTAATTAACCCTTTGATGGTTTCTCCTTCTTATTTTTATAATCACATATTGACCCTTCATCTTCCCAATCTTTTGCTAGAAATTTCTTGGGAATATTTATTCGAGCAAGGATAAGATTTTTCTTGCCCCTTTGCATATTTTCCTCCCTAATTAAATATTCCCCAAAAACATCATAATCTATTAATTTCTAGCTTCATTCAACTCTAAAATTTTTATTTATAAAATAGACCAATACATCACATAATAAAGTTTAATAATGGTTAGTAACCCAACATTACAAATATTTAATTACATCACTAATTTTAAAATAACACAATTAAAAAAAACGTTTATACTATATTGATTAAAAAGTCTACCCAAAGGATAATATAGAAAAAATAATATATCCATACAAACCAAAGTTAAGAAGCGTCTAGAGGATATCAAAAGAGATTAATATATATTTTCATACCAAGAGGCATCTATGCCAACTTGACCAGTCATATACATGTATCTTTCAGCTCGATGGTTATGTTGTGGAGTGTATCTTTCATGAGTAACAACAAGATTCAATTCCACATTATAATAATTTATAGGAAAGGTAGACGCAAAAATGATTTCTCTTTGAGTTCTAATGGCTTTGGGATCTAGATGGTCTACTCTTCCATGTCCTTCATTAGCCCCATATATTGTTGGCTTTAATCCTTTGGTTGTTGGCAACCCTCGCTTTCGACATTCCAAGATTGCTAGGTTCATCTAAAAGCTAGATGAAATCCCAAAGATTGTAGTTCATGCCAAACAACCTCTTTTAATGGCCCTAAGATTATTTGACCAACGGTTAATCAAGAAATTCACAAGCGTCTAGCCTTCTCAAGGTCACTAAACCTATGGAATGACAAAGGTTGACAACCTCTCAATAACGGGTAACTACCGACTTCCTTTATTTCATGGGAGAACAATGTCTTTACTTAGATCACTAGGGTCCTTATTTCGATACCTAGAAAGTTGTTCCCTCTGAAGTTCTAGTGTCGGTGAATTTACCCTATTTCCCCCCTTCATTGCTGGAATGAAGAGAGCTTCTATAATATTGGAAATGCTTTGGGTCACTATATCAATTGAGGCAAGCCATAAGAAGGGATATTATATTGTGCTAGAATATTTGTTGTGGTAGATATGGATAAGGGCTTGTCTGATGCAATCAATTTGAACATGGATAATTGGTCACATTTCTAGGAGATAGACTATGATCAACTTCCTTTTACAAGAAAGTTATGTCATGAATATGGGCATACCCGAAGCTACAAAAACTCAGAAGAAATTCAGTAGAAAACTGAAGAGGGTGACCAATGGTAGCAACCAAAGCATAGAAGGGGTACTCCTCTGTAAACTGTAGCTATGAAACCCATAGAAGACAATGTATATGGCCTAAAGGCCCCTTCTCCAAAAGGAAATTTTCACTGTGGTGATGGATCATCCTCCAGTAAAAATAAAGGATCAAGTTCCAAAGGAAATGAGTATGAGTTCTTAAACTAGTAGTTGAAGAAGGCGAAATCCGTGTGCAAAACTCTTAAGAGAACCCCATGGAATATCCACCTTGAGTGATCTCAAAAGGTCAAAATGTAGACATGTTTCCATTAGAAGATATTCTCACGATGGAAACAATTGAATAATAAGATGTTTTAGATGAAGAGGTTGTCTTCCTCTCTCAAGCAAAAACCTATGAAACTAGCAAGGATCCTCATTCTTTGGGTTTGTAGATGAAAAGTGTAAAGGGGGGAAATAAAAGCACCACATGAAAGCAATAGAAAAGTATAGAGAAATACTAATAGGAATATGGCGAATGTACAAGCAAGAAAGGATAAAGAATTTGGCTCCAAAAATTCCATTGAGGCTACATTTAAGAAGGAACCTGGGATATCCAGAAAGGGAAGTCATCCAACCCTTGTGTAGGGGAGCTCTAAATCAACTAATAAATGTTGAAAAATATCTTATGGAAGGTGATATTGAAATGCCAGAAAAAGATGAGAACACATAGTAAACAAAAGCACCAAGAATTTTTTTATTAAAACAAAGAATAACTAGAAAATCTACATTGTGGTGGACAATCTATCTTTTTACAAAATGCAACTTCTTACTTATAGCCTATTTTAGTTACAATAATATGGGTAAATTCCACTTACAATATCATGGGTGGATAAATTCCATGGGTGGATGAATACTATGGGTGGATGCCACTTTACATTCAGATCATTCCTCCATCCTTAGGAAGTAATGGTCCCCATTGCATGAAGTTCCCTCTTGAGAAGCCTTTCATGAATAAAGAGCCACTTAAGAGAATGGTTTTGTGTGGCTAACCCATAACCATGATGAATGAATATCTGAGGATAGAGATACCCTGTAACGCTTGTGACCAACTGTGATATTGACAATGTGTGGCCTAAAAAATTGACTTCGCTGAAGCATTGGGTTGTGGATGACCCATAACCATGACAAACAAATATCCGAGGATAGATATACCCTCTAATGCTTGTGACCAATTGTGATACGAATAGTGTGTGACCTAGCATATGTACTTCAATGACAAGGGTTTTGTTCATTTGACCCATAAACTTGGGTTTGTGGGTGACCCATAACCGTGATGCTTGTTAGCCTACTTGGTAAAATTATGGTGTTTTTTATGGTAGATTCTTCTATCTAAGGAGATGTTGTAAAGGTTTCTTTCACATCATAGGCTTCTTGTTGTAACATTGTTGATAACTTTTTCTATAGGTGATAAAATCAAATTCTGTCAAAGACCCATTTGAGGTATTGAAAATATATTTCTATCGATATAAGACACTTGAAATTTTTTGACCTGTGGATTGAGAAAATTATTCCAGAAACTCATGGTACATGCAGTTGTGCAACATTCCACACGTGTGTAACTTCAATGGCTCATATCTCTCAAACCGGGAAACACAATCAAATTCCGTAAAAAACCCATTTGATCTAACATAAAATACTTTAAAAAGACCTATTTTAAACTTTATAAAATGATTTCTGTAGGTTGTAGCACTTGAATTAAGTTTGTTTAAGATTGCTGCAAAACTTTGAAACTAAAATATGCTTCAAACCCTCATTCCCATGGAGCCATAACCTAAATTTGATACCACTAATATGAATCTTGGGGGGAGGCCCCCAAGATATAAAAAATTGAAATGGCAGAAAAACATGAGAACACACAATAAACAAAAACACCAAGAAACTTTTTATTAAAATAGAGAATAATTGTGAAAGCTGCATTGTGTTGGACAATCTGTCATTTTACAAAATGTGACTTGTTACTTATAGCCTTTTTAGTTACAATACCACGGGTAAATTGCATGGGTGGGTAAATACATGGATGGGTAAATACCATGGGTGAATGAATACCATGGGTAGATGCCACTTACAATACCATGGGTGGATGAATACCATGGGTGGATAAATACCATGGTTGAATGAATACCATGGGTAGATGCCACTTACAATACCATGGGTGGATGAATACCATGGGTGGATCGAAATTTCCATTCGGATCAAAAGGAACCTAATCATCTTTCTCCTGGAGATCAATTTATGCATCAATAAAACCTCATAACATGTTCAAATTTGTGGCTAAGATGTGGAGTTAAGGTAGTTAGTTCTTATGGCACCTCAGGAGGTATATATATTGCATGGTCTTGTTCTCTCTTCCATTTTCTTTCTCAACAAAGTTCTCTTCATAGGTTGTTTTTTCAACTTATTCACATTCCAAGTTAAAAGGTATGATTTTTAATTTTTTTTATATATCAATTAGTTATTAGGAAAAATTAGAGTGTTGGTATTCTCCTCTCTCGAAGAGACAATAAGTTCATTCAAAATTATATCATTGGAGGGAACTTCAATACCACCCTCTACCCTTGGGATAACAAAGGACGATCTTCAATTAGAGATCCCTTTCAACAACAAATGAAAGATCTTATTTCCAATATGGGTCTGAAAATCAAACAAATTTCAAATAAAATTACTTAGAGCAATAGGCATGTTCATCCTAGACATATTGCGACTAGATTGGACAATTTTTTAGTCGCAAGTTCCTTTCTAGTTTAACATCCTCTTTTTTCTTCTCAAATATTACCCTAGAGCAGATCCAACCATAATTCAATCTTGCTTGAAATTATCCCTAAAGTTGACTATGGTCACTTTTGTTTCCAATTCAATCCATTATTGTTGCCGAAGAAAGGGTTGAAGTATATTTTTTCTCAAGAATGCGGAAAATGGGTCTCTAGTTCACTAGTCTTTATATAGGAGAAAAAATAAAAGAATTAAATATGGAATTGAAGCAATGGGCCAAGAAGAAACAATATAATGTAAATGCAAATTCCTCCAAAAAAAACATTTATAAGATCTACAAGGACAATTAGAATAGGATTACATCCCATAGGATATATTAATATAAGAAAAGAAAGAATTTGAAAAATATCACAAGGATATACATGAAGAAGAAAAAACATGGAGACTAAAATTGTGTTGCTTGTGGCTCTAAGAGGGAGACAAAAACACCAAGTTGTTCCATAGTCAATTAAAAATGAGGACGTGCAAAATAAACATCAAATGAATCTTTGTTGATGGGGATTTTTTTAGCTTCTCTCAAATTAAGTAAAAGGTAGCCCAACACCTCAATTCTATTTATAAATATATAGGAAAACACGATGACAAATTCATGAAATTCAAGCCTGAGCACTATTATCATCCTATTTTGGTCC
The DNA here is from genome assembly GCA_031772625.1 of Pinus tabuliformis. Taxonomy (NCBI): domain Eukaryota; kingdom Viridiplantae; phylum Streptophyta; class Pinopsida; order Pinales; family Pinaceae; genus Pinus; species Pinus tabuliformis. The sequence continues at coordinate 574,129,596 of CM062807.1, forward strand.
TTAGAGTTAGTACTTATGAGTGCTTCTAATGGTTTACCTTTCGTGGGCCTTGACTCCTTTTTTGACCTAGTTTAGGCCATAGTTGTTGGGACCTAGTGCCTCATAGAGAAACTAAAAGCTTGTGGTTGCCTTTAACCGCAGGGAACATCCTTCTTCCTAGCGGTTATTCCTGAAAAGTGTAATCTAGCTTAAATACTTGTTTGGATATTAACTAAATTGCTTATATTTTCCTTCTTGTGTTCGAGTTGGAAACTTATATCATCAATTTCCTCTCTTATTAAAGAACATCTATCCTGGATCCTAGGAAATGTTAGGTAGATTAATCTATGGAAATTTCAATTTTTTAGGCATTCTCCTTTTGAACAAAATTTGAGTCTCCAACCCCTCTAAGAATGGTTAGTAGAATAAGATAAGATAACCTTAGAAGACATCTCTCTTTAAATGGGCAATGGCCACTAGATTAGCTAGGTTCTTCATTTTGTGCTGCTACATTTGAGTAGAATAACTTGCTCAATGGAAAATCATTTATCTAGTTGCACCATTGTATATAAAGAAGAGTATGATAGTCGTGGTTGGAAGATATTAGAATATTTAGTTAAAAAAGGTTACTTATCTTTTCTCTTTCCATAATTTGTTCGTGTCAAATTCATATTTGAGATAATGTTTGGAATCCAAATGGTCCATGAAAAATTAATTCTTATATTGGCCTCTCATTCATGAGAAAATTATAACTACATAAAATTTGAGAAAGTGGGGCGATCATGGTCCATCAAGGTGTCCTCACTTCTTTATTCAAGAGGAATCTATCCATCACCTCTTCATTGATTGTCATTTTTCTCAAGTTATTTGGAAATCTACTTTTCATTACTTAGAGGAAAACTTTATTTTTCCATCCCTCATATGTGATTATTTTTCCTCATGGGATCATAATTATGCTCAGACATTTATTGGTAAGAATTTCTTTAACTAAATTTGGGTAGCTCTATTGAATTTTATTTATTGGAAAATTTGGGTCACTTGCAATGAAGCTATCTTCCATGATAATAGAATCCTCCCTCACTTTGTAGCTTCAAATGCCTTCTAATTACTATATGATATGATTTCTAGTCTCATAAATCTAAGTCTGATTTTTCTTCTCAAATCATGGATGAAGTGGAAAAAGCATGGAGAGTGAAATATTTTCCCCAAATTCCTTTCTCCTAGGTATCTCCTCACAACTCTCATTCTCACAAGGAAGAATTTGGACTTTGGCTTAAAGTTCAACACTCTTATATCCTTTTCTTTGACAGTGCATCAAAGAATAATCCATGGGATGCAAGAGTGTGGGAGGGTTATTTTTTGGTCTAGAGGAAATGTAGATCTATCATATTCTTGGGGTATGAGATAAATTTCGAATAACCAAGTAATAGCATATGCATTTCTTCAAGGATTGATGTTAGCAAAAGGCCACAAAGTCTCTTCTCCAATAGTCATGGGAGACTCCAAGCTTCCCATTCATTATTTGTTTGTTGGTTCCCTTCCTCATGATAATAGCTTGAAGAATATCTTGAAAAAGGATCAAAGGTATTTTACCCCTATCGCTTTCTATCAAAGTATTTCAAGTCCTCTAAGTAAATAATCAAGCTATCGATGAAATGGAAAATAAATGGGTTAATTTAAATTTTAGTGAATTGAAGGTATATTGGCAAGCCTCTTCATGCCCAATCCCATCACCGAGGATCTCATGAACTTATATAGGAAAGGTCTTCTTTTCATTTAGGTTCAAATATCTCAACAATCTATTCAAAATGAATCAACACATCATTGGTTACATGCAATGGTTTTAATACGGAGTCTGTCGGGTAATTTTAAATTTCATCTATGTAACCTAATTGATTTTCGTCAAAGTCTTAGACATGAAAAATGAGTAATGGAGGCATGTTTTATCAGAGAAGTGATGTTCTCTGTCTTTTCCACTTATTGGATTGATTTGATGTATGGTATTCAATTGGTTTTTAAGCAAGGTTGTGTTCGATGGAAGGAAAGAAGTCACTCCCTCTTACTTCTATTATTTCAATCATGCTCATGCCCACCCATGTTGGAAATATACTAGGATGACAAGGATCATAAGGTTTTTCAGATACAGGGAAATTTGCAATAGGTGAATCTTAATGTAATTGGTAATACTATGAAGTCAAGGCTCTTTTTGGTGGCTCTAACTCATGTTTCAAGTATCCATAAGAAGGTGAAGCAAGCGATTGCCAGAATTCATTCTTAGGTGTTCTCAACCCCTCCTGTGGTCCCTGAAGAATGCTTTCCATTTTGAATGGAGATTTTATTTTGTTTGAAATTATATAATGTTATGTGTCAGTACAGGTTCACTACACCATTCAACATGATAAATGTTGGCATCCTCAAGGGTTGTTTGATTTATTCTAAATTAATCCTTCCTATGAAAAACAACAATTAGTGAACATTCCATTAGAAAGGAAGGCATGCTAGTTTTTGTATAAGGAAACTCTGATTGAAAACGGAATAGCTTCAATTTTTAGAAATTTATTTTTTTTCTAATTGTGGATTCAATGTTCATAATTTTATTTGTCAAGAAGTTCTCTCTTCGATTCATAAAGATATATTTTTTCCTAGCGCTAAGTTTTCCCTATCTATCATTTCACTTTGTTTGCACTCGAAATGTTTGTCTTATGTTTAGTCATGACATATAATATCTTTTAAGGGATTTATCATGCCTTTCAATCAATTTCTCTAATACATTGTTTGATTATACCCTCTTTGGAAAAAATAACACAATTTTTTAGTTGGTTCTTTGTGCTACCATTATTCATCATGCTTTTATGGGTCCTCATATTTACCTTTATCGTATAAAAGAGTGGTTTTGGGAATTCAGTGGCCAAGGAATTCTCACATATCAGATAATTTGAGTGACATTGTTGGAATTTGATGGTCATAAACCTTTAGTCGTGTATATATCTAGTCGTCTGGAGCTTATCAAGATCAATTGCAAAGATGGAGGAATAAATATATGCTCTTCAATAAAATTACAATCAATTAGTTTCCATCATCACATCTTTTATGGAAATCCTTATCGATCATCATAGTTTTATTAACAAATAAGAAGATGATATAACTACCTTGTGTCAGAAATTAGAAAAATTTCAACATACGAAAGCACAACATCATTTAGATCCTTACATACAAGCAATTATGTCAGCTCCTCTCAGTGCATTGTCTCAAATATGAATGAACTAGTTTTGGAAATACAGATGGGTCTTTCCCATTGAGTTTATGCTTCTCCTCAACTAGCTAAGTAATATGGAAGTTAAGTGAATTTTCTAAAAGGTATTTACATTAAAAATCTAACATTTTAAAGATATAAAAACTAGAACATTTTAATAGGTTATACGAACCATTAATATTAATAATAATAATAATAATAATATAATTTTATAGTAATAATTAAATTTATAATATTAGTATTATAGTTATAGGAATATTAAGAGATAAATCCATACATTTTGGTTTTATTCTTGTTAGTTTTTTTTAGGAATTTTTCATCATGTTCTCTCCCTTAAATTTATTATTAGGTGGTCCCTTATATAACTATCATAATGTGTTTTTTCTATTGTAAATGATCATTAATATAAAATTTATTAGAAAGATTAAGTATACATACTTAATTATTGAGCCCTATTAATAGGTTATACAAACCATTAATAACATTAGGATAATACTATTATTAATTATCAGATAAGAAAAATAATATAATTTTAAAGTAATAATTAATTTTATAATGTTAGTATTATAGTTATAGGGATATTAAGGTTAATAAATACATACTATTATTAATATTAATAACTACTAAACATTTTAACATAAATATAGTAACATTTTACTTAATTATTAATATTAATATTACCTATAACTATTCTTACTTTAAGTTTAGTTAAACATTATAATATTAAAAAGAAATATTCATAAAGTTGTTATTTTAACATTCAGAACCTAGAATATATTATAATAATATGTATTAATTCATTGAATAAATTTATCTAATAAAATTATTATAATTAAATATTAGTATTAAATAGAATTTTGGTCCATGTCCTTATCCCTTGGTCCAGTCTAGTCCAATTGGCTAGTAAAAGTTAGCCGTTACATGGTCAAATATAGTTGTTAGTCCGATCTAATTACTCAGTCCCATATAGCCGTTTCCTAGTCAAACTTAGGTGTTGGAAGATTTGTTCTCCCTATTTAACATACAACCATGGTCTGATAACTACCCAATCCCATAACTAGTTTTGGAAATACAGATGGGTCTTTCTCATTGAGTTTATGCTTCTCCTCAACTAGCTAAGTAATATAGAAGTTAAGTGAATTTTCTAAAAAATATTTACATTCCAATCTAACATTTTAAAAATATAAAAACTAGAACATTTTAGTAGGTTATACAAACCATTAATATTAATATCAATAAGAATAATACTATTATTAATGATTAAATAATAATAATAATAATAATAATAATAATAAAAAAAATTATAATATTAGTATTATAGTTATAGGAATATTAAGAGTAATAAATCCATACTTTTTGGTTTTATTCTTCTTATTTTTTTTTTTTTTGAATTTTCCATCATGTTTTCTCCATTAAATTTATTAGGTGGTCCTTTATATAACTATCATAATGCGTTTTTTCTATTATAGATGATCATTAATCTAAAATTTATCAGAAAGATTAAATATACATACTTAATTATTGGGCTCTATTAATAAGTTATACAAACCGTTGATAAAATTAGGATAATACTATTATTAATTATCAGATAAGAATAATAATATAATTTTAAAGTAATAATTAATTTTATAATATTAGTATTATAGTTATAGGGATATTAAGGTTAAAAAATACATACTATTATTAATATTAATCACTATTAAACATTTTAACATAAATGAAGTAACATTTTACTTAATTATTAATATTAATAATACCTATAACTATTCTTACTTTAAGTTTAGTTAAACATTATAATTTTGAAAAGAAATATTCATAAAGTTGTTATTTTAACATTCAGAACGTAGAATATATTATAACATGTATTAATTCATTGAATAAATTTATCTAATAAAATTATTATAATTAAATATTAGTATTAAATAGAATTTTGGTCCATGTCCTTATCCCTTGGTCCAGTCCAGTCTGATTGGATAGTCAAAGTTAGTCGTTACATGGTCAAATATCGCTGTTAGTTTGATCTAATTACCGAGTCCCATATAGCCGTTTCCTAATCAAACTTAGCTGTTGGAAGTTCTGTTCTCCCTATTTAACATACAACCATGGTCTGATAATTATTGAGTCCCATATAGTCGTTTCCTAGTCAAACTTAGTTGTTGGAAGATCTGTTCTCCCTATTTAACATACAACCATGGCCTGATTCTTCAACTTGTCCTGACCATGAACCACACTTGTTGGTTCAAAACATGTCGACAAATGTATCATAATGTGATTTACGCCAAAAAATCTTCTCATAACTAGAACATTTTTGTTTAATCTTTCTAGCAAAAATCCTATCTCCTTTGATATACTTTTATTTCACACTTACACTTCAATTAAAAAATCTCAATTAACATAACATTTTGTAATGGCTTAAAAAACATTGAATTCCACTTTTTAGCTTAAATTTTTAATTTCAAATTATTATTAGATTATATATTTTAATTTATTCTTTCATTATTTTTAAAATTTATCCATATTAATATTTTCAATTCACACTGTAGAATTCAAATGTTAAATTTGAAATTTTAAAAATTATTAATATTTTTAGTTTATATAAATGTCAAATTCAATATGTAATTTAAATCTAATTTAAATCATTTTTAAAAATAAATTGTATATCAAATTTAAATAATGAAGAAAACATTTAATACTTTTTAGATAAAGAAATGTCAACTCTGAAGTGATATTATAATAAATTATATATCGTAAATCATTATTGTGAAAAGCAATAATATTTTAACCTCGAAAATGTCAAATTCGCAATGGCATCTATTAATCGTTATTATGAAAACATATTAAAAAAAAAAATTAATGTTTCGAGAAAGTGGAATAACATAATAAAAAATATATTATATTTCGAAGTTAACATTTTATTTTAAATAATATTTATGAAATTTTATTGCCAATTTTTTAATATCTTTTTTTTTATAATATTTTAACCTCGAAAATGTCAAATTCACAATGGCATCTATTAATCGTTATTATGAAAACATATAAAAATATTTTTTTTTAATGTTTCGAGAAAGTGGAATAACATAATAAAAAATATATTATATTTCGAAGTTAACATTTTATTTTAAACAATATTTATGAAATTTTATTGCCAATTATTTAATATCTTTTTTTTTAATAGGATTGACGTATGAGGATTTGAATTTTAAATTCTATTGTTTATAAAATATTTTATAACATATTAATTACCCATTTGTTTATGGATTTTTAATATTATAATTTTAAAATTATATATCTATATATATATATATATATTTAATATTATATTTTTGGAATTTAAAGTGATGGTCAGATTTATACGGTTTAATAGACTTTAAGAAGTCCTATAAATTATGGGTTTTATGGGGAAATCTTGTGTTAACTCTATCATCAAGTGTAATGTTTAAGGAGTATTTTGTACTAAATATCGGATAAACAAAAATTTCATAAAATGTTATACTTCATAGTAGAATGAAGTGGTATTGCTACTAATTTTAACTTTGATTCTATAATAGATGTCTTTCCTCATCACATTATTGGAATAAAGTAAGAGATTAATCAAAATACTTTAACATTTTATTTCTATGCTAAAAAAACAAGAGAAACATTCCTAGATCATCATAATTTTGTTAACTTAAAAGGTAAACAAGGTTGGTAGTATGACAAATATTTGGAAAATTAGATTGAATGTGTGTATAAAATGGAAAATCTAAGAGAAAATAATTTTCATCTTCAAACCTCTTAGGATTGCACATGTAACAAACGTTTTCCTCCCATGGCATTTTGGGAATTCATCAACCCCCGATATCACTATGGATCTCATGAGAATTAGTTCATTTCTTGACAATATTCATTTTCTTCTTAATACTAGTTAATATAGAAAGATCATTTTGGTTTTTGGGATTTAGATTAATCACCTCATTAAAATATATTTTGAATTTATTAATGCTTTAAATTTTTATTTATTATATTTTTTGTGGACTAACTATTTGTATTACCTTCGAAACAAGAGATTACATGAAAGAACTTAATGGCAGAAGTGTCCTCAGACACGTAATTTTATTAATCAGAAAAAAACAATTACATAATTGATTTGCAAGAGCTTACACCCGAACAACCAAACACTCTTGCAATGAGCTATTTATAAGCTCCATGTCCTAACTACCTGTAATTATGGATCACTTATTAAATAACAAGTGTCCATTTACAATAAATGCTATTCAAACCAACTAGCTAACTAATCTCCTATAATAGAGCCTAAGATACGACACATTTGGAGAGTCATATCTAGTTACAACAATATGCTAATTCTAAAAATCTCCATTAAATAATTAAACATTCTAGAATAATAATTATTAATTTAATATCTTAAATTAATAATTATTTTATTCTAATTTTATAACCTATGATAAAAATTGTATTTTTGGATCATCTAACATTCCCCCCTATGATCCAAAGATACATTACAACAAATACCAAGTTCATCCCTGAACTTAGTAAATTTTATTCTGCCAAGCGGTTTGGTGAAAATGTCGGAGATCTGATCTTCGGAAGGACAATAAACTGGTTTGAGGACATCTTTGGCAATGAGAGACCTGATATGATGATACTTGGTGTCCACATGCTTTGTCTTTGAATGAAAAACTGGGTTCTTGGCAAGTTTGATGGCTGACTGGCTGTCAATGAACAATGATGTAGCTTCTCCTTGAGAAATGCCCAAGTCCTGCAAAATTCGGCGCAACCAAACAATTTCACATGTTGCTTCCCATGCTGAAATTTACTCTGCTTCTGCTGAAGAAGTGGCCACTGTAGCTTGTTTTTTACAACTCCAAGATACTGTTGCTGACCCCATATTCATTAAATAACCTGATGTTGATGCTCGATCATCAATACTCCCAGCAAAGTCAGCATCAGAATATCCACCAAGTACAAAATTTTTAGTCTTTGTGTAAAGAAGACCAAAATCTTTTGTTCCTTGGATATATCGAAGAACTCTTTTGGCTGCATTCCAATGGTTGTCTCGTGGTTCCTGCATAAAACGTGAAAGAATACTGACTGCATAAGATAGATCAAGACGAGTATTTGTCAAATAAATCAAGCTGCCAATCAACTGTCTGTAAGTTGTACTGTCCACCTTTTCCCCCCCTTCAAATTTTGAAAGTTTCAAGTTTTGCTCCATGGGGGTGAGAACGGGCTTGCAATCTTGCATGCCAAATCGCTGAAGAACCTCTGCGGCATACGTGCTCTGAGAAATGAAAATATGATGTGGACGTTGGAAGACTTCAACTCCAAGATAGTAGTGAATTAATCCCAAATCTGTCATCTTAAAACCTGCATGTAACTCCTTTTTTACCTGTGCAATATGATCATCATGATTGCCAGTGATGATCAAATCATCTACATACATAACAAGAATTACCAGATATTTGCCCTGTTTTCGCACATACAAAGTATCATCAGATTCACTGCGATGAAAACCAACTTTCTTAAGGTAATAATCCATCTTTGCATACCAGGCTCGAGGAGCTTGTTTTAACCCATATAAAGCCTTGATCAATTTGCAGACTTTATGTTCTTGTCCTTCCACTTCAAAACCTGGTGGTTGGGTCATATACACGTCCTCCTGTAAATCCCCGTTGAGAAAAGCACTTTTCACATCCATTTGATGAACGTTACATCCTTTTTGAGCGGCCAATGCAAGTGTTAATCGGATGGTGTTCCATTTAGCTGTTGGAGCAAAAGTTTCTTCATAATCAATGCCTTCCTGCTGCGCAAAACCTTTTGCGACAAGTCGTGCCTTATACTTGTCAAGTTCACCCTTCTGATTATACTTAATTCTGTAAACCCATTTGCATCCTATGGGTTTAACATTTGTTGGACATTCAACAAGTTTCCAAGTGTTGTTATCAATTACTGCTTTATATTCTTCAACCATAGCCTGTTGCCATTCTTTATGTTTTACTACCTCTTTGTATGTGGAAGGTTCAGTAAAATCATTTGCTATCAAGGCAAAATTGCCTTCACTTCTATGTGCCCTTCTGGTGCCAGTTTTATTTTGTTCATCAGGCTTTACATCTTTCAAAAGTTGAACTGCCCATTTCGGAAGTTGGTGCTCACTTGTTTGTGCTTCTGTAAAGTCCCCATCATTGTAAAGAGGATTAATATAAACTGATGTACGTCGTTCAGGTGAAGAATGTGGAGACTCATTGTCTGAAGAGCTTCTAGAAGACCCAGATGATGTTGTCGATGTAGATGGACTGGATGACTCATCTTCAGAGGAAGGAAAATCAAGTTCATACCAATTTGGTGAAGTTGGTTGACTTTGCATTTTTCCATTTCTTTTACTTCCCTTAGTTTCTAATTTGTGAAGAAGATTTTCAATTTCTTCAGCACTCTTACTCTCTGTTTCATCAAAAATGACATCCCTGCTCACAATGAATTTTCCATTGGTCAAAAGACGATACCCTTTCTTCTCATCAGAATAGCCAATCATTGTGCATTTTAAACTTCTTGAGTCAAGCTTAGTTCGTTTTTCTTTCGGAACTAAGGCATAACACACTGACCCAAAAACTCTAAGATGTTTAACTCGAGGTTTGAAACCAAACCAAGCTTCATAAGGTGTGATTCCGTCTAAAGAAGCAGTTGGAGATCTGTTTCTTAAGTAGACAACTGTAGGTATTGCTTTCGCCCAATATGTTGGACTCAACCTCTTGAAGGTTAACATGGATCTCGCCATTCCTAACAAAGTGCGATTCATTCTTTCGACTACTCCATTTTGTTGTGGAGTGTAAACATATGTGAGATGTCGTCTTATGCCATTTTCACTGCAATAAGTTTTGAATTCATTTGAAGTGAATTCTCCCCCATTATCCGTCCTGAGAGTACCTATCTTTTCTTTGACTTCATTTTCAACAAGTTGGCGAAAAATTTTAAACTTATCAAATGCTTCTGACTTGTTCTTCAAGAAGTAAACCCATGTCATTCTGCTGAAATCATCAACGAATAGTAAGAAATACTTGCAACCACCAAATGAGGTTTGTAGTGGACCACAAACATCATTGTGAATTAGTTGTAGCCGTCTGTTTGCACGCCATGAACTTGTTGGAAAACTTTCTAGATTTTGTTTTCCATAAATGGAAACTTCACATTTTACATTTTCCCTTTTGAATGTGGGAAGTCCTTTAACCATTCCTTGTTTCTGCAATTGAGAAAGACTCTCAAAATTCAAATGTCCATATCTTACATGCCATAGTCGGATAGGTGAAATACTTGTAGTCACTGCCCCTGCAAAATCAGAATGCCTTGGAATAACTGTTCCTTTCATCTGTAACAGTTTTCCATCTTCATAACCTGTCATAACTGTTTTCAAGTTCTGTTTCACTGAATTAATCTTCACTAAACCATCTTCCATAATCACCTGATGTCCTTCTTGTCGAATCGTGACTAAAGAGAGCAATTTTTTCTTGAAACTAGGTACATACCATACATTGGAAATCAATTTTTGTCCAATGTCAGGGAGAAAAACTTTTACTCCTCCTTTTCCATAAGGAGTGTGTTTTGTATCATCAGCAAGAAAAATTGAATTAAGTTGGCATTCTTGAAAATTCCAGAAAAAATCACGTCGACAAGTCATGTGCTGAGTTGCCCTGGAATCCAAGATCCAGGCATCTTCATAGTCACTTCTAAGATGAGATGAAATTTGTGATGCTGGTGAGGAAGTAAAAACATATTCTGAGCTGTCGTCATCTTGATCATTTGCAAATTGTGCTGAATGCTGCTGAAACTTGGGAATTTTATTAAGTGAAGTTCGACAATCTTTAGCATAATGGCCAACTTTGTTACATCTTCGACATACAATTTGACTGAAGTCTCTTCCTCGTCCTGAAGATTGTCCTCTGCCTCTGCTTTGACCTCTATTTGGAGATTGTCCTCTACCTTGACTATTATATCCTTGTCCTTGAAAATTGCCTCTTCCTTGGTTGTTTCCTCTACCTTGAAAATTATTTCTTCCTCCTCTGTTAAAATTGTTGCCTCTACTTTGGCTTCGACCTCGATTATGTGTTTCTTGATTCTGATTCCATCGGCCTCTTCCTCGAGAACTATCTGCTGAAGACTTACTTGTGCTGGCTTCTGTGAGAAAAACATCTTCACCAACTTTCTTCTTCTTCCCAAAAGTTTTATCATGCTGACTTAACATTTCACAAAGTTCATCAAACTTTAGTTTTTCTAATTTCCCAGTTACTTGTAAAGTTTCTAAAAAATGCGTATAGGAAGAAGGAAGCCCAGCAATTACAATTGTGACCATAAAGCTATCATCAATTGCGGGAAAACCAGCATTAATAATTTCCTGCTTAATATTCTTAAGTCTAGAGAGATATTCAAGAATATCACCATCTTCAGTTAATTTTTGTTGCAACAATCTTAACTGTAGATCAACCTTCTTTGATTCTGGCTGAGTATCAAAGAGGTCTTTAAAAGTTTTCAAGGTAGTCCATGCATCTGTGGCGTTCTCTATATGTACATACATTTCATCATTCACAGACGATTTAATAAGAGCTAAGGCTTTAGCATTCTTGATTTCCCATTTTGCCAGTGGATCTGCATCTGCGGGTTTATTCAACTTTACATCTCCATCACATATTCCTTTCCATAATTCATTATAAATGAGTGTGCTTTCAATAAGACGATGCCACGTTTTATAAGGTTTGGTGCCTTCAAGTTTCTCGGAATCAGAAAATAAGTTAATCAACTTAGACATTTTAGCGATGAAGAGACGCACCAAGAAGCAGAACAGAAAGGACAATATAGTCAACAAAACACACCACGCAAAAAACACGATCTATCGGGGCTTGGCCTTGACCCTCGAATAGTCATCAAAACAGGAGAATATTGACTGAGCTTTGCACTTGGCTCTAGTCAATTTCTCAAATTTTTACAGGGCAACTTTCAAAATTTGACTTTTTACAATGGTGCTTTTGCACAATCTGGTAAAAATTTACCCCCCCTCAAAGTAAAATTACTTTGAGTTACAATGTGATGATCCCAATAAAATAGAACTTCTTAAAGAACAAATTACCCAACTCACCTTATCTCTCCAATTTACAAATTACAAATAAAACTCCTTATTACTCCAAAAAATTTCAAAACATCACCCTTATTACTCCAATTACATAAAATGATTATACCGCATCTCACCCAATTACAAATTACAAACTATATATTACAAAACCTTATCTCTCCAAATTACAAACTATTAAAAAAAAATTTGTAATTCACCTGATTTCTCCTCTACAAAACCTTTATTATGCATCTTATCATGATTTTTTTAAAAAAACCATTAAAAAAAAATGAATGTTACGTGAGCTTTTTTTTAAAAGGTGAATTCTACTTTTAAAGCATATATCATTCCTAACTCACGTTGACTTTTAAAAAGAGAATTCTACTTGGTAAGTTTACCAATCCACGCAGGTTGCCAAAGTTGTTTGGAAGCTTGGCTGGAACGGCGGTTACCGAAGCAAAGGGTCGAGAGAATGCCCAGAGATCATCAAACTATTTATGCTTCCAGTTTCCAGATCTTGATCATACTGCACTTTATTCGTTCATAGCCTTGACAGTAAAGGAATTTCACTTCCAGCCACGTTTAAAAGATGCCCGTGAAAAGTTTTCGAACAGTAGAAGTCAGGTACACGTTGCCTTTTCTAATAAATCGCTGCGAAAACATGTTTTCCCCTATTATATTTGTGAAATACCCGACGCCTGTTTCTGGGTCGAGGGTCCACAGCTGGATATTCTACTCCGATACCAACCACCCGACGCCTGTTTCTGGGTCGAGGGTCCACAGCTGGATACTCTGCTCCGAAACTCTGTTGTTGTTCCCAAGAAATTTTCGATTGCTGGAAGAGCTAGAAAGAGGAGAGAAGGGCTTTGGAGATGGGACTGTCAGCTATGGAATGGATGATGGAGATGATATCTATATGCGCTCTTGGATAGGGACAATCATTGGGCCACATAATTCAGTCATTTTAAATTGTTTTCAACAGAATCACCAAAAACAGTCACTAAAATGCCGATTGTCAAATTTGGTTTCTTCTCACAGTTCCACGAGTTGCAAAAACGCAGTTCAGGTTTCCACGCGTTTCTCCACAGCCAGATCTTCAACGCTTTCAATATTACAAAAAAAACCTTCCAAATTTACATTAAATTCCGGTATGGGCACATATTCCAGCATCAAAGAATTAATAGAATCAATTTGCAGATTTAAAACTGGGTAATTTTATACCAATCAATTGTTGATCAATTCAATGGAATTTTCCACAATCTGATAGAGCTGGAATCTCCTCTAATCCACTGCAACATTACTGGAGCTCTGATACCACAATAATGGCAGAAGTTTCCTCAGACACGTAATTTTATTAATCAGAAAAAAACAATTACATAATTGATTTGCAAGAGCTTACACCCGAACAACCAAACACTCTTGCAATGAGCTATTTATAAGCTCCATGTCCTAACTACCTGTAATTATGGATCACTTATTAAATAACAAGTGTCCATTTACAATAAATGCTATTCAAACCAACTAGCTAACTAATCTCCTATAATAGAGCCTAAGATACGACACATTTGGAGAGTCATATCTAGTTACAACAATATGCTAATTCTAAAAATCTCCATTAAATAATTAAACATTCTAGAATAATAATTATTAATTTAATATCTTAAATTAATAATTATTTTATTCTAATTTTATAACCTATGATAAAAATTGTATTTTTGGATCATCTAACAGAACTAAAGGTTTTAGATTGGTTAGTCATTAGGGAAGCCTGACCATGTCCAAAAATGTATCTTTGTAAGAGAGGCAAAAGACAAGATGCCACCTAGAAGTTCAAAATACAAACTACATATACTGATAGTTGGTCCTTAAATTCCATGAGAGGAAGACAAAAAAGCATGATAATAATAAATCAAATACATAATAAGAGTGAGTAAACTAGGAAAAGGGGCTTGAATTTGTTGAACCTAGATCATCTCTTTGTTGCTACTAAGTGAGTAGACAATAGTAGGGGGGATGCCAAGGTGCTTCTCTATGTGCTCTAGTCATTTTTCTTGGTTTTTTATGTGTTTATATAGATGTTCCATGGAAAGTAAAAGATCTTCTTTTTTCTCACATTGATCAATTTTTTTTTTATGAGCAGGAACTTCATATCCCAGCATAGGTCCATTGTGTGCATGTATTGCTTAAAATTCCCATGTGTGTTCCTAGTATTAAGAATGCGCCCATTTAACCAAGCATGTCATTACCTCTATGTTTGAAGTAATATGCCATTGGTTTTCTCCTTCCCATTCTGCATGAGAGAGTTCTTATTGAATATGGGTGAGGTGAGCTCTCGAAAGTGAGTTATGGTGTTCTCAACTCTTAGTTGTGTCCTTCTACTACCTTGATTATCACACTCTTGATAGTGTGTTGCACCTCTTTAGAAATGGGTTCTCTGGTAGGGAATGGTAGTTACATGAGTAGGAGAGTATCACCAAAGAAAAAGGAGGAGGGGTGTCAGAAAAGGGACATAAGTGGATTGAAGAGGAAGAGCTCTTAGGAAATCTTAGCTAGGACCTTGTTCCAAATAGTGGGATGAAATCAAATGAGGGCTAGAATGGAAGATACCATGTTAGCAAAGGAAAAGTATAGAGAAAAGGATAATCACAAATACGAGGGATCCAAGAGAGAGTGGGGATCCCATTGAAGAGAAAGGGCTTACTGACCAATAAACAGGAAGTAAAAGCTAATTCACTACCAAGAGTTAGATTAAGGATATGAACACGAACTAAAAAGGGATCAAGAAATAACGAGAAGGTGAAAAGGAGTAACTTTCCATGGTGTATGGTTTGAAGTGTTGATATGCTCAACCCAGATTTGGGGAGATGGTGTTATAGACATATTTGGGCACTTCAACCCCAATCTTATATGTCAATAAACTAGGGCTCATCAACCCCTAAAAGAGTTGTTTCATACCCTAAAAGAACATGGTCATCTGATTAAATCATTCCCCAAAAGTTCCACCTATAAAACCATCCAGAAATGGCCTAAACTAAACCGTACTGACTGCTACACTAGCCAGGTGTGATGCATACTGAGTGATACACTGCTCAGGTGCGATGCATACAGTTTTGTCCTTCTATAGGGTGCTATGGGCAAGGATGGAAAAATGTCCGAGACAGTTTGCTAGGTGGTTGCTCATGGAATCTTCTAGAAACCTCTCCTATGACACTTGCCTCTCTGAATTTTCCCAGGGATGAGTAAGAGATCCAAGAAATCTCCAAGTGGAACCAATTGTAACAAGTGGAATGACACTAATCAAAACCTTAGAGATGACTCACACCCTTGCACACATCTATAAATGGATCCCTCATCTAAGAGATCTAGAGGCTGGAATATTGTGAATTGCAAGGAAGTGCTGATAGTTTGTATTTGAGGAAAGAGCATTGTATTGTTGGTGTGATCTTGCTATTTCATGAGGTGAAGAGGGATTGATGCTGGGAGGATGATGCTGGATCAGAAAACTAGGTTGTAATTCTCCCTTCTATTTAATAAAGTTCTTCAAGTTTTCTTCCATATGATTGTGCAATTGTGAATGCTATTGTATGTTCATTATATATCTGATTTTGTAATGTTTATGATATAATAGATCAAGATTCTTTGATGGTTCTTTGCTACTGTGTTTCTACAGGTACTCTCCAAGCGGGATAAGTACGGGGAGGAGTTGCAAGCTCTATCAAGGGGGAGAGAGATCAAGCAAGGGATTAAGTGGAAGTTCCAGGTTGGTTCCATTGTCTTTCTCTTATCTATTATACATAGAAGAAATCGTGAATTGCTTTAAACTGTTGTTTCTAGGGTAGCTACCAAACCTAGAGGGCTAGTCGTTCAAAAAGACACTAGTTTTCCCAGAAACAGATGGATGAAGCATTTTCTAACAATTGTCCTTGAAAGATGAGTTGAATTGCTAATCAGAGTTAAGAAGGGAAAGCACTAACACCAGAGAGTAATGTTCGCTAACAAGCTAGCACTCCTTACCTTGAATTTCTCCAGTAAGTAACAGAGAGCCAGAGCATTGCAAAGGACATAGGAGTGGGTGAAATTGAGGTGACCAACAAGATCCTAAATCCTTCACTTAAAAAAAACCAGTTTCTAGAGCTCCTTAATTAGGTATTTGAAGGTTCCCTCCTTTCCTAATAGATTTATAACTAAGGTCGACACCGAGATTAGTGCAATGAATTATTGAGGTCCCTTGATGAAGGAAAATTTATCTTGGTTGCACGAGGCGAGTAGTTCATGGTATTAGAAGTTGAGGTTCTTTGTTAGAGGAGGTAGATTTGGCAAAGGTCTAGATAGCTAAGGTGTTGCACCATTTGTAGAGTGTTAGACAACATATGAGTGGCGTTTGTCATGCGAGAATCAATATGCATGGTTAAACAATTAAGGGGATGTGGTGCCACGTCTCCTAATAAAATAGCCAAGTGGGATGAGAATGACCCACCTCCCATGCATGTGCATACAAAACACTTCATCGCGAGATATTTTTATTTATTATATTGACTTTTATTTTTTCATTATACTTTTTATACAATAATTTTACTCAACTATGTTTTCTAAAAGTTTATTTAATAAATGATATATATATATATATATTTATTAAAATTGAATTACTTTTTCTAAGTTTAAAAGTATAAATATACGTGAATATTTTTTTAAAATCTATGTTAAAAACATTAAAATAGTATTTCAAACTAATCATAGTATTTGTTAAATTAAAAAGATTATGAAGATGTTCAATGTAGTAATTATTTAGAAAATAAAATTGTATATAGTAAATAGATAAGAACATTATAAGAGAAATCGATTTTCTTTTTCGAAATTTTTTAATATAATTCTAAGTAATAAATTCTTTCATCCCAAAATATTTCGGAAATTCACAAACATAAAATTTCACCATAAAATTCATAACAATAATATTTTTTTTAATAATATTTTTCTTTTCTTTACCCTAATCAAAACATTTTCTAAATTAAAAATAAAAATCACTTTTTAATATTTTAATAATATATATTTTTTAATAATATTTTTCTTCTTCTTTAAACTTATCAAAACATTTTCTAAATTAAAAATGAAAATCACTTTTTAATATTTTAATAATGTTTTTGATTTTTCCATAACTCATTTTATATAATAATATTATTAGTTTAAAATATTTTTTAATAACTTAAATATTTCCCAAATTTATTTTCTATTAACAAATTATCCTAAAAAAATAAATAAATATTACATTAGTTTTTTGAATTAAATATGCCAAATGCAAAATGTCACATTTTAGTAGCTTTTAAATCAATATTAAAAAATGGAATCAATTATTAGATTTAATGTTTTGAAGAAAAAATAAGGAAATAATACTATTATATTTTGACCTTTAAATTTTATTCCAAATAATGGTCATTCCATTTTGCTTATTTTTTAATATTATATTTTTTTTTTCTTATTTTTTAATATTATACTTTTCAAATTAAAGGTTTCTCTTTAATATTAAATTTTAAAATTTCAAGATTATGTTTAATCACAATTAAAATTATTTTTTAATTTTTTTAGTATAATATATTTTTATATTTAAATTTAATTTTATAAATATAAGCTATTAATATAAAATTATTATTTTATTCACTATAATTTTGACATTGTAAAAGGCTAGGAAGGTCAGTATTGTAACAAAGATTGTGAAACCGAGATCTAATGTGGTTGTACGCAGGGCACTCTAAGAGGAAGTGGTTTTCATCCTCGATGTTCCTATTAAATTTCTTATAATTTAATATTTTTAATTTATAAAAATTATAAAAAAATTAAATCTAACATATGGTTTACAAATTATTATTATTAAAAAAATATAGAAAAATATTAACTTATTGTTTACACATTATTATTGTGCAAAAAACTAGAAAAATATTATATGAATATTTGTATTCAAGGTTATGAGAAACATGCTAGTTTAATATAAAATAGTTAAGATGAATATCAGAATGTGACATAATAGTGGATAAAATTTACAATTTAATATTTTGTTTGGAGAATCTAACATAACGACGTCACTATTAAGGACTACAACGAATTGACATAGCTCGACTAAGATGAACATCATAATAACTAACCCATAATAAAATTATTATTGTAAAAACATTTTAATGAACATCGTTATGTGGCATACCATTGATTAACATAGGAAATCATGTAATACAACCAAGATGAATAGTGTAAAAAATATATTAACCATATTATAAACTGGTTAGTCTCCTGCAAATAACCCAATGCAATATAACCCTTGATGAATTTAATAACTTGACATAATTTAGTGAATTTTAATGTCATAATGTGACATAATAATTAAGGAATGTGGTGATCCAACATATACGTAGCAATGTGACATAACCCTTAAAGGATATTAATACCATCTTTAACCATGATTTAGTTATATGGTTGACTAATATTAACCATGGTTAATTATGGTTCAACATGTTTGACTATGGATAATGTTAATTTAGAAATAATCAATTATGTTTTACCATTACTAAGTATGGGTGGATTATCGCTAGTTTGCCATAATCCCAAATCATTATCAATCATTACTTATTATCAAATCATGTCTATATAATTTTGGATAGTTTTTTTCCTAAGCAAAAGTTTTTTCAATTCTTCAAATCATTACTTTGCATCGCAATAGTTTGAAATCTATCTTATTCTTCCACTAGAAAATAGTTCGAAATCTATCTTGTTCTTCCACTAGACAAACTAGACTAGGTAGAAAAATTCATTTTCCTTAAAAGCCACAACAAATTTTTACTAATAAGGTACCAAAAAAGAAATAGGTGTATTTGAAATACGTGGCCTCTAGTTCCATATTGTGGCATAAGACCAAAATAATGGTTACTTAACAATAAATGACCATAAAACATATTTACTATTCTAGATTTTCGAGAGTCCATGACTTCCACAAGGATAGGATCCCTATTACCTCTTGTAGGACAACTTGTTGCAAGGGCCAAGCGAAGGTGGGATTAAATTTTCTCTAGCATGTTGTCCATGGAGCATACTAAACATACAATTCTTCTAGATAAAGAAGCATCTCTTCTTTGGTAGTATTTTTGTCCATCAACACATGGTGTTGGAAGTAATGGTAGCCATGGTCAATATTTTCATTGTGTGCTATAGTTCTTTTTGTCACTTCTCCTCAAATGACCTGGAAACCAGATCAATCAATATCCTTGACACCTGGCAATCATCCCTTTGCAAAAGCTTAAGCATTATCTCTCCAAAAATTCCTAGAATTTTGGGTTAATTAGCTTGAAAACCTCATTTTTGGACCCATAACACCCTGTATTATATGAAACCTACAATGTTTCATAACACATATTTCCTTTGCTGCAGGTGCGATGGTTCTATAATTTGTGGAAATATACAAAAAAAAAATAATTCTCTTTCCAAAAGCTTCTAAGGTGGTTTTAACCATTTACTATTGATTGGGATCTCAAATTCCTCTCCTAGAGATCTTGTCTCTTATCCCTAGAGCTTATACCCCCTCATATGTGGATCTAAGTCCTAATTGGTGAAACCAAAACTACCCTATTTACCTTAAAAATTCACTGCCTCCCATAGAGTCTGGGTAGGCTTTTGGAGAACTTTAACTATGCCCTGTTGCTACTGCTTTTTTTTACCTAAGGACCCATTACCATCCTTGAGTTGTGATTTAAGTCTTGCTTTGTGGTATGGAAGGACAAGTTTGGCGCGAGACATCTACATACTCAAAATCTATAAAAGGGTTGTAATCTTCTCCTACATTTCATTAATGAAAAAAACATTGTTTTGATATACTTATGTCTATTTGATGAATATGTATTTCAATGCCTTATTGACTCATTGATTAGAGATATTTGTATATTCTGTGTGTATCTTATAGTTGTCGTGCTTGTCATAATTTTTTTGGTTCCATTTATAGTATTTGGAGCTGGAGCTAAAGTTCACAAGCATATAGAAGAGGAGAACTTATTTTGGACTCAAGGTAAGTCCTTCCTACATATTATAATTTCTCTAAGGAAAGCAGAAGTGTTTTGTTTATGTTGTTTCAGATCAAGCCACTAGATATAAGGAGTTCACTTCCATCCACAGAAGATACTTTTCCCTCCAATAATGTGAAAAGTTTGAAAAATATAAATTTATGTTTTTCCTCCAAATTATTTCAAGTCAGCCTCCTACTTTTTAAAGTCTGTTGGGCCCCTAAAAGGCAACCCTTAAATCTTGTTGGAAGTTGATATAAAGGAGACTACCTCCCTTCATTTGGCACATCAAATTATCTTGTGATTATCTCCCTTCTAGCACAAAAGAAAAGATGAAGGGGCCAAAATAAGAATGATAAGGAGGGCTTGGAATTTGATGTAGCTTGACATTTGATCTTGGTTACTGTTTTTGTTAATCTCTTGATTTTGTTACTTATGATGTATGGATGAACAATTGAACTCTCTCTCTCACGTAAAGAAACGTTTTCAGGTTTTCCCATTGTGGGTTTTTCCCGCATCAGGCCTAATTTTTGTCTCTTGTCTCATCCTCTCATAGTTATTTTACTTCTCTTTCATGTTTATTGGTTGATATTTTTCTTTTATATAACCACTTAATGATATTGAAATAATGCTATGTGAATCTTAATACTTATTGATCATCAGAAGTAATAATCAGTTGAAAAAACAATTCGATGAGAAGTTGAGATATGGTCAAAAATTCTAAAGTTGTAAAACCTACTGTGGAAAGATGATCCTCTGTGAGTTGTCTTTGTGACTGGGATGAAGTATATTCAAAATGCTAAAATTAAGGCCTAAATGCAAGGCCAAATCAATGTTGAGTTGTCCTGAGAGATAGAGAGGTATTTATTCTCTCTAGAATATTCTCTATGACATAAATGCGAGTTTATGTGTTACTTTCTATGGATGTATACTAGCTTGTAAATGAAAATTATGGACCTATGGTTGTCGAAAATTTTGGAAATTTACAAGCACTCTATTGTATCTATGTGAGTAAGCGTAATTCTCTGCAGAAAACTACATGAAACAAATTCTCTTTTCATTCAATATCTTTCTATGATCGGAGCTTCACTATCTAATATTCACCTTTGAGAAGTTTGATTCTCTGTAATTTTGCAAGGCTCCAATGTCAAGGTGTGTGAGATTAATTATTTATGGTTGTGTGAACCACTAGTGACATTTAAGCTAAGATCTATGGAACCTTGTGATGTTAGTTGCACTAAAGTTTTGAGGAAAGAATATTTGAAATATTATATACATATGCAAATCATTACCTGTAGAATGATGTGAGTTAAGGCCAACTATGTTTTTGGGGGGAAGTAAAGTGTGTGACGGACTGATGATGTTGAAAGCCAAAGTCTAACTTTGGTCGAGTTTCATGCAAGGTATATATCTTTGTGAAGGTTTTGTAACATATTCGAAAGTAGAAGTCTCATAATATACTGTGGAGGAAGATGACCTAGTCTTCGAACTCCTTGAAGGCTAGATTTATTGGCATGATCAAGATCGTTGATTCAAATGACATTCAAACATGGCATTAAAGACATTTGATTTTGTTATAAGGTTTTTTATGACAAGTTTAAATGTGAACTTATTGTGTCATATGTATCAAGCCAACATTCTCTAAGGTATGACCAAGAAGTATGAAGCACTCTCAAGGTATGAAAATTAAGTCACTGATGCATGACATCACATTAGCAACAATGTTGAAACAAAGTAGGTGATTTTAGACTTTGATTTTTATGATAGTCTATCTCTAAAATTTGATCCAATATTCCTTTATTATTATTACAATCGGAGGCACAATTCTAAATTTATGGTGTTATAATAATTTGAAGGGATGTTTACACTAAAGAAAAACTAACTCTGAACATCAAGTTTTGAGGTAAAAAAGATAAGTATCTTGTATTTCTTTTAATGTTTTAATTATTACTAATGCTAGATCGTTTATGGTTTGTAAACCCTAGGTAGGGTTTGGAAGAATATCTGAGGCATATGGACCAAATACTAGAACTGATTATGTTTGTTTGAAAGAAGAAACCTGGACTCCTTGAAGGATGAAGGGGTCAAAATCAGAAGGAGAAGAAAGAGGGTTTGATTTAATCTAGATTGGAATCTGATCTTAGTTACTAGTTGGTTATTCTCTTGACGTTGTCACTAACTCTCTCTGGCATAAGGAAAAAATTATGGGTTTTCCTCGGCCTCAGGCTTAATTTTTATGTCTCTTCTCTCATTGTCTCATGGTTATTTTACTGCTCTTTCACCTTTATTGGTTGATATTTTTATTTTTTATAACTACTTAATGATACTAAAATAAATTCTATGTGAACCTAATTATTATTGATCATTAGAAGTAGTTGTCTATTGAAAAAAAATATCTTCTAGCTTGTGCCCTAGAAATTCAACACATGGCCCAAAAACAACTTGAGGTGTTAGTAAAGATTGAATATGCACAGATAATGATTAAAGGGACATTGGGAATGGCTAGTGTCTGGATCCCATCCGAATACCGCAGATAACACCTTAGAGCCACTGATGCATTATAA
The DNA here is from genome assembly GCA_031772625.1 of Pinus tabuliformis. NCBI lineage: Eukaryota > Viridiplantae > Streptophyta > Pinopsida > Pinales > Pinaceae > Pinus > Pinus tabuliformis. The sequence goes on from CM062807.1 coordinate 574,152,516, forward strand.
CTCATTTTCAATGTCACATTCAACTTGACTAATTTCCTCTTGTATGCTTGGCATAGTAAATTCTCAATTATGGGTTGTGAAGCTTTTAACACAATGTTAGGCTTTAAGGCTACAAATATCCCTATAGTATGCAACACCATATCAATCCCACTCCCTTTCTCTCATCATGCTTACCATAAGAGATAGGAGCTATAAGAATATGCCAAGGAATAGATGCAACTAGTGAGAGTTCAATGAATCGAAGACAACATGAGGTTGACGGTGAAAGTGTAGGAGCCCAATGAGACTAGAGGGAAATATATTGTACTCGTGGAGGCAATATAATTTGGAACTAAGAAAAGATGACAAGGGAGGATGAAGGTAAGGATAGAAAGAGAATGAGGGAAAGAATCCAACAGAGCTCTATTGGATTAGAGAGGAGGCCTCTTATAAATGAATTCCACGAGGAAGACCACAAAATTTCTTATGAATGATGGGGAATTTTGGGGAGAAAGAATTAATACAACAAATAAAATACTAATCACCAAATAAATCCCTACAACCTAACACAACACCCCTAAAATATACTATGCACTATGAGATTGAAGGTACAACAAGCAAGTTCATACAAATTGTTAACCACCTTCCTCATGCATAGATAGATGGATTGGTAGGCCATCATAGTTTATTGTCTCCCAAAATGAATAATATGTAGATTATTATCAAGATCAAAAACCACATTAACCTTCCTTGTATGTGGGGAGTTAATAACTTGATGATACTTTATATTCTAGAGGAGATCAACCATTAAACTAGATGCAAGAAACATGACCATCAAGAAGGAATTGTAGTTATAGAAGATTGATAAATTGAGTGATGGAATATGGGTATCAAAATATTAGGGGGGTGTTGATGCCACATCCTCCATCCCTTATGGATAGTGGAAGGAAAACCTTGTGCCCCCATATATTTTTAGACTAGACATTCCATTTAGGATATAGAATATGTTATAGTAAAAAACAACCAACTATTTTATTATTATAAATATACTTTTATTGTTATATTATTATATAATCTAATCCCTTAATCCTTCCAACAAGGAAACAAGCACAAACTACAATAAGATAATATCTAGTAAGTAAACTTATGTTTTCCTTGAGATTGCTCAATCAAATTGAGAAACAAGTATTAATTAACTAACCATATCAAGTTATGGAAATCTAAAATCCTATTTGGATCACTGATCCAGGAGGATCCTAAAAGGTGAAATTTCCAAAGTCTTCAAAACACAACGAAACTAGTCTCAAATCGAAGATCTCATCATTCTGAATCCAATAATGCAAACATCACCTCAAATCGACATAGTATAAGAAGTTACGGCTCACTGACATTTTTGAAAAGAACTAAAAGTTTTGCAGGCAGGGGCACTTGGCATGTTGACGTCAACAGTAGGATGCTAACGTCAACTATACAGATGTTGACATCAATAGGTGATGTGACAGTATGGACGAAGTGAGCTGATTACATAGCGACATGTGGCAGCTGACATTAGCATCCCAGTCAGCTATACAGGCCAACTAGGATGTGACATGTGTTAGCCCAGTCAGCAGGCTGAAATTAGGTAAGGAGTCGATAACTTTGACTGGTCTGGTGGTCGGCGGTGATGAATTTTTAGCCTACCTAAAATGCCTAATAAACCCTAAAATATCGCTAGGAAAATGGGTCGTTATGATTTCAAAATATTATTTAAAAAAAAAGTTTTCGACTAGTCGGTGGGTGGTCAACCCTTCCGACTGACCCACAGACTAGAAAATGACCATAGTGGTGTGTGTATATATATATATATATATATATAAACCAGCGGTGGGTGTCGACCCCGCCCGGCGGGTCCACCGCTGCCGGTGACCAAAAACTACAAACCTCCGATAACAAACAACGAACTATCGCCAAACTTAAACCATGGGAGTGGGTCAGGTGAGGGTTGACCTCGTGACCTCCATTGGCCAAACACCACTCACCACCACTATGCCAACAAAGCACTTTGGAATTGTTAGTGACTGAATATTATTTAACTTGTATGCAACCCAGCGCTAAGGGAGGATTCTGCATGGCAGAGAAAGAGACACAGAACTGCGGGCACAAATTTCAAGATAAGGAGAATATTCTAAGGAATATTCCCTAGGAATATTCTCGGGAATATTCCCTAGGAATATTCTAGGGAATCTTTAGATTCCTTAGAGCCTCAAAAATCACTAGAGCAGAAGTAGGACGAGTTTATACTCAGTTTACTCGGTTTTCTGCAAGGAATGCAGCGGTGAAGTTTTATTCAGCATCAGGGTAGTCAAACTCCATTCGAACCATGCGAAGCAATCTTTGGGGAATCTTTGAGATTCTCGGGGGTCCAGATTTTGATTGAACTAGAATAGGGTTGACTTTATAGTCATTTTTCTGAATTTTTTGCTAGGATTCCAACCATGCAGTTTATTTCTTCAGCAAAGGTAGGCTTTTCAAGCCATCCACGGAAGTGTTGGGATTATGAGACAAGTGTTGTCCTTGATGGAAAATCACACAGATGATAAATTACAGTGCAGCAAAGTTATTTTCAAGTTCACGCACTTTCATGCAGAGAAACGTTTCTTTATATCGTGAAAAGTTCACGCACTTTCATGAAGAGAAAGGTTTCTTTCATGTACAGAAAAGTTTCTTTCATGTAGAGAAAAGTTCACGCACTTTCATGCAGAGAAAAGTTTCTTTCATGTAGAGAAAAGATCACGCACTTTCATGATTGGTTCATGGTATTAGTCCGACAGTTTTTGATCCTATGGTTTTGGTCCATGGTATTGCATCCAAAAGTGTTGATCCCAAGTATTGGGTCCATGGTATTGAATTGTTATGGTTTTTGGTCCGTGGTATTGCATCCAAAAGTGTTGATCCCAAGTATTGGGTCCATGGTATTGAATTGTTATGATTTCTGGTTCGTGGTATTGTGAAAGGCCTAAGGCTATAAAAAGGAAAGGAGATCATTTGGCTGCACACTTATGGGTTGAATATCTTAAGGTGAGCTAGATCTGAAATACTTGTGATCGGTTGGTGAGTGATAGCTAGATCTGAATGGGTCGAGATCTCCATGGCGCATGATCAGATCTGTAGATCTAATAGTCTGGGGTATGCTTGAAGACTGAAAAACTATCTATGCCCGCAGGACCGTAGGTGCGATGCAGTGCAGGTGCGCATACCCAAAGAGCAGAAGAGTGTGCAGGTGCAGATCTAGCCACAGGACCGCAGGAGCGACATGCTACAGGTGTGGATACCCACAAAGCAGAAGAGTGCGCAGGTGCAGATGTAGCTGCAGGACCGCAGGTGCGACACGGTGCAGGTGCGGATACCCGCAGAGCATAAGAGTGTGCGGGTGTGGATACCCGCAGACAAGAAGAATGTGCAGGTGCGGATACCCACATATCAGAAAGCAACACAGGAACGGATATTCGCAGATGTCTATTGGTGAAGTTGCGAACCCTGCTTGAAATTTGTTTTAACTACCTTTGACTATTCTGCAGGGTTCTGGGTGCATAATTGATGTCTGGTTACTCGTATTGAGTTCTGATAACAGTATGACTATGTTTATCTTCAGTATTGATGGTTGAATGGATCAAGTTTCTTAATGACTTATCTTTATGTGATCTGATGGACTAGATCTGGGTGCTAACTCACATATTATCCTTGTATATGTATTGATCTGGTGTTTGGGTGATTCAGAAGATTGATTGATTATGTGCTTCAATGATATTAATGGGTCCAGTATGAAAATTGGATGAAACGTGGCCTTTCAAATTATGTGTTGTGCTTCAGGAGTATCCAGTATGAAAATGTATGAAACGTGGTACCTGGAGGAGAGAAGATTGTAGGCCGCTGCCTACGTACTATTATCTTAGCTAGTACAAGAGCTAAGGGGGTGGTAGCTCCCTTCGAGTAGCAGTTGAAAACTTTGGAGCATTGTAGTAGGTAGCAGCCTGCGTACTAGTAAATGGATCGGCTAGTACAAGAACTATGGGGGTTGTAGCTCCCTTCCAGTAGAGACTAGAGAACGAGAGACAGTTGTAGCTCTCTGCAGGTAGTAGCCTGCGTACTGGTAAAGGACTGCACTTGTACAGATCTTTTGTAAAAGGATTTTCTTATTAAGAAGAAGATTGAGATGACTTGCAGCACGTGGTTTTCTCCCACATTGGGTTTCCACCTTATATCATGGTGTTCATGTGTGTGGCTTATGTGTGATCTGTTCTATTTTACTGCACCTGTTTACTGTTAATATGGTTAATAATGTTCTAATGCACTCATTGAAGATCAATTAACTGAATCATAAGTTTATTGAATATACGCGGGTATTCTTAACTGAAGCAGCATATATGAATCAGAGTATGGAAATGAAAAAGTTTTATTGACTTAATAATATTGATTCACCCCCCCCCCCCCCCCCTCTCAGTATTATTTCCAACAGGAAGTGGAGGTATAAGGTTTCATTTTGTATTTTCTTGTAAGCCTCCCCACATTGAGCACAGCCCAAAGACATAGCCCACATTGGGTGAACTCCATTGTCAAGTTGTTTTGTTCATTTGATCTCATTGTTCCATTTGATTTTCACTTATTTTATGTGTTTTTGTTACTTTGTTACATTCTCTTTAAAATACAATTCTATATGCATCCTTCAAGTAAAATATCTAGATCAAGTATGGTATCAGAACAAGTCTTCTTGATGCGAGTTGCATGAGTGAATGTTAACCAGGAACAAGCTCCAAGTAGGTGAAGGAAAACTCAAATCCTTTGATCCCAAAGTGGGCATGCAACACAAAGACAAAAAATGGTAGATGAGGAAGCTCGATTGGAGGAAGAGAAAAATTATCGCAAGATATTCCTCACCATGGCAGAGAAAGTAGAAAAAATGTTTGCATAATATGAGAAGATAATCAAGCTTGAAAAGAAAAATCCCGATGATCATGCCTCGGTAAACCATGGATGTGAAGGAGAAGCGCCCCCTCCCTCTCCATCATCAAGTGACATTTCGTCTTCTTCCTCTTCTCATCACTCTAACATGCATCACATGAATGCCTCTAAAAAGACATTTTTTAAGCTAGATGTAAAGTTTGATTTACCCACATATAATGGAGAATGTAATGTAGAGAACTTAAATAATTAGACTATACAGATCGAGCTCTATTGTCAGATTCAGCAGATTGGGGAAGATGAGGCGAAAATCTAATTATCTTCTCTTCGACTGAGTGGCACTACTCTTGTTTGGTGGGAGAACAAGTTGCAAAAAGGTAGCAAAAACTTGGGTAATCTCCTTTCTTCTTGGTCAAATTTTGTTTCTGCATTAAAATATCAATTATATCCTTTGGGTTATTGACAAAATGATTTAAGGAAATGAAAATATTGAGGAAAGGAAAGGGTCAAAATGTACAAAGCTTCACAGCAGAGTTTAGAAAACAAGCTTTAAATTTGGGCATTTCACATGATTCACCAGAAATTGTAACAAAGTATATTGGTGCTTGACATAGTTACATCAAACATTATTTATTGTTATTTGAGCCTATTACTAATGATGCATCCACTATGAAGGCCATTCACCTTGAAATTATGGACAAGAATGACAAATAATATCAACCCAAGAAATAATCTTTCAAACCTCATAATGGACAGTTCAAAGGAAAAGGCAAGGGAAAGGACAAGAAGACAACTACAACGAAGAAAAAAGAAGGAGAAAATCCATCTTACACATTGCAAGAAGGAAGGCGATGATGATGAACATTTTTGGAAGTTTCATCCATAGTTGAAGCCGCAAAGATTTGGTAAAAAGAGCAAGAAAAAGAGGGTGGAAACAGTGTAGCAAGACCTTGTATCCAAATATGATGACGAGACATAGATCACAGTAGTGGACGTACAAGGTACCCTTTCTCTTCATGCTAATGAAAATTCTGAATTGAATGCAAGTACAAGTTCTTCAAATGAGTCTCTTGTTAATGAACGAAAGAGGACTGAATTGTTCCATATTGGATTTGTAATGGAACATACTAAAGTGGAAACCTTGTTTGATTCAGGCTCACACAAAAACTTGATTTCAAAATCCTTGGTTAAGAAATTACGGTTGGATACCAAGCCTCATATGAAACCATACCCTCTTGTTTGGGTCTGTGACAAAGCCAAACTACATGTAACCAAAGATTGTAGGGCTATATTTTTTATTTCATCCAAGCTAGTAGATGAGGATGACCTTAATAGGAAAGATTTTTCCTTTCGCTATGAAAACAAGTATAATCTCACGAAATATGAGGTGGAATACATTGTTAAAGCTCATGCTAAGATCAGTGCAAGTCTTGTAAGTGTAGGTCAGATGAAGAGATTGATCAATTCCAGCAAATGGTGCATGCTCATGGTTGTGAGAGAAAAAGATGTGGAGACATCTGAAGCTTTCCATGGTTGTGATCCCACTCATTAAAAATAATTGTATGAATTTTTTTCTAACTATAATGGGATTTTTTAGGAACCAAGTGGGTTTCCTCCAAAGCATGAAATCCATCATGAAATTCACTTGCAACTGGATTCTCCTTTACCAAATATTGGTATGTACAAGTTGCCAACCATTGATGGAGGAGATAAAGAAACAAGTGCAGGAATTGTTGAACCAAGGGGTCATAAGACCAAGTTATTCTCCACGCGGCTCACCCATCATGTTGGTGCCAAAGAAGGATGACACATGGAGGATATACATGGACTATAGGGCACTCAAAAAAATAACGATGAAGAATCAGTACCGTTTCCCTCGCATTGGTGATTTATTAGATAAATTGAAAAAGGTTGTCTATTTGACAGAACTAGACTTACACAATGGCTATCATCATGTCAGGCTTACAGAATAGGATGTATGGAAGATTGCATTCAAGACAAAACATGGGTTGTTTAAATGGATGGTGATTCCATTCAGACTATGCAATTCTCTAGCCACATTCATGAGGGTGATGAATGACATTTTTAGACATTTTCTTGATAATTTTGTACTTCTATATCTTAATGACATTCTTGTTTTTAGTATAACATGGGAAGATAATGTGAGTCATGTTAAAAAGGTGCTTGATGTTTTGCAAAAAGAAAATTTTTATGTCAAAATGTCTAAGTGTGAATTTGGTAAGACCTCTTTGGTTTACTTGGGTCACATTGTTGGAGGTGGAAAGTTAAAATTAAATCCTTCTAAAGTTGATGTGATTGTGAAATGGCCTAAAACCGCCAATGTTACAAAGGTTCATAGCTTTTTGGGTGCAATACAATACTGGAGAAGATTCATTACCAAATTATTTGTCATTGCATCCCCCTTGCATGCATTGACAAGTGTGAAGCAAAACTTTAAGTGGGGAGGAAGGAAGCATAAAGCCTTTGATACACTAAAAGTTGTATTGATGCAACATAGGAAACCTATATGTTACCATTCAGAGATATTCTCCAAAGATGTTGTGAACAATCCCACATATGACAAGGAGTTATATGCCTTGGTCCAAAGCATGAAGAAATGGAAGCACTATTTCATTGGAAAGGGGACCATCATTCACACAGATCACCAGCCCTTGTAGTACCTCGACCTCCATTTGCAAACCAAGCTTCAACAACCATGTCATTTCAGGTGGATGGGGATCCTTCAAGAGTTTCATCTGGGAATAAAATACAAGAAGGGCACTAGCAGCAAAGTGGCATTTATGCTTTCTTTCCCTCTTATTTCTGCATCTATAGTTTTGCAAAAATACTTCTTTGTCTTTTGAAAGTTATGCTGAATAGTATGTTGATGATGAAGATTTTAATGAGATTTATGCAAAGTTGACTGATGGATCGCAGGTTGACAATTACCGTTTGCAGGGAAAATTATTGTACAATCTTGGAAGACTTTGTATCCCCACCAATGAAAGAATACATGTAATCTGAGAGGCACATACCTCTCCTGTGTTGAGGCATTTTGGTGTAGGGAAAACTTTGTGTCATTTGAATAGGTTTTGTTATTGGCCTCACATGAAAACCATTGTGACTTGATATGTAAAGGGATGTGTGTTGTGTTCAGTTTGCAAGCCTACTAATAGAAAATTGGGGCCCTACAAACCACTCTCTATTCCGAGTCGTCAATGGGAAAGTGTGTTAATGGATTTTGTTGGCAGTTTTCCTTCTTCTAGGAGACATCATGGCTATTTGTATGTCATTATGGATTGATTTAGAAAAATATGTTTCTTAATGCTTTGTAAAAAGAAAATAATTGTAGAAAATATTGCTCATCTCTTCTTCCAATTTGTATCGGTCCACATTGGGTTTCCCACATCCATTGTGTTTGATCGAGACTCTCATTTCCTTGGAGAGTTTTGGACGAGTTTGTGGAGAATGATGGACACTAAGACGAAGAGGAGTACGGAATTTCATCTGCAGATCGACCAGAAAATAGAGTTTGTCAACTGCAGAGTGTATATTTACCCCAGGGTTATTGTGGAAAGGATCCCAAGATGTGGGATGAAGAACTTCCTTATGTAGAACATGCATACAACATGACAGTGAATTTCCGCACTCAACGCTCATTGTTCGAGACATGCTCTGGACAAATCACAAAAGTTCATTAGCGAATTTAGATGATTCACCAAGAAGTGCATGAGAAATTGGAGAAAATTCAAGCTCAATACAAGGCCTGATATGATAAGCACTGAGTTGATCACCAATTCTAGGTTGGAGACAAGGTGTGGCTCCACATCAATAAAGAAAGAATGAAATGGGAAGGAAAGAGGTTGATACCAATCCGATATGGCCCATTCACCATATTAGAGAAGATGGGAGATAATAATTTTCATCTCAACTTGCCAATATACATGCAGATGTACTTAGTGATGAACATTGAAAACTTCAATCTTTATGAGCCTCATTTGGTCATGGACACCGAAGAGGTTAGACAGGTTCCTACAGTGGGTGACTTTGCACCAGAATACTTGGACAAGTTACTTCAGGATATCATTCTTGATAGGAGAACTACGACTTCATGATGGGGAGACATGGAGTACCTTCATATTGGTGTCAAGGGAATGCATCCAAGTAAGTCCCATTTGATTGAAAATCAGAAAGTGAAGGAGAAATTACCTCTTTTTCCAATTGACTAATAAAGTTTTTGGTGGCCCAAAAGTTCATTAGTGGGGAGGAGTGATCTAGAAGGATCCTAAAATGCCACATTTTGAAAGTCCTCAAAACGTAGTGAAATTAGTCTCAAATCAATGATCTCATCATTTTGAATCCACCAACGTGAACGAAACCTCAAACTCACATCGTACGAAGAAGTTATGGCCCGCTGAAGTTTTTCAAAAACAACCAAAAACTTTGCAGGGAGGGACAATTCGCTGACATCAGTAGGTGACGTGGCAATACATACAAGGGGAGAAAATCAGGATGTGACACATGTCAGCCCAGACAACATGGTAGAATTCACTAAGGATGTGACAATTTGGACCAATTTGGTGGTCGTGGCGACGAACTTGTTGCCTACTTAAAATGCCTAATAACCCCTAAAATCTCAGCAGGAAAATGGGCCATTATGATTTCAAAATGTTAGTAAAAAAAAAAGCCAGTGATCGGGCGGTCAACCCCACCGACTGGTCGATTGACTGGCTAACCATCAGGGTGGTATGTATTATATATATACATTAATAGAAACAAACCAGCAGCGGTTGGTGAACCTGTCTCGTGGGTCCGTTGGTGCCAATGAACAGAAACTATAAACCATTAATAAAAAACAATAAACTATTGCCAGACTTAGACTACGGGAGAAGGTTGAGCGGGGGTCGACCCCATGACCTCCACTGGTCAAACACCACCCACCACCACTACATTAACAATGTACTTTGGAATTTCTGGTGGAAGAATATTATTTAACCCGTATGCAACCAAGCACCAAGGGATAAGGTCGCATAATGGAGAGAGAGACACAGACCTATGCGCACAGAGTTCGAGACAAGGAGGAATATTCCTTGGGAATATTTAAGGGAATCTTTAGATTCCTTAGAGCCCCAGAAATCACCATAGCAGAATTAGGCCAAGTTTATACTCATTTTACTCACTTTTTTGCAAGGAACATAGTGGTGAAGTCTGTTTTGTCATATGGGTAGCTGAAATCTAGTCAACCCACGAGAAGGAATTCTTTGGGAATATCTGAGATTCTTAGGGATCCATATTTTGACCGAACCAGAACAGGGTCGACTTTATAATCATTTTTCTTGATTTTTCACAAAGATTCCAATCGTGCAGCTTGTTTCTTCAGTAGAGGTCTACATTTTGAGGCCATCCCTGGAACTGGAGGTGTAAGCTGTCATTTTTTATTTGCTTGTATTTTGATTTCACTGCTAATTAATGAAAGAGGCCTCCCCACATTGAGCAGCGCCCGGAGACGTAGCCTACACTGTGTGAACTCCATTATCAAGTTGTTTTGTGCCTTTGATCTCATGGTTGCATTTGATTTCCACTTCTAAGTTCTTTTATGTGTTTATGTTACTTGGTTGCATTCTTTTTAAAATGCAATTTTGTATTCATGCTTGAAATAAAAGGTCTCGATCAATAACCTATAACCAGAAAAAAATTATTCAAGCATCCAAAAAAACACCGTTTCAAATGAGATGAGATAGTCCTAAATCCTCCCAAATTAGGTAGATATGAAGAGGGAAAACGGTTCTAAGACTGATCCAAGGGGGATCTATCACATTTACACTTTAAAAATATAGACACAACCTCAAAAAATGAATTAAAATCCTAAATCTCAATCAAATATGCCACATATAGACCTTGTCACTTTGTCTAGGTGAGCAAAGAGTGATTAAAATTCTAATATCAATCTACTATAGTGTGTAGTGCATGATTACTACAAAATAATCACTCTAATAGCAAAGGGATAGAGTGATTACACTCTAGAGTGAGATTTTTCAAAAATTCAAGCTCATATGTGAATAATTAAGCATGGATCTAACCCATAAAAGAGATGAAAAGGATAACAATTACTATAAAACTCTTAAGAAATAGAAAAAACAAGAAATTTTGAAGCGAGTTGTCTTTAGTGCGACATTTTGGAAGCTTTTCAGGTGGGTTTTTTCTGGTCTAATTTTTGTAAAATCTGGCAGGAATTTATTGAAATCACAAGTTTAATGGGTAACCCCTGCACAATCCAAGTTCCCTAGGGTTTTTTTAAGGTGCTAAATCCATATATAGAGTAAAAAACTAGTTTAAATAACAAAAATCAAGATTTCACCTCAAAATTTTCCATCGGATTCCAGCACCGGAAAGTGCAAAAATTCGCACTAAAGACAACTCCAAATTGAAGGGATGAGAATAAATCAATGATGTTTCTCCATTATGGTTGCTAGTTTTGTCTACATTTTTTTTCTTAATTTCCATAGAGTTACAGGTCCATAAATATTTCCATTATATTTTTCAAATAATGGAATTTCTCTTAATCAAATCCCTATATCTATACTTTCATGCATTGATATATGAAGAAATGTGAAGTGAAACTCACATACCTTTACCCTTGTTTGTTGGTGTAGATCCTGGCTAATGAAGCTGCTTAGAATCCTATACCTAGAGACCTACATCCTAAACACATCATAGATAACGAAAATATATTTCCTACCAAAAAATAAACATAATATTTATCTAACAACTTGTAACTTCATTCAAATTCAATCAAATGAAACCAAATTCACTTAAGAATTGGGGGAAATTACTTGAAATAAATATAGAAATAAATTTAGTTCTTACAATATTACATAATGGATGTGAGAATATCCATCGTGATTACCTTGATCCCTTGTCTTCCTTGGCTCACTCATTATAATTTATCTCACCACAACAATGAAAATAGGTATTCCCAAGATATTTTACCAACATAAGGGCACTTCCAAGTTCTATATCCCACCATCTCCACTAGAATGGTCTGATTATAGAGTATTCCCATGGATATGGGAGGATGAATATGGACCCTACGCTAAGTCCCTTGCTAAAGGCAAAAGGTGATGATGATAGATTCCTCCCTCCTTTCTCACTATCACATAGTGATGCATCGCTCCATTGCTAATTATTTGGAGTGATGAGATACTAAAATGTGTCTATCCAGAGTTATGAGAGGTGTATCTCAACGTTCAATTAATGTAGGAAACAGTAGGGCCTCTCTTCCATCCCGTGTGGTAAATAAGCTGATAATAGTTACGATGTGCAAAAAAGGCATGGGAAGTATTCTAACATGATGGGTTTATACCTAAGGTAAAGTGAAAAGTTACAAACAAGGTCAATAATGAAATGGAAATATTGGTATGATTCTTATAATTGTATGCCATTTTGAAAGTATACCTTATATATGGAATGTGTCACAAGAGAAGAATTCCACATTGTGCTACAAAAACCATGTAAAACGACTAGAAACATTATTAAAACACATAGTGAAAGTAGAAAAACATTGATAATTAATAACAAGAACTTATACTTTTGATTTTTTGTATTATGTGTGTGTGTGTGTGTGCACGCGTGTATTTTTATGATGTTCTATGTACATGTAAAGAAAGAATTATATAATTGAATGGGTCATGTTTTGTAGTTCCCATGGTAAAGTGCATGTCGAGGATTCTAAATGACATGTATGAACTCATGTGTCATTCTCAATAACATATGGCACACCAATGCAAGGCCACTCCACATCAAAATATATTCCCATGACCCTAAAGGTTGATGATTCCAGTGAAATCTTAAAACCATATCATTATTAGGAACTTCCTAAGGATAAAAGAATATTTGGTTTCATGAGATAATGCAACTCCTTGATGATGGCTATCAAGACATAATGGAGGCACAAGACACACATTAATGGGGTGTGTGGTTTGAAGTGTAGAATCTGGTGGAAACTTCACTGTGAGAAATTATAGATTTGACTTAATCCAATGATGGAACTTCAATGGATGAACCAAAAAAATCCCCCTTGCCCAATTGAAGATTTTATTTTCCAAGATTCATCACTTTTGAATTTGGGAGAGTAGAGGTATCATGATGAATAATGTCCCTTGTTTTATAAGTTGAAGCCATGAACTCCAAGATAGATTTATCTAAAGGAAACTCAATATCAACGGAGTAATGTGAAATCGATGGAATGAGAGATTGTGAGGGAAGAGTATCCTAATAATATTCCCTATGGGGATGGATTCTTTTATAGCTAGTAAAAACAACCCCAAAATATATTTTTAGCCTAAATGCCTAAATTTTTGGGCCCCCTTTTCTTTTTAAGGTTTAATAGGTGTGCTTATGTTTTGAATTGGTCAAACCCTTAAATGACCTAGTTAGTTTGAAAAGTTATGGTTGATGATGTTGATAACTACTTTATCTTGGTTTGTGATCTTTTCAATGCAGTATGTTTTTTGAAGGTGTTGTTTTATTCACCTACCCGTGAGCTCCTCACTACCATGACATACATTGCAATTCACAATCATGAATTTTTATTGCATGAGTGAACATGACACCCTTACCTCACCTTGGTTCTCATTATTTATGAATGCATTAGGTTTCAGGAGGGTTCTTCTTTAATGATGCACTTTTAAAGCTTCATATATTCGTGATATGCATTGTGAATTATAGACATACATCCTCTATTACTGGCCATATTGCAACTTAGATTCTCATGCCCTAGTTCCCATTTCAAGTATGAATCCTTATGGGCATTTCATAGCATGTTTGGTCATGTTATTTTAATCATTATTGTTGGAGGTTGGATTATACATCAATTCCATTAAGCTAATTTATTGACTTGGATATTGGATTTTTTTCAAGGTAGTGGATTGGTTTCAATCTCGAGCTTCTGTTGCCAAATTAATGCAACCTCCAACACCTTATTGTTGGCTATTGGCTCTTATTTTATTTCATAGGGAATTAATGATGATTCAAGACTTAAGTTCTCATAGATATTCTTGATTATGGATAGAGAAGAAGGTTTGTATATATATTGTGATGAACTTAGGAGTAAGTTTTCAAATTGTCACATTATGCATTAAACTTGTTTTAAGAGAAGGCATTAGAATTATCTTTATTACTTATATTTGTGAATCATTTGAAGTTTTCTTTTAGATTCTTTCTTGATGTTGATGGTTGTAACTTTTATTTAGTGTTCTTTTGAGATTTCAGTAGTCAAGTTGCAAACCACTCATCTTTATCTCTCCCTCATATAAAGCATTAAAGTGTTGCAATTTTACATAAAAATGTTAGTAGAATATATATTAATTATCTTGACGATGAGATTGTATGGTGTGAGTGTAATTATTCTTACATATGGTTCACACTCCCTTCCTATGGGCCAAGGTTGATCAATGGGAAATGACCTATACAAAACATAAGGCACAAACGGAAAGTTTATCATGATGGCAACCAATACAAGGTTTTACTATATGGTGATTATGGAAATGCTTTCGATCATAAGTCTTGAAAAATCATGAGAAAATAAAACCTTGAAGAAATATTAGGGTTTGACAATGCCCTTGTTAATATAAGAAATGTTATAAATGAGGAATCATGTTTCTAGGAAAAAATAAGAATCATAGTAATAAACAGGTAATAAAAAAAGACATGGTAGCCAATAAGATATGCAAAAAAGGTAAAGATACCAGAAATTAAGAATGATATGCCATCCAAACAAATCTGATATCAACAAAATAAACACCAAAAAGTCCAATTAACAAAAATGCATTAAAGAAAAATGCAAAACAACCTAAAGGCTACATTGAAGCAATGCAAAGGGCTGCATTGAAAAACCATGAATAAGGTGTTGATGAAGATTATACACACAATGCATTGCAAAGGTGGTAAATGGAGTGAGTTACAAAGGTGCTGACAGAACATAATTAATCAATGCACTTAATAATAATAAAAGAACATTGAAGGAAATAAAAAATAATTGCACATATATTAAAACAAAATGCAATGCACGGCAGGCATTAAGGAGAACATATTAAAGTGCATTGAGGATTTACAAGAAATGCATTGAACAAGGTGAATTGAAAGAGCAATATATTAACGCTGCAATATATTAAAACACAATGCGATGAATACGTTGTTGCATTGAAAAACTATGATAAAGGCCACGTCGAGAGGGATATAAAACAAACAGGATGGATATAAATTAAAGAGCACCCATAAATATTTTAAAACAACACTAGCGATAATATAATACAACACAACGCAAGGGATGTGATAAAATGCGGTCAACAAACCTTACAAACTGCGTTGAAAGAGTGATAGAAACATTGCGTTGGATTAATTACGCCGCAAGGCGTTCCTTCTGAAATCAACCCCCTCTCTGCTCACCTGTCATCCTTATATAGGATTATAGGTTAGATGATTGCAAAAGTTTCAGTGGTGTGATCGAAATGGTTACAAAATAGTTATAAATTCGTTAAAAAACGGTTTGCAGACTGGTCGACATAACCAATTACGGCGCGGTATCTTGAATTCATCATTTCCAACTGCTATGCTGCCTCCTTCAAAACTATGAAGTACTGTGGATGGGAACCATCTTTGCTTCTGGGTTCATTAGAACCATACGCTTCGTGGAAGAGCACTGGAGGCAACTATGTCTGGACATAAAAACTGGCATTCTCAACAAAGACTTAACAGACGTAACGGATCCATCCGTCAGAGAAGCCGTCCAGAAGCTGCTGCTAAACCCAAATCCAGAATTGGCTCAACTTATTGAAAGGGAATGCTCAGCTCCTTCATGGCAAGGAATTATAACTAGCCTTTGGTCTAACACCAAGTATATCAAAGTTATCGTGACTGGTGCAATGGCTCAATATATTCCTACTTTGGATTACTACAGCGGGGGTTTACCACTGGTATGCACTATGTACTCTTCCTCAGAAGGCTCCTTTGGACTCAACCTGAACCCTCTTTGCAACCCTTCAGAAGTGTCATACACTCTAATGCCAAACATGGCCTACTTTGAGTTCCTTCCAGTCCACCGACAAGAATTTGGCCCGCCAGTCGGATCGCCAGCGAACCCTAAAAAACTCGACGAAAAAGAACAAGAGGGTTTAGTTAAACTGGTTGACGTGAAAATTGGACAAGAATACGAGCTTGTCGTCACCACATATGCAGGTACTACATGATGAGTAGCACATGATTTTCAGCAAAATTTGTTTCTGTAATGTGTGAGATAATGTTTAATTTATTAATCTGCATGCAGGTTTGTATCGCAATAGAATGGGGGACGTGTTGCTGGTGACCGCTTTCAAAACGCGGCACCTCAATTCCATTTTGTTTGCAGACAGAATGTTGTGCTGAGTATCCACATAGAAAAAACGGAATCAGACCACTAATAATAAATTGTTGCACATGGTTCTTGTGGCTGCTGTCCTCTGTCCTCAATTCATCATACCAATGCAGAGCTGTAAGTATTGCAGAAAGTTGTAGGTGGATAGTTTTATCTCAAAGGCATTGTGACAGTATGTCCAACCATCAACGTGTGAAGGATATCTTTGCCATGTTTTTTTAGTAAGTTATTTTTGAATGACGTGAGTGTGGGAAAAGTTCAGTGTTCCTTCTGGTCAATAAATATGTCTAAAATTGTTTTGAAGTATCAGGCTGTGCCTTTTGATATGCTCACCATCCATATTTTTAGTTTGAGATCGACCGTTGCTTGCTCCATATGATGTTATTTTTAAATGAAATGGTTTCACTTTATGAGTAATTAAGTCACTCGGGTGATCGATAATTCGCTTGTTCCATATGATGTTATTTTTAAATGAAATGGTTTCACTTTATGAATAATTAAGTGACTGGGGTGATCGATAATTCTTTATTATTTGTGGTTTAATTTTTTTTATATTACATTAATTTAATTTAATTTATTTTTATTTAATTTTAATTAGTTAAAATGTTAAACATTACATTAAAAAATCTATACCATACTCATGCATTTTGGTGCAAAAATAAAAGAAAAAATTAATAATTATAGCCATTAATACGACTCAATCAAATTTCATAAAAAACAAAAATAAACTAAAATAACAAACATAAAATTAATATAATTTATAATTATAATTGATTATAATTAATTATTAAACTACATGATGTTATGTTGGGATTTAGGAAGACTAGGTGATCTTATCTTTAGATCTACCAAGTGGAGACACAATCCAATCTCATAAAAAATAGAAATAAATTAAAATAAAAACAAACAATTAATATAATAATTTATAATTATAATTGATTATAATTAATAATTAAATTAGATGATGTTATCTTGGCATTTACGAAGACTTTATTTCTATTTTTTATGAGATTTGATTGTGTATCCTCAAATCTCTTTTCACTCTAAAAGGGGTTTGCATCTCAAGAGATTTGATCACTCGGTAGATCCGAAGATAAAATCATCTAGTTTAATTATTAATTATAAATTATTATATTAATTTTATGTTTTTTATTTTAGTTTATTTCTATTTTTTATGAGATTTGATGTGTATCCACTTGGTAGATCAGAAGATAACATCATTTAGTCTTCATAAATGCCAAGATAACATCATCTAGTTTAATTATTAATTATAATCAATTATAATTATAAATTATTATATTAATTTTGTGTCTTTATTTTAGTTTATTTCTATTTTTATGAGATTTGATCGTGTCTGCACTTGGTAGATCTCCACTTGGTAGATCTCCACTTGGTAGATCCGAAGATAAGATCATCTAGTCTTTGTAAATCCCAAGATAACATCATCTAGTTTAATTATTAATTATAATCAATTATAATTATAAATTATATTAATTTTATGTTTGTTATTTTAGTTTATTTTTGTTTTTTATGAAATTTGATTGAGTCAAAATGTTGTATTGATAGTTATAATTATTAATTTTTTCTTTTATTTTTGCGTTGAAATGCATGAGTATCGTATAGATTTTGGATAGATTATAAGAAGATCAAGTTGAAGCCAAAATATGCATATTTTTAACTCAAGGATGTTGAAAATCGGTGCAACAATCACTATATATAATAACATTAAGGATTTTCATTTTCCAAAATATCAAACAATATCTCATTTCCATCTTTCGTGCAATTCTCTATGAGGAAGGGTATAAATGTAAAATCATATGATTGGAAACTTCATTTCCATATTGGGTGTAACTAATTGATTAACATTTATAATGAAATTTAGAAAAAAAGTACAACAATCACTATATAGTAAATGATTTTCAATTTTCAAAATATCAAACATCTCAAATTACTCTATCATAATTAATAGAATGTTTATGCAATAAATCTATTGAATTATGATTATAATTGATATAATATTCTTGCGATAAATTTATAAAATTATAATTACTGAATAGAATATTTATGCAATAAATCTATTAAATTATGATTATAATTAATATAATATTCTTGCGATAAATTTATAAAATTATAATTACAATGTTACAATATTTTATATGTTACTATTCTTCTATAATTTATGTATCAAATTTCATAAAAAACAAAAATAAACAAAAATAACAAATATAAAATTAATATAATTTATAATTAGAATTGATTATAATTAATAATTAAACTAGATAATGTTATCTTGGGATTTACGAAGAGTAGATGATCTTATCTTTAGATCTACCAAGTGGAGACACCATCAAATCTCATAAAAAATAGAAATAAACTAAAATAAAAACACAAAATTAATATAATAATTTATAATTATAATTGATTATAATTAATAATCAAACTAGATGATGTTACCTTGGAGACACCATCAAATCTCATAAAAAATAGAAATAAACTAAAATAAAAACACAAAATTAATATAATAATTTATAATTATAATTGATTATAATTAATAATCAAACTAGATGATGTTACCTTGGCATTTACAAAGACTAAATGATCTTATCTTTTGATATACCAAGTGGATACATGATCAAATCTCATAAAAAATAGAAATAAACTAAAATAAAAAACATAAAATTAATATAATAATTTATAATTATAATTGTTTATAATTAATAATTAAACTAGATGATCTTATCTTCCGATCTACCAAGTGATCAAATCTCTTGAGATGCAAGCCCCTTTTAGAGTGAACAGATTACTCTTTTAGAGTGAAAAGATATATTTGAGGATACACGATCAAATCTCATAAAAAATAGAAATAAAGTCTTTGTAAATGCCAAGATAAGTCATCTAGTTTATATGAGATTTGATCGTCTCTCCACGTGGTAGATTTGAAGATAGGATCATCTAGTCTTCGTAAATCCCAAGATAACATCATCTAGTTTAATTATTAATTATAATCAATTATAATTATAAATTATATTAATTTTATGTTTGATACTTTAGTTTATTTTTGTTTTTTATGAAATCTGATTGAGTCAAAATGTTGTATTGATGGTTATAATTATTAATTTTTTCTTTTATTTTTGCACCGAAATGCATGAGTATCATATAGATTTTGGATAGACTATAAGAAGATCAAGTTGAAGCCAAAATATGCATATTTTTAACTCGAGGATGTTGAAAATTGGTGCAACAATCACTATATATAATAACATTAAGGATTTTCATTTTCCAAAATATCAAACAATATCCAATTTCCATCTTTCGTGCAATTCTCTATGTGGAAGGGTATAAATGTAAAATCATATGATTGGAAACTTTATTTCCATATTGGATGTAACTAATTGATTAACATTTATAATGAAATTTAGAAAAAAGTACAACAATAACTATATATAGTAAATGATTTTCACTTTTCAAAATATCAAACATCTCAGATTACTCTATAATAATGAATAGAATATTTATGCAATAAATCTATTGAATTATGATTATAATTGATATAATATTCTTACGATAAATTTATAAATATAATTACTGAATAGAATATTTATGCAATAAATCTATTAAATTATGATTATAATTAATATAATATTCTTGCGATAAATTTATAAAATTATAATTACAATGTTACGATATTTTATATGTTACAATTCTTCTATAATTTATGCCTTATCACGTTTCCTTTGCAACATTTGGTGCAATTGCTAGTAATACAACTGCTGCATTGTAATATATGTCAAATGTGTTTTAAGGAATAAAACAAATGCATTGAAGCAATACACATATTTATCGTTGAAGTGATGTACATATTGCTTCGTTGAGTTGAAAACACAAGATGTTTTTAACAATGCGTTGAATGTTAATACAAACGATGTTTTGGCGATAATACGATAATACACAACAATTCATTGTATATGAAAGCATGTAAAAATGTAATGTTTGGTGCGTAGGTGACATGTGGAAAGGTGAGAGTTTTTAGGATTTCACCAATGACAAGACACTAAATAGCTTTGCCCCTCATCTGACATGGAGAATGTTATAACCAATATTAGGGTTTTGGAGAGTCATGATGTCTATGTGTAATGCTCGATATCTCAGTGTTTCTATTTCCTTCTCTTCACAATGATTCACCTCATCTACATTCAATGCAATTCATCTAACCACGAATTGATTAATTATGGGTGAACCCTAACTTTCCAACGTCTGCCAATGCATTCCAATATCTACCAGCGATGCTAAAGGTATTGAAAGAAAGGAAGCATAACATTATCAATTTTTTGGTTAATGAAAGCTTCAAAATGTTCTCTTGGGACTTGAGAGTGGTTCCAGAAATAAAACTCCCACTGAAACTCCAATAATTGATGGCCATATTGAAGGCATATTAAGTGCACTATTGGAAGACAGAAGGTTCAAAAGGGAATGCCTTTTGGTGATACCAAAGTATAACATAATGAAGGGTTTAAATGCAGTCTCATGCTTCCATGATAGCAGATCTCTAGTTGCAAATCCAAAGGAAAAAGGGATGATTTGTGACCTAAACAACATTAACAACCATCTAATTCATGATACAGGATGAGCTTTGCACAATTTTGCTCTTATCAAATGGGTTAAAAACCATTGTAGAAATTACAACAAATGATCACTTTTGGAATCAAGATGAAGTTAATTTCTCATAGTTGTAAACTCTTTAGATTCTTAGTTATAATTTTATATACAATATGAAATTTAAATGTAATAAATCAAAAAAAATATGTAACACATGGTATCCTAAATATTGTTTGCATGCATGTAGGAATGAAGTTTCCTTAGGGTTGTTATAGTATATGAATTCATGCATTATGGAATTAACCCATATTTTGTTCTAGTTCTCCTATTTAAAATATTATTGTGTTCTAACGGCTTATTTGAGGATGAAAATGTTAGTTATTTTAACAATCACACTCATAGGAAGGTATAAAGGATGAATATGCCAAGGTTTAAGAAACCTAACATTCCTTTGAAAATAATTGAAGGATAGTAAGGCTCTTTTGAAGTCTACACCTTGACTTGTGGTAGCCATCATCCTCCTTTCCTACTTTTCATTTCACCATTTCACTGATTAGGGTTAACTATTTGTGCAACAACATTATGGGAGAATTTGAATGTGAACCTATGCCTTGTTGAAGTGATCCGATGGAAAAACTAATAATCTCTTTTAAGAGTTGTGGAGGAGTATTGTGAAGATCTTATGTTGATTGATGTTATAGACCCTCAACAAGGTAGACCAAGTACCAGTTGGAAGGAAAAGCTATTAGGACTGTCGCTAGTCATAGCGATTTCGATGTTGAAGCCTCAAAGCCTATTTCATATATCTTCTTATATTTTAATATTTCAAGTCAATGATTAATAACAAGTATCATCTAGTAGTGACTTGGAATGTGGAGAATTTTATGAGTCCATGAGGGAATTTGAAATATCATGGGGGAAGCTAAAAATCATCTATTCACTTGTATAAATGCCCCTCATGCCTCATTTTTAGGGGATTTTGAAACTTGGATACTTTAGCATAGTTATAGCCTTGTAGCTTTGAGCTTTTCTACTCTTGGTAGTTGATACGATGAGTGATTTTGAGGCTATGCTTTTTTCTTTAGGGATGATATTTCTTTCATTCCATTATTAGATTTTAATAGGCTTACAATACATGTGCTAGATTTTCCAACATTTAATGAAAAACTTTTTCACTTCATGCATTGATTCCTAGGCATACTAATGGAATTTGTAATGGATGTCCAATGCTTTTATTTTTTTTGCATATTTGTTTACATAGTGGTTACATTTTAATCAACGATTTTGTTACATGCAGCTAGTATGTTCACTTTGAGTCCTTGCTTTTCAATCTATGTACATGCTAGTAATTTGTAGTGAACTAATTGGTAGTTGGTTTCTAGCACTTTCCTACTTGTGTATGTCATAATTAGTCTCAATGATTTGATTCTCTCCTAAGGCATACTATTCCTCATTATTTTATTGTTAAGTTCTCGAATCATGTTTTGCAAGGGTTTATTTCGTCTTAGTTCTTTAGACATTTTGAACTTGGTCTCACATTTATTTATTTTCATTTGAAAGCAAAGAGTAACACACATACATGACAAAAACGAAGTCCACATATCATATGAGGCTCCTATCCCAAACCTTGTGATGTCTAATTGGGACCCCTATTATTGGAGGAACATCATAGATAGTCAAAATATTCTCTGACCAATTTTATCATATATGTGTGAGATTGAAAAATAGGTAAGTGAATCAACAATAGGTGGCATGATTCTCCAATGAGATTTGTATTCTATAGGCACCAACTGAAGATGAGTTATAAGGGTTCAACTAGTGATAAAAGAGATCATGTTAATGGTGGAATTATGTGGAGATGGGTTGGTTGGTGGAAGGGGAAATATCAGAATTAACAAGTAATATTTCAACATCTCTCCAACACTAATTTTGTTTTTAATCATATCTTATGAAATGAACTATATGGACGTTGTGGAGATGCAATTCTATCTTTCAATATGTTAGTTGGTTGATAATTAATATATTCCTTTCATGGGGGAGCATAACAACCCTAAATATTGAGTAAATGATAAATTTCATAACATAAAATAAACTTTTCGAGAGTAATATATTATGATCCAATGGGGAAGTGGTGACTTCAACTTCAACTAAAATCGTTTTACCACCTAAATCAAAAGCAGGAAAGACCCATTAAAGTTGCATGGTATTCCCAAAAGGATTTCAACATGGATGTTGGTGGTGATAAATTAGGTGACTTGTGAACACTTTGAGTACATGATACAAGTCAAGGATCCCTTATCTAATACTATCTTATGGATAGACTTCCACAAAATGTATGCCATGATCTAAAATGAAATTTGATGGGGGAGATGGGGCTTCCACAATGTTGGCTCCAATGTGACGAGATTCGATTCTAGGGCATCTACCCCACCAATTGTCATTAGAAGTTCTTTGCACTATGTGGGTCATATTTGCAAGAATTTAAGAGTGGACATGGAACTTGGTGGTAGGGCCAAATCCTCAACAATAATATAATTATGATCGTCCATAAAATTAGGATTATGCACCAAATCTCTAATTATTCCCTTCAAGGGATGTAGCACAACAAATAATGGATTTTCAATCTGAAGGAGGCCATACGCCTAGACATATGTCACTAGCACTTGATTTGAAGGGAAAATATTAGTCTGATTGTAATTACATGCTCTTATAGCCACATGGATAAGTCAATCAACTATACAAATATATTATGTCAATGATGAGGAAATTTATTGAGGACTAACTCCAATACACCATTGGTAATGAGGTGAATGATTTGCAACCATGTGTTGTTCTTGGGGAAAAAATGAATCCATAACAAATACAATATTGTGATTAAGGTTTTGGTAAGAAAAGTTCAAATGAATTTCGCCCATCAATGAGCACTTATGAGTAACATGGTATTTCCCATAAATATTGCAATGGAACTTATTTCTTTTCCTTTTCTATTTAATGCCAACCCTAAAGTTATATTCTGCTTGAGATGTCCCACATTCATTCTTTTAAGGTTTATTCTATTTATTATTATTCTTACATGTAGGTTTCTAATGGTTCTTCTTGGATGTGAGCTACACTGAATTCTCCTTGGAGGTTTGAATGGGGGTACTAGGAGTTTGGGTGATAGATGACATAAAAACTGTAGTAGAAAAGATATTTAATTTGCCCACCTAAGAAACTAATTTACCCACTTCTCTTAATGATAGATAACAAATAATCCCATAACATGGGGTCTTGAATTGGTTTTCATAATGTCCTTTTATGACTGATGAGCATCAAGGATGATTTCCTAGAAGGTACCCAATTGAGAATATTTTAATAAGTTGATGTTAATGCATGATCACATGTTCCTCAATTTTGGGCTCCTACCTTTGGTACATCTTCAACAGTCCTAGGAAAGAGATATTTGGTGAAGCATTCAGATACTAGGCCATAAGTAAGCTAGTGTGAAACAATATTTGTCTTCACCTCCACCCATGTGTATGACAAGATATGTGGGGAATTA
The DNA here is from genome assembly GCA_031772625.1 of Pinus tabuliformis. NCBI lineage: Eukaryota > Viridiplantae > Streptophyta > Pinopsida > Pinales > Pinaceae > Pinus > Pinus tabuliformis. The sequence continues at coordinate 574,176,980 of CM062807.1, forward strand.
TCTAATATAATTTTGTGAGTATTTCTCTTCCAATCTCATACCTAATAGGCAATTGATAATGGTTGGAAATATCCCATTCTAAATATAAGAGGTTACCATATATGACACTTTCAATATAAGTGTACCATTTTCAAGAATCACCAATAAGAGATGACTGAAGAGGATACACGTATATGTTATCATCCACAAACAATTTTGATGAAAACCATAGATGGTAAGTTATGATATGCACCATGAAAACGTTTCCTAGGTTTCCATCAAACTTGGGAATGTTAGTATGATACTTTAACAAAAGCATTAGCCATGCAAGATTATGCTTTATGGGACCATTCATAAACTTTTATAGATTAAGTGTTTCAAGATTCACTAACAACAATGAGTTAAATGAAGTATTATACCCCCTATATGACCAAAATGAATTTGCAATCCATGTATTTCGTAGTTTTGAGAAGTTGATGGGCCTCCTGAGGAAGATGGGTTTCTATATGGATTAGATCCATGAACCATATAAGTAGAATAAGGTTTATTTCCCTTAAGTGATGGACTCTCAATGGTAAAGAGTTTCCGAAAAAGTTTTTGACTTATAAGACTAAAGTGTACACCTAGAGGAAAATTTCATAGACAAAAAATATTGCCAAATAAGTTGGTACCCCATGGATAGTATGCATTAATTTGAATATTTTTCCAAAATATTAAATATTATAAGGAAATAGAGTGCTTCCTAGAAAAGGTGACAACTCTAAAGGTTAACTTTCGCATGGATTAGTGAATCTTCTATAAAAATTTGTTCCCCTAGTTGAGATAGGAAATGGAAAGAATTTATCATTCATTTCCAAAACATAAGGAAACCCAACATTGGGTTTAAACAAATTTATTAAATATATGCTAGGGCCAATTGATGGACCCCCAAAACTAGATGTATAGATAGGGTTTAAACCTCAAACAATAGAAATTGTTGAATTCTGCCTTTGTACCCATATTCACCCCTGTGTTTAATCTTTTTACCTACATATTACTCTCCTTTTACCTTTTTGTACTCCACCTTCACTAACAAAACCCTGACATTTTTTGATTGGAGGTAAAAAAAAATTAGAATTAATTTTTTTTTTATTAAGTTTAGGTATATTCATAAGATCATGCTTATTGGGTTATTTCTAACTATATATCACTTGGACTCGTAGACTTGAAATCTGCTTACAGGTAGCTGGAATTTCAACATCTCGATAAAGACACATGGAGATAGACACGTCATCATCCAAAGCGTTGTTCACCATTCTTTACCTTAATCCTGTTTTGTAATTTTGTACTCAACAAAGTAGTTGGTGTTCAATGACTCTCCATGACTATGTACTTAATACATCAGTAAATGATTCACAAGATATCTTGGGTTATCAAATACCAACATCTTCATGCCTAAGATGGGGAGAAATTTTCCAAAACAGGACACAACCCAACTAAGGATCGATCACGAGAAGGATATCATACAACCCATAATAGGTTGATGTTAAATTTTTTTGCTATGTATAGAGTAACTAGTTAAGTTTAGTCTTCATTGGTTGTCCTTTTTAAGGGTCGATGTGTTTGGCATTCAACTAGCAATGAAAAACTATTGATTAATTTTGTAAGCAATACTCTCTCTAGGAGATTACAGTATGACATTTGTATTGATATTTGAACTTTGATCTAAACTCAGCTCTAGCATTATGTTTTCCTATGAGTATGATGGTTGTGCTTCCAATTTTATTCTCATTGAGTTAATATAAAATTTTCTAAGAGTGGCAAGGGCTCACCACCTCTGGAAACGAGTGTTACAATTAGTTTAGATCTTGGGATTGTGTTGGTTTAACTATTTTGTAGTGGAAATCTTGCGTGAAGAATTAGTGATAAGGTTTTTGGATTACTAGATCGATTTTGTACTTAAATTCATATTGTGGTATCGTAGATATGAATTGACAGACGTAAATCTCATTTCTCGTTTGACATAATCTAACCAAAGTCTTCTTGGGTAATGATCTTGGCATGTCATTGTTTCCTTTTTAAAATCTTGCCATACAAAAATGTTTATAAGTATTGTTAAATTGAGTTTACAACTGAAACCTTGGAAATAATTTAAGTTTATACTCTGCTGCTTATGAACCTTATATTGTCATTTTTACATATGAATGCTCAGATATATCTAGTTTCACATTCCTTTGACTGCATATACAATACAATGAGGGAAGGGTTGAATTGGAATTGAAGTTTGGTGTGCATCAATATAGTATTTCCTGAGTTTGATTATGATAGATTTAATTTAAGATTCGATTTTCTTGAGTTTTATCAAAATACATTTGCGTTGAATTTCGTTGGTGTGGAAATGAATGGAGGTATGCATTTTTCTTATCAAGTCAAAAGTAGTAGATCTATGTGAACCAAGATTTAGGTATAGTGTTCATGTTTTTAATTAGAATAGGGTTTTCTGTTTTGATTAGCATCAGAGTGTGTTAATTGAATTTTTCTTTTATTTGACATGGTTTTAATTCTATAAGTAGTTTATAAGAATTTCATAATTAGAGTGTGAGTGTGATTTCATTGTCAAGAAAGTTAGTGTTTCGAAGAATGATTGTTTGGTTTAGTTTTTAGGATATGAGTTATACGGGTAACCTATAGCAAGCACTTCGTAGTTAAATATAGTGACCAGTAAGAAGTGAGGTTTGGTAAGTGAGTCCTTTAAATGTTAGTGGGTGAGTTCTTTAAGTATTGCGTTCTTTAGGTTAATAAACAGTGTGATTCTTCACAGATAGAAGCTATACTGTTTACAGAATAGAATGGTGTGCTCAATAATGTCCGTGTTGAATTATTTTTGAGTAGATATATTATCATTAAAAGGTTTGAATAAAATAGAATTAGGGTAAATATCCTTCTTCACATCAACATTTTTAGAAAGAAAATTAAATACTATGTACTTAACTCCAAATCTGGATCAATATGTTGTGTGACTCAAAGACTACGATCCTTGGTCGATGTTTTAATATTAGTAGATTTAGAACAACAAATAAAACTCCTAACATTTTTGGTGTCATTGTTGGGGAGTTGCAATTGTTTAAGGTAATAATTTCTTTCACATAGTTACAAATATATTTGCAGGACAATCAGAGGGCAGGGAGTGTATGGTAAGACGTTAGTGAAGAGCCATGTATCCACTTTAGTGGGGTTGCTCTAAAGTCTAGTTGGCTTTGTGGTTCTTTTTATTATTTCTTTTATTATGTGTAGAAGTAAAAGTAGACCTAGAGATATAAAAGGTAGGTTTATTTCTAGCACAAAATTGTTTTAAAAAAAATTGGTCCTGTAAAAACACCACCAACTAATCCTGCTAATCGTTACGCAAGTATAAGTGAAGGAGAAGGAAGTAGCGAAGTGGAATCAACAAATGAAACACCACTTCAAGAAGGAGTTGAGAAACCACAAATAGTGCTACAACAAGTACAAATTGTTGTGGGATCCACTATAGTCACATAAATAGTTCTAATTCCATAGGTGGAATCAACAATAGGAGGTCCTCACAAAGACTTGGCACATGAAAGCACTAAGATTCACTCAGTTGAATCCTTCTCGAGTTGAGTCAACTCTTTAAGACCTACTCTTGAACTTGCAGTAAACATGTCTAATAGAGGAAGAAGAGAAAACAAAAATAATGACGGAAATCACATAGAAGAAACTTTATTTGTGGGAGGAAACATTGACCGAAGGGAGGGACTAAGAGGCAGGCCACAGGAGCCATAGGAAGATGAAACAACTTTTGGATTTCCTATCCTGGATATCACTAGGGATATCCAAATGAAAAATATCTCCTTGGAATCTCTTCCACTTTTTCACAGTATCTCCTCTAAGGACCTAGATGCATTTTAATTCGAATTTGATATTTTTTGTGGAAGTTACAACTATTACAATGATGCACATAAACTCAAATTATTTCCTGCTACCTTAAAAGGACTCAGCCCTAAGATGGTTTATGAGCTTAGGGGAACACACCATTTACTCTTAGGACCATACAAAATTTGTCTTCCTTAAAAAGAATCAAGACTTCTACAAAAGTACGGATATAAATGACATTTTTAGGATGCAACAGATGGAAGATGAGATCTTGGAAGAATATCTAGAGAGATTTCTCTACAACTATCATAAATCAAGAGGGGGTAACCTAGATAAAAAAAACCATTAGGACACTCTTCTAGAAGGGATTAAGGGAAGAATGCATTGAGATACTTAACCTCTTGACTGACGATGATGTATCTAAAAACCCCTTTGCTGATGTAACTGAATTATGTCGCACCTACTCTAGAAGTCAGGCCAAGGTAGGTAGAAGACCTCGAGAAAACTCAAGAGATGATGTGCCCAAGAATTTTAAATCTTTATCTTATGTTGTTACCAAGGGTTGAGCTGGTGAATTTGTTGGAAAACTTTAAAACAAACATTTTAAGTACCATTGGTGACCAGCTAGACACTTTGGAAATCAAGAAGAAACAAGAAGAGGAGAGATTTTCCATGGCAATCTTTTCCTAAATGCAAGTGAAAACATATGTAAAGGGAGTGTCTTATCAATCTGGTTGAAGTATGTGGAATTTGTGCATTAGAGCATGCCACTAAAAAATTCCCAACCATTCCCAGTCTCCAAGCCATTTACAAAGGTGGTATGGAGATAATAACCCATCTCAAGCAAACAAAAAGCCTCTATGGAGAGGGCCAAATCAAAAAATGTATCAATATCCTAATACATAACGCTTCATTCAAAACTAGTCATGGAACTTTCAGCCATCCTACCCTCCTTGGAGTAATCAACAACCTCAAAATTCACCATGGAACCAAGGATGGAGGGGAAATGTTTATGGGAATACATTTCAGCCCCAAAATCAGTCATATCCTCAATATCAAGGCATGCCTAACATGCCTTACATGCAGAATATCCCTCCATTTCAGCAAGGGTACAACCAAACTTACTATGAACAACCCTCGCTGCCTCCACCTCTATTGCACCAAATGTTACCCTCAAGCTCTAACTTTCCACCTCAACAGGAACCTACTTTGCTACCCACATAACCCGTTGCTAACCCTGATAATAAACCTCCTCAACCTATGAAAAATATGGAATTGCATCCTTTTCTTACCTATGTCATTACTGCTTTCCATGTCAATGAAATTCAATTAAGATCAGGGAAAATAGTCAATAGGGAAAAGTCAGTTGTGATAATTCAAGAGGAGGACCCTTAAGAAAAATATGACAACAAAATTCACTAAACAGAAAATATAGATGATGACGAACCAGAAGAACTAAAAGAACCTCCTTACCTAGAAAGGTTACTTGTTAAGAAAATAGAGACCCCTATAGAATATCATTTGCAAATGGAACTGAGGAATGTTTTCATAAGGATACCTTTGTTACAAGCTATAAGGTACATTCTCATTTATACCAAAATAATCAAGGACCTCTGTATCATCAAACCAAGGAGAAAGAAGATTAAAAATCATAACATTAAAGTGGTAAGTCAAATAAAGAAAATGATATCTTATTTGCCATTAAAATACAGTGATTTGGGAAACCCCGTGGTAACGATAGAAATTAATGGCACACTTTTACCAAACACTCTTGTAGATTTGGTGGTAGCCATTAATGCCATGATAGTTGACACTATGATATCCTACCCCTATAGTGCTCAAATTAGCAGAAAAATCTATTGTTAAACTGGTGGGAATCCTAGAATATATAGTGGTGACCATAGGTTCCTAGCAGTATCCCATTGATTTTACTTTGATTTCCCCAAAAACCTCTAGACCTGGACATCTAGTGCTTTTACGACGATCATGGCCAGCCACCACTGATGTTGTCATTGGCTATAGGCATGGGGAAATGATTATTTCCAATGGGGCACGAAATCAGGGATTAACTATCTTTCCACCTGCTCAAATGGCTACTGAAGTACCTTAGCGGTTAGAAAATCATTATGGAGAAGAGGATTGTATGCTTCCTCTATTAACTTTAGAACAACCTAGAGGACTTGAGGATCACACAGAAGAACATGTTTTACAACAATTTCTGTCTCGTATTACTTGCATTGACTACCCTGTTTCTTTTAATGGCTATTAGCATGTTTTCGGCAATGAGTTTCAAGAAATCTGTAATCCAGCTGTATTTGCAACATTCACTATGGCATCATTAGAAGATAGAAGTGAAATAACTACTGAACCTATTGAAATCAGTGATGGAAAGACAATGTACATTGACACCGAATTGAGTAAAGAACAGAAAAATCAAGTATCGAATATGCTTCAATAGCAATATGGATCATTTTCTTGGGACTACTTAGATATGAAAGATATTCATCTAGACACATGCACCCACCATATTTATATAAATGATGAAATTATACCTTTTGAGCCTCAAAGGTGTATGAACCCAACCCTAAAATAAATTGTTAAAGATGAGTTGTAGAAGCTTTTAAATGCAGATTTCATTTATCCCATTTTTTACAGTAAATGGGTATCAACTATGGTGTTGGTCCCAAAGAAAAATGGTAAATGGCGAATTTGTGTTGACCATAGAGAATTGAACAAGGCCACCTTGCAGGATTTTTTCCCTTACCATTCGTCGATCAGGTGCTTGACATAATATCGGGGAAAAGATACTTCTCTTTTCTGGATGGGTATAGTAGTTACAACCAAATTCAAATAGCCCCAGAGGATGAAGAGAAGACTACCTTTACCTTCCAGTGGGGTAACTATGCTTATTGATTGCTTCCTTTCGGCTTGTGAAACACCTGAGCGACCTTTCAGCAGGTTGTTTTGGCCATTTTTTATGATCTAATACATGAATGTGTAGAAGTCTACATGGATGACTTCATAGTATATGGAGATGATTTTTCTCAAGCTCTAGCAAATTTAGAAAAGGTATTGATTCGAGGTAAGAAACTCATGTAGCCCTTAGTAGTGTTAAATGTAAATTGATGTAGACTAAGGGAATTGTTTTGGGATGTCATGTATCATTCGAAGGGATAAAAGTCGACCTTGCCAAAATAGAGGTAATCTGACACATTTCAATCCCTACATCACAGAAAGAGGTAAGAAGCTTTTTGGGACACACAGGGTACTATTGATGATTTATTGAATTTTTTATGAACATTGCAACATTCTTGTTGAAATTTCTTACTGAAGATGTTGACTTTATATGGTATATTGATTTTCAGAATGATTTTCAGGAACTGAAGGATAAATTAACTATTGCTCTGGTATTAAGAGGGCCAAATTGGTCCCTTCCATTTCATATTTTCACGGATGCATCAGACACTTCCCTCGGAGCAGTGTTGGGACAAACATAGGATCACTTTCCTTATGCTATTTATTTCATTAGCAAGAATATTTTCCCTGCTGAATTAAATTATACAGTCACTGAAAAATAATTACTAGCAATTGTACATGCCATTAGAAAGTTTGGACATTATATCACCCGTTATGAGAAATTTGTTGATACTAATCATTCGATCATTAGATTTCTTATGAATAAACCTATTGCTAATGGAAGAATTACTAGATGGTTGCTTTTATTGCAAGAATTTAACATCACTATGATTGACAGGCTGGGACAAGATAATTTCGTTGTTGAATTTTTATCATGAATGAACATTACTCAGGACAAGGCCTTAGTACCAATTCTAGATGATTTTCCTAATGAATATTTGTTTGAAATATCAACTTTTACTCCCTAGTTTTCCGACATAGCTAACTAATTAGTGTCATGGAAACTACCACAGAATTTGTCCACGGGGAAAAAACTCAATATCATACAACAGAGTGCCAATTATTCTTGAATAGAGGGATATTTATTCTGCACTGGACCTGATTTGATCATGATGCGGTGTGTGCAGGAAGATGAGATATTCAATGTTTTGAAGGCTTTCCATAGTGAGCCCTATGGAGGGCACTTTGTAGATAAACTAAAAGCTTATAAAATCCTACATGCAGGATACTATTGGCCCACACTTTTCAAAGATGATAAAAAGTCAGTATCTAGTTGTGATGCTTGTTAGAGAATGGGGAGGAAAATTCCTTCAGATGAGATGCCTCTCTAGACATAGATATCCATAGATCCCTTTGAGAAGTGGGCATTGGAATTTCTGGGACCCATCTCTTCCATGTCTAGGAAAAAGAGATATATATTGGTTTACAACGATTATGTAACGAAATAGGTATAGGCAAAGGATTTATATTCAGCTTCTCAAAAAGAAGTAGTGGATTTCCTCTTTGAATACATCTTCACTAGATTTGGAGTGCCTAGATAGATTGGTACTAACCATGGCACACAATTCACATCTAAATTAGTCAAGGCCATTAATGAAGAATACCAAATTAAGCATTGGAAATCCACCACATACCACTGCCAAGCAAACATACATGTGGAATCTGTTAGCACCTAAATCTGCCCTAGGCTGAAGGAAGGAAAAATTCATGGTAACCACAAACCACGCTCAGTCTGGTAGCTAGCCCTACCAGAACAGGAGAGGGCTCTCTCCGAGTCACGCTCAGTGAATGTATAAACGAAACGGTCTGATATGACTTAAAATGAAATATTTATCTTAGGCTAGTAAGTGAATATGGATACAAGAAACAATTTTTAGGAATGACTGAGCTTCTGGGATGTTATGGGACCAACGGAAAGTAATGAACAGAGAATTTAATACAAAGGCACAAATTACTCGCTGAGGCAAGATAGGCAGAAAGTGTAGCAATTTAGTTCGAAATAACATGGAATGGAGAGATTTCTTAGGAGAGTGAAAAGGGCATAAGTACATGAATCCTTTTCAAACAGAAGAAGAACACTGAACATGAAATTTTCCCACAGGCAGAGCAACAAAATTATATTCTACCTTATCTAACTCTAAAAATTTCACTGGAAATGAATATGAATTGAACTATGAAACATTAAAAAATACATATGAAACATAAGAGACACATTTACTACACTCACAACCACATGAATCGCATGAAATAGAGCCACTCTCTTTCATTAATTCTCTATCAAAAATATACAGTGAAGAAACAGAGTTTCTTTCCCACAGTCTCCTAGAAGTTACAAGCCAACCAACCCTTTGCAAATAGTTTGCATACAATATATAGAATGTGTCATGAAGAGATAGAACACCCATGGGTTGGGGAGTTACTTGAATCATTACAAAATGGAAGTGGAAAGCCAACCATTAGCTACAGGTGCAGCATTACAAACATGACAAATGGATTGGGTGACCGTTTGCCTTCCTTTGCCACTTGGATAGAAGCCAATCTAGAGTGAAAATAATTTAAATACCACCTTAGGTGCCAAAAAACTGAAATGTAGATGAGTGGGCCCACTTGGAGAAGACGCGAATTGAAATTTCGTGAAACAAAGGTAAAATTTGGTTTTTTTCCTGTATGCGCCGCGCCATTTTCTGTGTGCACTATGCCACTTTGGAGCCTGTTTTGAAGCACTTGCAGGAGTCCAAAATGTTCCAAAGTGTGCTTGTTAGAAAGACTGTCCTGTCTACTTTCTAACCCAAGTGGAATTTCTGAATTTGGTGCTCATTTTCCCCTACAAATCTTCATTCTCCCAAGACTGCTTCCTGTGTGTCAAAATAGGGGCATAGAGGTCATATTTTGGGTGTTTTTGACCTCTTAGAGACTCAGATTTTGCCCAAATTTCTTTTCCAAGCACCAGTAATTGTGATTTTTCATGCTGAATCCAAAAATTCAAACCATTCTTCATTTGGAGCTCTCAATTTTTAGCACCGCGCCACAGGGAGAAAAAACTTGTGTTTTGCCCAAAAATTTGTCATGTGACCAAAATTTCCCCCAATTTCTTGAAATTTGCGTTGGAGGTCCTCTATGAAGTGCTATGATATGCCAAGGAAGCTTCAGCCAAGATTCGAAGCCGATCTTGCTCTTTTGCGTCTTTTGCCCCTTTTGTTGCTTTGCTCAATTTTGCCTTCAAGCTCTTTATCTGAGCCTTTGCACTCATGTTTCATGCCCTGTAATGGAAAGCCATGTGTCTCAGTAAGGAATGATCCCTATTGGCATTGTCCAACAACCTCTCCAAGTGCATGTTAACTCTCTCTAGATTGGCCTCCCCATCCTCATTGATCTCTTGCTCTAATGACGTGAGCTCAACTCTTCTTCTTTGTGTAGCTTGGCAATGCTCACGAATGTTTTGTAGCTCCATGATCACCTGCTAATCCTCAAGTTGCTTGTTTCTCTGCTCCAGGTATTTCATGTTCCACTTAGCCCTCTCCAAGTCAAGGGATAAGGCCTCAATCTCTGATTGTTGCTCCTGGATGATCTCTCTAAGCTCCGCATTTGTCGGTTCTGTATCTGTCTCATCATCATGAAGGAGAACGAATTCGGTCTCTCGTTCACTTGATGGCTCACCTGAAGGCCCATCATCATGCATTGGCTCCTTACCTCTATCCTGTTCCTGTGTCGTCGATGTAGGAAGTGAGGCCCCTTCCACCCCAGGTGGAGATAACACTCGCTTTGCTGCTGCAAACAAATGTCTACTGCCTCTCTGATAGGTGATGAATACTGGCATAGTAGCGGTCTCATGGCACTCATACTAATGAGAAGGACCACCTATCTCATGCTCTGCCTCTGATACTACCTGTGGAGTGCTGAAGAAGTCACGGGAGATGAAGTCCTCCCAAGCAATGCCCTGCAATCCCAACTGATGATCCACCAAAATCCGGATAAGAGCAAAGTGATAAACATTGTTAAGCTGTTGCTGAGGGGTCTTATGCTGCATGAAATTGTTCATCCTCTCTATGTTCCTGCAAATGAAAAATGGGAGGTTCATCATCCGCACCCTAGTAAAGTGCATGAGCAACCTGATGTGATAGGCATATAGGCGAGAGAACCTCCCCTCACAAATGAAGTACTTCATGATCAATTTCATGAGCAGAGCATACTCATCGTTCAAATATCTGAATGGGAAGACTCTTGTGAGATGCCTCAAACAAATGGCCTTAATGTAAGGCTCATAGTATTGTCTATCCACCTTCTTCTTCTTATGCCATTGTTCTCCAACATTTGGTATGCCTGTTGCCACTAAGATAGTTTCGGGTGTCAATGTGAAGGTGACCCCAGCCAAGATAGACTGACCTCCATGTAGATGAAGCACAAAAATACGGGCCAGCTCATGATGAACTCTAACATTAGCCACCCTTTGACAAAATTCAAAACATGTTAGGTGCTGGAAACATGACATAGCAAGAGGGCATGCCTGCAATTCAGTGAGGGTGTTTGGCTCATCCCTGACATGTTTGCCACTCTTGTGATGTCTCCTGGGAGCCTATTCTCCTGAAGCTGTATCACTGTGAGTTTCCACCTCATACTCTAATGAACCCTCAGATGCCATGGCTATTGTTTATGTACTATACCTAGGTTACCTTTTGATGATGGTGAAGCTGGGTGTTCTTTTTGTGATATCTGCCACCAAGGGAAACAATGAAACAAAGGGAGTATTAGGAGGGGAGTAATGTGATGGGAATAGGGGTTATGGGGAGAAATTTGTTTAGGGATATGTAGGGGGTTTGGGTATTTAATAGGGTATGGTTTTTGGAGTTTTTACAAGGTAGGGTTTGGGGTTTGTATTGACCAAATAGTGGAGGGGATAAGGAGTATGATTTTGGTAGTATTTTAGGGTAGTGGGAATAGGAAACAATAGCATAGGGGGATAAGGAAAAATGGTAAGGAAGGAAAATGGAACCTTGGCATCAACACCACAAATATATAGCCCCAGCAACACTGACCTTTTGGCATTTTCTTGTGGTTGGTTTTATGAAATTTTTGTTGCATTCAATCATAGGCATAAAACCACCATATAATTTATGAACTTTGATAAACAAGTGATGTTATAGAGCATACCTTGCAATTTGATGGGCTTCACAAAAGATTTGAGGAAGTTTGGCAAGGTTCTGAGTGCTTCCTCTGTGTGCGATGTGCACAAAACCCAGTGCACCGTGCCCTGGGTGTGCGTCACACCCATTGGAAAATTACACTGTGGGCTGCCTCTGTGTGTGCCACGCCCTCTGTGTGCGCCGCGCCCCTGTCTATATGCACCGCGCCCTGTAAACCGCCTCCAACTTTGCTCCAAACACCACGATGCACACTCAAACAGTTTGCAATATCTCCCTATGCACTTGATTTGCACAATGACTTTGATTTTGGTGGGAACTTGTATATAAAGTCTTAGAAGTCATGGGTTAAATTTTGCTTTTTCAAAAACCCATTTTTCTAATGTTATGTTTTGACACTTTTTCACTGACTTAAAACAACCTTGATTTTCACTTTTCCTCTGAAATTTTACCTCAAATGATGAAATTTTCGGCACTCTTTGCAGGGATTGCATGCCAGGGCATTTGGCCACGGAAGCCATGACTGTGCATGGAGAAATCAACTGTCGTTCTCTTTGAAAATTTTATCACCAATGACACTGTTTGACTTTTCTTCAAAACAGAGTTTTGAAGAATAGTCGAAGTTTATCAATATGGCGATGAAATTTTGTGAATCATTACTTTGTAAGGGCATCACTCTGGCCTAAATGGCTTTACTAGACATATTTAAAGACCAAATTGATTAATCCCTAGACCTAATGATCAAAAATGACGTTTTTCCATTAAAGGACTAGACCTTGACTGTCATGGACTTTGGTGATTATTGACAAAAGACCAAAGCCAGCAGGAGCCAGACATGAGGGGAAATGACTAGCATGACTTTTCTGTCAGATTATGGCATGCCCCTAGTGGAATGCAGCTGAGTGAATGGAGTGGAACACCTAAAAATGAAATGCATAAAGAGTTTTTATCTCTGATGGAGGACTGACCAGACCGACTCTAACATTGGCTCCAATGGGGGATGGCAGCTCCTTGGAGGTGCCAAGAACAATAGATCTCTGGAAGAGCTAGACAGTGCCTTCGTCCATTGGGCTGTGGAGTCATTTTTTCGACTAACAAAATAGGACTCTGACTCATTTTCGAAACTAAAATGACCAAAAAATTAACTCAAACTTGACATTGAAATGACTTGAAGACAAACTTGACAAACTCAAACCAAACTGAAATAAAAATGGCATTTACAATGGTAGTGGAAGCAACGTTAATAACTCAGAAATGGTACTACTTGAGCAGCCAACCATTGATCGGCCCTCTTGGACAATATTCCTCGTTCATTTCCTTCAGAAGAAAAGCATTTTGACCCCTATATGCTCCAATCTTGAAAGGAACTTTCCAAAGATTCTCGAACTTACCGTGCTTACCTTTCTCCTCATTCCTTGCATCCCCCTTCAGCACCACATCATTCAACTGAAATTTATCTGCCTTTTCTTTTCTGTCATAAATTTTCTTGATCTTCTCCTGCAATTTGGATGTGTTCTTGAAAACTTCTTCTCTTGTCTGCTGCAGGTGGACCATTTGATTCAACCTTCTCTGCATGGGATCTTCTTCACTGTCGGCCTCCTGAAGAAGTCTAACTATCGGGGCAGCGAGAGAGGTAGGGAGTACTGTATCAACTCCATAAACAAGCTCAAGCAGTGACATATCAATGGATTTTTTCTTACTAACCCGATCTGCCCAAAGTGCATGGACCAACCTCTTACGCCAGCTCTTCTTATTTATTTCCAGCAGCTTCTTGATGATGTTGACCAATGATTTGTTTGAAGACTCCACCAATCCATTTCCTTGCAGATGATAGGTAGTTGAGTGACTCAAAATGATGTGATATTTATGACAAAAATCTACCATCCTTTTTGGTTTGAAAGCTACTGCGTTATCGATGATTAACTTATTTTTGCAACCAAAACAAGACAAGATGTTATTTTCAAGGAATGAAATGATTACCGCATCTATAGCTTGTCTGGTGGGAATTGCCTCGATCCATTTCGTGAAATAATTTGTCGTTGTGAGGATCCACTTGTGTTGATCGGAAGAAGCGGGATGAATTTCACCAATGAAATCCAACCCCCATTGGTGGAAAGGAGCACTCACCTTGATAGGATTAAGTGGCAAAGGCTGTAACTTCTGCTTCCCTTCGAAAATCTGACATTTATGACAACACTTGACCATCTTATATACATCAGCAAACAATGTCGGCCAATAGTACCTTGCTCTCAAAATTTTAAATGCTGTTGATTTCCAGAAAAGGTGACCACCACATTCTCCTCTGTGGAAATCCTCCATAACTTTCTGTGCTTCTTCTTCCACCAAACAATTCAATAGAACGCCACCAAGATCTTTCCAATACAGTGCAGGATTTAGAATGCAAAACTTGGCAGCTTTCAATTTGAGTGTTCTCGCTTTGTTTGTAGGCATGCTGGGCGGTGGTGACAAATGTTTAAGCACATATATGATATTTGAATAACATGGAGAGAGAGAAAACATTTCAGACACCTGAATTAAAGACCCTTCCTCATTCTCATCGGACATAGTAGCAATCAAATTTATGTCTGAGGCGTGCAAGTTTGATTCAGCCATTAACTTTGCCAATCCCTATCCTTTAACCAGCTTTGTAGGCTTTATTTCCACATCATATTTTAGCAAGGCTGCAATCGATTTGCCTCGTCTTCCTTCTGGATCAGTCCGCACTAAAACATCTTTTACAGTAGCATTAGGAACATAGGCCACAATATGGGAATGTATAATATATACCCGAAAATATTTCAATGCCTTCACAAGTTCCAGGGCTTGCTTCTCAATGATGTTATACTTTAAGGCTGCATATCTTATAGCTCTGCTGAAGAATGCAATGGGTCTTTCATGATCATATCTTTTCTGTAATAATACTGCTGCCACAGTGTGCTCCGAAGCAAATGAAAACAATATGAAATCTTGAGTGTAGTCCAGGCTGACTAGAACTGGGGCTGAAGAAAGAGCCAACTTGACCAAATTGAAAGATTTTACAGCCTCTTCCGTCCATTTCACTTGGCTGTCCTTCTTAAGCATGTTTTTCTTCTCTCTTGGGTGTTCAGTGAGATTAGGCACAAAGCGATGTAGGAAATTCATCTTACCATTGAATGATTGTATCTCTTTTTTATTCCGAGGCAAATCAATTTGCTGAATTGCTTGCACACGTGCTGGGTCAATACGAATGCCATATTTTGAGATAATGTGCCAGAGTAGTTTTCCTTCCTCCATGGCGAACAAGCTCTTCTTCGGATTCAATGACAAACCATATTTTCTGCACTTTTGGAAGATAGTTTTTAGATGGTACATGTGCTCTTCATCAAATTTGGAAAACACTGTCAAATCATCCAGGTACACCACCAAAAAGATATTCTTCTCATTTTCAAAAGCAAAGTCCATTGCACGCTGAAAAGTGGCACCTGCATTCTTTAAACCGAAAGGCATTTTGGCGTAATGAAAGGTTCCCCATGGAGTGATGAATGTTGTCTTGTCTCGGTCATCTTCATGGACAGAAACTTGGTTATATCCGGAATAACCCTCAAGTAGTGACATACGAGATGATCTCACTACTCGGTGAAGTATATGGTCCATTTTGGGTAGTCGATAGTTGTCCTTTAATGAAACTTTATTGAGATTTCTAAAATCAATGCATAAGCAGATCTCACCTGTCTTCTTTCGTACGGGCACCAAGTTGGAGATCCAATCTAAAAATTTGATGGGCACAATGATCCTGACTTGTACAACCTGTTTACCTCCTTTTCAATAGATGGCAACAACTTTGGATTTATCCTTCTCAACTTCTGTCTGAATGGTTTTTGATTGGGCTTGATGGGTATAGTGTGCTGAATTATATTGGTATCATATGTCTTTAAGTCAGAATAGTCCCAAGCAAACACATCTGCAAATGAAGCCAACAAACTGATGTATTTGTCCTTGATCTTTGGCGGCAATGCTTTGGACAATTTTACCAACTTAGGATTAGCAGTTGTTCCGAAGTTGACCTCTTCCACACCCTTCACTATTGGCTGCAATGTTGGCTTGCAGGCTACATCATCTTGATCAAAAAGTTCCTCTAAACGCATCAAGCCTTTAGGAATAACGTTATTCTTCAGCTGCAACATGTCCATTTCATTTATTTGCACCTCATCTATACCATTCCTTTCACCATCGTAATTTTCTACATCAATTGAGGTTTCTTTGAACTTGCCTTTGTTTTGCAGAAAATCATTAATCTCCTCATCATTTTGAAACACTTGCCAATATCTCTGATTGTCTGGAACAGTTGGATGATGCTTGACATGGATTTCGAATTTATTGCTAGAGTTCATTGGGACCTTCAAGCTACTTGTTGCCTTGGCAAGAGCGTCAGCAATACTATTTTGTATACGAGGCACACATGTCAAGGTGTATTCTGAAAATAATTTTAGGATGTCTAGAACTGAATTACGGTAAGCTTGCATCCTTGGATGCTTTGCTTGATACTCGCCTCTGACCTGCTTAATTACGAATTCGGAGTCGCCATATACTAAAATCCTCTTAGCATTCAGCGTTCTTAGAATCTTTAGGCCAGCAATCAGAGCTTCATACTCAGCTTCATTGTTTGAACACTCAAAATCCAACTTGTAAGATCATACCTGCACGTTACTAGGCACTTTGTTCAGGGCGGAGAAAGGACTGCGTATACAAATTCCAATTCCAGCGCCATCATTTCCCACTGCTCCATCGAAATCCATGGTCCACAAACCTTCTTCATCCTATTGCAAGTGCTGGAAATTTGTTTGTTGTGCCTTGTCTGCTTGCTATCCATTAATTTTAGTTGATTGCCCAACAGTGTTCTGCTATTCTTGTCCTTTTTTCCTTAAAATTTCTCTGAAATTTTCTGTTATTTATGGAATATCATCTGCTTCAACTAACTGACTATCTATATCATTAAAACTATTTGAATACAAAACAAAAGACTCTAAATCTGTATGTACATATTTAATTGGATGATTTATTCGTTCCTCCTTGCTTGTGATCATGTATTTCATTTTTTGCTCCCGATACAATTTCCTTATTTGTCCAAACACTGGAATCCTTGCATAGGAGAAATCTAGTTGTAGTGTCCCTTTCAATTTCGCTACCCAAGACCTGGAAAGAAGCATGCCAAATCTAGGAGGAATATCTGCTACAACCACATCCATCAAAACATTCTTCATTGGGAGCTGATCCAAACTTACAACCAAGTCTTTGATGAGTCCTATACATATTACTTTGCTATAATCAAATGAATAGAGATCATGGTATTTCCAGGTGATGTCCAGACCAAGTTTATCCATGATAGCCTTGGGCATGATATTGCGAGAAGCTCCGGAATCGAACATGGCGTTATGTAACACAAAATCATGCACTCTTAAACTGATATAAAAGGGTGGCACATCACTATCAGGAGACTCACCATTCGATGCTGGCCCAAAAATCATTTCAGGTTGATCATCTTCGACATTCACCATGTCAAACATTGGGTCCAAATTCAACATCTTAGATATTTGTCCTCTATAACTGTTGTTCCTCATTATTTCAGTCAAGGGGATGGATACCTTTAATTTAGAAATCTCATTCTCTAAATTAAAAGCGGGAATCTTTTCTACCTCTTTGACTGGGATTTCTTTCTTTTCCTTTTCTTTCGATGCAACTTGCTGATGTGATTGTTTTGTTGATGGTGTTTTGCTGCTCTCTGGACCAACCGCCTCCTTTCCTTTCCTTTGTGTAGCTGATGAATCATTCTTTGATGCCTCAACATCCTTCCTTTTCTGAATTGATTTGACCGGCACATCTCTATTTCTAAGTGAATATCGCTGCTACTGGGCAGATAGAGCATTCATATATCCTCTTTGGTACTCATCTTATTCTTCCTCCAAGACGGTGTCATTTGCTAGAATGAAATCTACATCTTTGTGTACAGCCAAACCTTATGCATACTCCTCCTCCTCAGTGAGATAAATAGGCAAATCATCAGGAGTAAAGAGGTGGTTTTCTTCACCGATTGCATTCCCGTCCTCATCTGATTCCGGTCCATGCACAAAATTTTTCTGCAAAGGTGGCTGCACTAGCTGTTGTGTTGTCTGCTGTTGGGCTCGCTAATCTCTCTATCTTATTCTATATTGTGGTTGTTGTTGACCACGAAAGTTAGGATTTCTAACTTGTGGTTCTGGTTTGTCAAGTTTCACCCTTTCAAGCATCTGCTCTACCTTCTTTAGTAATTGATCCATCAATGAAGACTCTTCTTTTACGGTGACCTTCTTCTCTGCTTTCGCTCTAGCTCTTTTGGATAGTAGATTTGCTTCAACAATAACCGCTATCTTCTGCATGTCTTCCATTGTGGCCAGTTCTCTCTCCCTTAGTTGCTAGGCCATGTCAGCATCAAAACCATCCAGAAATTTCATCATAGCTAATCCCACAGGTGGCTTTAGATGATCTGGAATTTCGTTATAAACTGAATTGAATCTAACACAATAGTCTTGGACCGACTCACAGGCGTTTTGTTTGATTTGCTCATATTCAGCTAGAATTTGAAGAGGATTCTTTTTCACTTCCCATCAGTTTAAAAATTGTCTTTGTAGGTCAGCCAAGGTAGTGATACTTGCCGCCGGCAAACCTCCGAACCATTTCCTCACTTCACCTGCAAATTTCTGTACAAAGAGTCTCATTGCCACATTCTCCGCATCGATCTCATGAAGT
This sequence comes from Pinus tabuliformis, assembly GCA_031772625.1. Classification (NCBI taxonomy): domain Eukaryota; kingdom Viridiplantae; phylum Streptophyta; class Pinopsida; order Pinales; family Pinaceae; genus Pinus; species Pinus tabuliformis. Next base: position 574,195,648 of record CM062807.1, read on the forward strand.
TCATAGAAGTCTGCCATTTTGTCCACATGTTACTGAGCAGTAATGTTGTTAGGAGTGCCATCAAAAAATGGGATTTTTCTTTGATAATCTACGGGCATGTCATCTAGAACTTGAGGCAGAACAAGGGGTGCAAAACAGGCAGCCATCACTCTTGGTGGATTTGGCCTTGGAGGTGTTGGAGGAGTTTGCACAGTTTATAAGGGGCTAGCAATTGGAGTTTGAGGCTGTGTCGCAATATAATTATCAATTAATCGGTTAGCTCTTTCAGTTTCTAGATCTACAAGAAATTGTGGATTGGGGATAGTCTAATCAACAATCCTTTCGGATTTACACTCGAACAATGATATTTCAAACCGTTCGTCAAACTCAAGCTCTTCAAGAAACTCAAAAATGTCAGGACATGAATGGGATTTGAACACGGGAGTTGTAGTGCTCTCTTGACGAAGGAGTCTTGGAATCAAGTTGGGGTTTTCATAGATATGAGGAGGATCCGGGTCTAGATTGCCTCTGGTATATCGTCTCGAAGCTAGCGTGCTATTGAGAAAAATCACAGGACACAACCAACTTACTCAGCCTATCCAATCCTAAACTTATCATCTGAAAGCTTAGAATTATTAGAAGTAAGGGGATTGGATTTCTTTCCCAGTATGGTCACCACTATGTTAGCACCTAAATCTGCCCTAGGCTGAAGGAAGGCAAAATTCAGGGTAACCACAAACCACACTCAGTTTGGTAGATAGCCCTCCCAGAACAGGAGAGGGTTCTCTCTGAGTCACTCTCAGTGAATGTATAAACAAAACGGTCTGAGATGACTTACAGTGAAATATTTATCTTAGGCTAGTAAGTTAATATGGATACAAGAAACAATTTTTATGAATGACTGAGCTTCTGGGATGTTATGGGACCAACGGACAACAATGAATAGAGAATTTAATACAAAGGCACAGATTACTCTGTGAGGCAAGATAGGTGGAAAGTGTAGCAATTTAGTTCGAAATAACGCAGAATGGAGAGATTGCTTAGGAGAGTGAAAAGGGCATAAGTACATGAATCCTTTTCAAATAGAAGAAGAACACTGAACATGAAATTTTCCCACAGGCAGAGTAATAAAATTGAATTCTACCTTATCTAACTCAGAAAATTTCACTGGAAATGAATATGAATTGAACTATGAAACATTAAAAAATACATATGAAACATAAGAGACACATTTACTACAATCACAACCACATGAATCGAGCATGAAACAGAGCCGCCACCTTTCATTAACTCTTTGTCAAAAATATACAGTGAAGAAACAGAGTTTCTTTCCCACAGTCTCCCAGAAGTTACAAGCCAACCAACCCTTTGAAAATAGTTTGCATACAATATATAGAATGTGTCATGAAGAGATAGAACACCCAGGGGTTTGGGAGTTACTCGAATCATTACAAAATGGAAGTGGAAAGCCAACCATTAGCTACAGGTGCAGTGTTACAAACATGACAAATGGCTTGGGTGACTGTTTGCCTTCCTTTGCCACTTGGATAGAAGCCAATCTGGAGGGAAAATAATTTAAATGCCACCTTAGGTGTCAAAAAACTGAAATGTAGATGAGCGGGCCCACTTGGAGAAGTCGCAAATCGAAATTTCGTTAAACAGAGGTAAAATGGGGCTTTTTTCCTGTATGTGCCGCGCCATTTTCTGTGTGCACTACGCCACTTTGGAGCCTGTTTTGAGGCACTTGTAGGAGTCCAAAATGTTCCCAAGTGTGCTTGTTGGAAATCCTATCCTATCTAATTTCAAATCCAAGTGGAATTTCTGAATTTGGTGCTCATTTGCCCCTCCAAATCTTCATTCTCCCAAGACTGCTTCTTGTGTGTCAAAATAGGGGCAGAGAGGTCATTTTTTGGGTGTTTTTGACCTCCTGGAGACTCAGTTCTTGACCAAATTTCTTGTCCAAGCACCAATAGTCGTGATTTTTCATGATGAATCCAAAAATGCAAACCATTCTTCATTTGGAGCTCTCAATTTTTAGAGCCGCCCCACATTTGCCCAAAAATTTGTCATGTGACCAAAATTTCCCCAAATTTCTTGAAATTTGGGCTGGAGGTCCTCTATGAAGTGTTATGTTGTGCCAAGAAAGCTTCAGCCAAGATTCAAATACGATCTTGCTCTTTTGCCTCTTTTGCCTCTTTTGTTGCTTTGCTCAATTTTACCTTCAAGCTCTTTATCTGGGCCTTTGCACTCATGTTTCGTGCCCTGTAATGGAAATCCATGTGTCTCAGTAAGGCATGATCCCTGTTGGCCTTGTCCAATATCCTCTCCAAGTGCATGTTAACTTTCTCTAGATTGGCCTCCCGATCCTCATTGATCTCTTGCTCTAATGACGTGAGCTCAACTGTTCCTCTTTGTGCAGCTTGGAGATGCTCACGAATGTTTTGTAGCTCCATGATCGCCTACTGATCCTCAAGCTACTTGTTTCTATGCTCCAGGTATTTCATGTTCCACTTAGCCCTCTCCAAGTCAAGGGATAAGGCCTCAATCTCTGATTGCTGCTCCTGGATGATCTCTCTAAGCTCCACATTTGTCGGTTATGTATCTGTCTCATCATCATGAAGGAGAACGAATTCAGTCTCTCGTTCACCTGATGGCTCACCTGAAGGCCCCTCATCATGCATTGGCTCCTTACCTCTGTCCTGTTCCTATGTCATCGATGTAGGAAGCGAGGCCGCTTCCACCACGGGTGGAGAAAACACTCGCTTTGCTGCTGCAAAAAAATGTCTACTACCTCTCTAATAGGTGATGAATACTGGCATAGTAGCAGTCTCATGGCGCTCATACTGATGAGAAGGACCACCTATCTCATGCTCTGCCTCTGATACTACCTGTGGAGTGCTGAAGAAGTCACGGGAGATGAAGTCCTCCCAAGCAATGCCCTACAATCCCAACTAATGATCCACCAAAATCCGGATAAGAGAAAAGTGATAAACATTGTTAAGTACTTGCTGAGGGGTCTTATGCTGCATGAAATTGTTCATCCTCTCTATGTTCCTGCAAATGAAAAATTGGAGGTTCATCATCCACACCCTGGTAAAGTGCGTGAGCAACCTGATGTGATAGGTATATAGGCAAGAGAACCTCCCCTCACAACTAAAGTACTTCATGATCAATTTCATGAGCAGAGTATACTCATGTTTCAAATATCTGAATGGGAAGACTCTTGTGACATGCCTCAAACAACTGGCCTTAATGTAAGGCTCACAGTATTGCCTATCCACCTTCTTCTTCTTATGCCACTATTCTCCAACATTTGGTATGCCCGTTGCCACTGAGATAGTTTCGGGTGTCAATGTGAAGCTGACCCCGGCCAAGATAGACTGACCTCCATGTAGATGAAGCACAAAAAGATGGGCCAACTCATGATGAACTCTAACATTAGCCACCCTTTGACAAAATTCAAAACATGCTAGGTGTTGGAAACATGACATAACAAGAGGGCATGCCTGCAATTCAGTGAGGGTGTTTGGCTCATCCCCGACATGTTTGCTACTCTTTTCATGTCTCCTGGGAGCCTATTCTCCTGAAGCTGTATCACTGTGAGTTTCTACCTCATACTCTGATTAACCCTCAGATGCCATGGCTGTTGTTTATGTACTGTACCTAGGATGCCCTTTGATGATGGTGAAGTTGGGTGTTGTTTTTGTGATATTTTCCACCAAGGAGAACAATGAAACAAAGGGAGTATTAGGAGGGGAGTAATGTGATGGGAATATGGGTTATGGGGAGAAATTTTTTTAGGGATATGTAGGGGGTTTGGGTTTTTAATAAGGTAGGGTTTTTGGACTTTTGACAAGGTAGGGTTTGGGGTTTGTATTGACCAAATAGTGGAGGGGATAAGAAGTATGAGTTTGGTAGTATTTTAGGGTAGTGGGAATAGGAAACAATAGCATAGGGGGATAAGGAAAAATGTTAAGGAAGGAAAATGGGACCTTGGCATCAACACCACAAATATACAGCCCTAGCCACAATGACTTTTTGGCATTTTCTTATGGTTGGTTTTATGAAATTTTTGTTGCATTCAATGATAGGCATAAAATCACCATATCGTTTATGAAATTTGATAAACAAGTGATGTTATAGAGCCTACCTTGCAATTTGATGGGCTTCACAAAATATTTGAGGAAGTTTGGCAGGGTTCTGAGCGCTTCCTCTGTGTGCGCCATGCGCAAAACCCAGTGCACCGCGCCCTGGGTGTGCGTCGCGCCCATTGGAAAATTACACTGCGGGCTCGCTCTATGTGCGGTGTGCCCTCTGTGTGTGCCGCGCCCCTGTCTATATGCGTCGCGCCCTGTAAACCACCTCCAACTTTGCTCCAAACACCACGATGCACACTCAAACAGTTTGCAATGTCTCCCTACGCACTTGATTTGCACAATGACTTTGATTTTGGTGGGAACTTGTATATAAAGTCTTAGAAGTCATGGGTTAAATTTTGCATTTTCAAAAACCCATTCTTCTAATGTTATGTTTTGACACTTTTTCACTGACTTAAAACAACCCTGATTTTCACTTTTCCTCTGAAAGTTTAGCTCAAATGATGAAATTTTCGGCACTCTTTGTAGGGATTGCATGTCAGGGAATTTGGCCACAAAAACCATGACTGTGCCTGGAGAAATCAACTATCGATCTCTTTGAAACTTTTATCACCAATGACACTGTTTTACTTTGTTTTGAAGAACAATCGAAGTTTATCAATATGACGATGAAATTCTGTGAATCATTACTTTGTAAGGGCAGCACTCTGGCCTGCATGGCTTTACTAGACATATTTAAAGACCAAATTGATTAATCTCTAGACCTAATGATCAAAAATGACTTTTGTCCATTAAAGGACCAGACCTTGACTGTCATGGACTTTGGTGATTATTGACAAAAGACCAAAGCCAGCAGGAGCCAAACATGTGGGGAAATGACTAGCATGACCTTTTCCGTCAGATTATGGCATGCCCCTAGTGGAATGCAGCTGAGTGAATGGAGCAGAACACCTAAAAATGAAATGCATAACGATTTTGATCTCTGATGGAGGACTGACTAGACCGACTCTAACAGAATCTACAAACAAAGTCTTAGAATATATTCTCACTAAGACCATTAAGCTCGACCGTGTAGATTGGGCTCAAAGATTACTTGAAGCTTTGTGGGATTATCGTATCACTTTGAGGAATGTGACAAGGCAAGCTCCTTATGAATTAGTGTATGGAAAACAAGTGTTATTTCCTATCAAATTTCAAGTAAAAATATTTTGAATTGCCACATAGTTAGGAATGAATTTAAATGAGGTTCAAGAGCAAAGACTGATGTACAAACTGTGCTAGTACAAGATAAAAGGACTCGATGGCATGATAAATTTATCAATAAAAATGCCTTTCACCCTGGGGACTGGGCATTGTTCTATGACAGTAAATTCGAACACTTCAAAGGGAAATTTTCAACTAGGTGGTTAAGACCCTATGAACTGGAATAAGTCTTCGATAATGCTTCTGTCCAAATCAAAACTATTCATGTTGATCATACCTCATTCGTGGTAAATGGCCATCGACTCAAGTTATACCACCGTCCACTTTCTCACCATAGATTTTTACAGCAAGTGATGCGAGATTCGAAGATGGAATTAGTTGAAGGAAAGCACCTGTCTTCTGTCGGCCCGTCAAATTTTTTTTATTTTTATATTTATGTATATATATGTATATAGTATAAATAAACAATGAACTAAGATATTTTTGATATTTATAGGTGTTATCCTCATAGCTCATGTAGAATAAAGGAGAAATCTGTCTCGGGTAAGTTTATTCCTTTATTGAGACTTGAAATATTAATTATGGAAAAGGATCTTTGGGAATCTTCTTCGAACATTTCAAACTCTCAAAAAATTAAAAGTTCTGAGCAGAAACTGATCCAAGCTTGTAAAAAATAAATGGAATAGTAATAGTTTAGGGATCCACTGAGTACATAATTATTCTTTTCCAGGCTCAGCGGAATATTTATGGAAAAGAAACCACTAGGAGTATACTTTGGGTTATTCAAACTCTCTAAAAATGAATTCCTCGAGCACATGGCTACTTCAGGCTCATTAAACTAGTAAGGTGGTGGTAGTTAGGGATCTGCTGAGCATAGAATTACTCTTTTCTAGACTCAGCAGAATAAGTATGGAAAAGAACAACCCTTGAATCTTCTGTGGGACATATCAGACTCTCTAAATGTGAAATTCCTTAGGAAAAAATCATTCGAGGCCTGGTCAAAATCCATGGGATGATATTTCAAGATCTGCATGATGTTTTGAAGATAGTTTACAATCAGTTGTATGAAAATATTCCAGAAAAGAAGCATTGTTTCCAAATGCAGTTCAGGATGATTCTATACTTAACTGGGCATTGTTATAAATTATAAAGTTTTACAATGTGAAATTTTAAGGGTAAAGGCAACATGTAAATATTCAGTGACAAACATGGATTGGAGGGCAGAATCTTTCATAACTTCTCTTAATTGCTGCTATGTTTTGATTAAAATCAAGATCAACATGATTATTCTTGTCTTCGATATCTAACATCATTATGAGTTAGAACCAAGGTATGTGATTATTTATTTACTTAGAATAAATTAGAAACATCTAATTATAAGCTATGTAATAATTTATCTCCACTCCTTACAATTATCATACCATCTTTTCCTATGTCAAACAATTTCTCTTTACCACCACTTCTCCCCTAATTATAGTAACATGGGCCAATCTCTAATTTACCCTTGCCATGATTATTTCCTTATCAGTTTGAATTATGATAAGCTATTGACCATCATGAAAACCAATGCTCATTCCCTTCACTATCACCCTTCCAACCATCCCATCAATGTACAACCATTGTTGGGTATCAATTCGTCATTTCATGCATATGCAGGGCATCAATACTACCTTTGAAATAGGTTCTTTTATAAATTTCATAGGGTCAAAGGATCAATGCGGTATTTCTTTGTTCAGGGTATTGAGAAGTCCACTGTGAGAGTTAATTCTATAGCAAGAAAAATCCTTGAGGTCTGTTTTCATTTAGGAATGGGGGCCGACATGCATGAGCCAACCTTTGTGCAACATTCTAGAAATCTGAAATACGAACAATGTAGGGAATTGTTGGAAGACAAAGGATCGATGGGGTTTCTCAGCAAATAGCAGGGATATAATGATAACGTCACCATATACTTATTATATAGCTTCAACGAAGAAACTGTGGAAGTAGGGAATTTGAAATTTAAAGTTACAGAGGGATCGATTAGTAAGGTGACGGGGTTGTCTCCAACGAGTGACCTATTCTTCAAAGGATGACACTTTGATGTAACAAACTGTACAAAATTTCTCATGCCTACTGTGGTGAAGTAAAATTATAAGTGCAGACACGAACGAATTCCTCTAGACTGATAATGGGTCTATCCACAACAAATACATTCTATGGAAGATTCCCTTAGGTTAGAATCAATCAAGAGGACCTACTTCTTGGTCGCTTATCCTGCTTGATGATGACCTCACTTGCTCACTCCAACAATCTCTCGCTTCCTTCTTCAAGCTCCTTAAACAAGTAAACAACAACATCACACAAACATAATAATAGACAAATTGCAACTCAACCTAATTAATGAGTCAAGAAGCATCAAGACATGAATATGTAATATTATGAAACATGTAGGAAATCAATCAATAGTTTCATATATTAATATCAAATAGAGATTACAACCATTCGTCTTGACGTCGTAGTCTTCCTTTGACAAGACCAGGTTCCAACACACTTCTGCTAACACTTCATGATGGCTTCAAACAAAAATAGTTTGAAGACTCTTCCCTTTAGGCTTCACTCCAAACCAAACACACTTCTCCCTCACACAACTAGATGGCTACAACTAGTAATAGCTTTCTTGTCTAATTCAGATTTTCACACCAATCACTCTAACTATGACTTTAACATTCAAACTAGTTTTTGCTTGGGAAGAAGGGAGGTTTATATAGAAAATATGGATGGGAGATTGATCCTCTTCTCATGGGAGAAGGACTTATCCCTTGATGTAGTTCCATCATTATAGGGGAAAGGAGCCCAAACTATCATCCTCAACACCATCCGGCCAAACCATTTACCAGACTTCCGTTATGAAGCTTCTTGAGATGGAAGCTTCAGCTCTAATTTAAAAATCTTTCCATAATAGGACCAACCCGACTGAAACACATCTTAGTCACATCAATCAGCGTGGGGAATAGTGCTAATCTCTACACATCAGCACGGGGGAGACAAAGGCCATTAGCGCTGGTCTTGGAAATTGGGAAAAATAGAAGTTTCAGGGGAAATGGTGCAAAAGGGAAATCATTTTCTCATGAAGAGTGACATAATGGGAGTTTCTTCATGAGGGTAAAGTAGGTGGGGTTCATTGTAGAGGTCCTCCAGGATCAAGGAACAAGTAGTACAGGGATAATGACAAAATGTTGTGTAATAGATGCCCCCTAAAGCATGAGTTCAAACTAGAGTGAGGGACGAAATGCTTTATAAATCAATGCGGGGAATTGGTCTTCAGTTGGAAAACCTGCAAGCAAGTACAGATACATATACATAAACTGAGATTTCTATTAAATGATACATGAATCGTGGCATGGACACAGCCATCCGTCAAAGAGGATCATAATGAAACCAAGGTATGGTCACAACCATCCAATAATATGAAGGCTCACATATGATAACTGATGGTCTGGTTGCAGCCAGCCATCTAATAGAGACATGCATATCATCATAACCATGTCACACCACTTCACAACCTGGACTTTAGTGATCTGAGTCCAATGTCTTCCGCTCCAACACGACCCACTTAAAGTATAGATCCTAGCATCTGAATAGATGTGTTGACATCGAACATGCTAGAAAGTCGCTTGATTACCAATCAATGATGTAAATTGTTAAGAAGCACGAGAGAAACCACCAATAATGATAATGGCCCTCAAGGTACTATCAACACAATTCATGAAATGTGAATACAGGAACTGAAGTCGAACACCTGTGAAATCACTTGATCGAAATCCAATGCTGTGAACTTGTCATCGAGTGCAAATAACTTGCCATTAAGGCATGTAAGCTCTAAGGTACTGGAAGGGAGTCTCTCGGTAAACTTCCCAAATAATGAGTTGAAGTCGACGAAAAGCGACCATGTTGAAGGAGGGCGATAATGAATCCCACATCATTGAGGCGAGATGAGAGGATGAAAAATGATTTTGGATGATACAGAGAAACATAGGTAAGTGTAACTGCAGAAGGAGAACTCTTGAACATATCGGTGACACAACGAGAAGTTGGGCATATTTTGGATCCATAGGATCGGTGGTCATGGCGACATAGCAGAGATCAGATGGAAGTAAAAAATGAACGGCCCAAACCCAGGAAGGTTAACAATGTAAAGGAGGATGTCCCAACCTGACACGAAGCAAAGAGTGACATGTTCAAGAGTGAGCTACTGACACGACTCGATAGATTTCCAAATTTTTCCCCCACCATTTCTGGCAAGTACCCCAATTATTTTTATTGCAAGCTTGAAGGGGATAACATGTGCTTGCACTGTAAGTTCATCCTTCGGATGAATCCGACCTAGTAAGTTTAACGAGCCCTAGGAAGTAGAAGTTCGTGTTTGTCATGGTGATGAATCCGATGTCATTTAATAGTTTAATGAGTCTGAAAAAGGTGTAACTCGGTACCTTTTTCATGTTTAGAGAGTTTGAAAAAGACATGTAAAAGAAAACTCCACATGATCTCTTTTCATACATTTGTGTCTCTCAAGCCCAGAAAGGTAGAAAACAATACTTGAGAGAACCGCTTGACCATTTCAGTCAAGGAGTACCTTTTTCGTAAAAAGTGCCTCCCAGCCCGAAAAAGGGATAAACTTATACTAGGCGCACGAAATTTCACATCCGTTAATGAGCTTGAAATGACAAGGGCTCAGCTATCTTTTCATTTTTAAAGGGTCGGAAAAGAGTTGAAAGCAGACCCCCGATTTTTGTTCTCTTTAACGAGTCAAAAAGGGAAAAAATACTCGGTGATCATATGGGTTTAATTAGTTGAGAAAGGAGCTGAAATATGACGCATTGCCTTCGTCGAACATCCATCACCTATTGCTGCACAAGTAAGGAAAAACGTATTATCAATTCCTTGAGGCAAAATAGGTCAAAAATATTTACAAAACCTGATATTTTCACGAAAAAATGAATAAATAGGGGAAAAGTAAATATATTTTTACCATTTACCATTTTACCTTTGCAGTGAAGACTTTTAACCACTTTTGCACTAGTTTTCTGGAGCGAATTGCGGGAGATCCTGGAGGCCAATCGATGAGTCATTAGTTCCAGGTAAGAGTTGAAGCCTTGAGATCCATTTTCATGCTATTTATTTATGATTTAAACCATTTTTTTGGATTTTTTGAGAGGTTTTTGAGAATTTTTTTCAACCTCGGTCAGCGTGATTTCCGGGCACAGGATCATGCCAACCAAGGGTTATTTGCATGGCCATCCATGCTGACTGGTGTGACTATTTCTAAAACAGGCACGCCAAAACCGTGCATAGGGAAGAAACAAGTTTTCTCAAGAACTGACCATTAAAATTTGATTTTTATGTACCAAAATTGATGATTGACTCATGTAAATGGCTTTTAGAAGAGAGAAATCGCTGAAAATGGTGGATTGGAAGGAAATAGAACACGAAGATGTGGACACCCAGGTAATGAATGACCCAAATTTCCTAGAGGCTTTGAGGGCTTTCGGGCTCCTCAAATTTTTCCTTACACTAGGGATGAGGGCCCAACCCGAATTGCTTCGGTATTTGATAAGCCTTTGGGAAATCAATTGTGAGATTTTTGTCATTGGGGATAGGATCTGGAGTTGACAACTTTAGACATTTACTTCATCACTGGGTTATCTCGTAGAGGTGAGCCAGTGAATTTTTGTGGGTCACGCCCGGTCGGGGCAAGCATATCTTCCCTGCTTGCCGCACATTGTCCTGAGGTCTTGAAATCCAAAAGCAGGAAGATTGAGATTTCCAGTGTGTGGGATTTGACACTGAGGGTTCTTCTATTGACCATCAACAGAGTGGTGGGGTGCCAGGCGGAACATGAGCCTAATAAGTCGAAGTTACTTTACACTATTGACTGCACAGCTCCTACAATATTCAACTGGGCAGAGGCCATGAATATGAATATCAAGTGCCAGTTGTCCAAGGCAGAGGTGGGAAATCTGAAGAAATTTGCCTTCGGATCAGTACTTGTGACCCTTTTCCTGGAACAAGTGCCACTGTTCTAGTATCAATCGACTGAGGTTGATCCTCCTGCACCATGCGATCTGCGGATGGCCCGTTGGAGTCGTTTAATTCCTAGGATCACTGGGGGTCAGCAGATGTCTTATCGACCAACATTGTTTTCATGGCTACGACAATAGATAATAGTCATGGAGGACTGGCCATACAACGACACTGATTTCCATGGAGACCCGGGTATGCCCTTGCTAGATGGGGAGGACTTTCATGACGAAGGTAAAAACCAAACCAAATTTGGATTTCGATTTTTTTTAATTGTTTTTAGTATATGCATGCTTATAACATTTCTCTTGTGTACGCAGATGTTGGACCAGAGTGGCCAGCCAGGACGTTCCCGATAGCCAGGCGCTCTCCCCGTCCTATTGATGCTGTCACCCCTTATCAGGAAGGGAGAAATAACAAGGAGGAGATTGTGAGGAACCTCGAGGGGTTGACTCATGGCATCCCTGAGTATGCTCAGATATGAGACATGCCTCGGTGGTACTAGAGGCACATAGTCGAAGTCTCAGATTGAATCCACCGATTTCTGAGTCGCGTAGTATGAGTTGCCTCATGCTAGCATGACCACCATGCTGAGTAGTTCCTAGGTCTAGTACTTACATATTTTTTGAGGCCTGCGAGCTGCCAATGTTACTGTGGACATACATATTATTTTTTTGGGCTTTGATGTATCAAACATTCTCACATATGTATATATGTCATATTTTCCTGTCTATTCTGGTAAAAATGGTTTGCCTTATCTTTTACATGTTTCGCAAATGTATATCCAACACGTAATTAGCTAATGAATCTAATAATGTATTCATGCATCTATGAATATGATAGTATGTAATATAATCAAAATGTCTTTCCAACAGATGGATACGGAGATACATTCGTAATATTTGAGGGTTCCTGACGGAATATTGCCCATTGAGTTTAAGGACGACAAGCTGTGAATCCATGTTGACAACTAATTCTCTAATGTCCAGAGCCATGGCCTTTGATAACAGTCCAATGACCGTGTTGTATTCAACAATGTTGTTGGTTGTATGACCTAGGAAGATACCTTGAAGGTCAATCAACTCAATGTTAGAGTTGTAGATATCCCATGCTACAGATGATAGGTTCCGGGTGCTTCAGCAAGCACCATCGGCGAAACCGACGTTAAGAGCTGCAGACATCTGCAAAGCACTAGAAGCATAGTAAACATGAAGGTTGTTTGAAAACTTTCACACAAAACCACACTATACAAAAATGAATCACACACTAATGTACATAAGAAACCATGCAAGATGACCTAAGCATAGTACATTTTGAGGTAAATCCCATTTCGGGGCTTATCGAGTGGATTTCCTTCATAATCGATAACTGCATAGGCTCCATTATGCAAAACACATTTTACAATATAGGGCTCATGCCACATAGGTTCAAACTTGCCTGCCGCCAGCTTATCATTAGCTTGGTTGTATAGTAGGACCAAATCACCCTTAGAGAAAGCATGAGCGGAGACCGACTGGTCGAAATGGGATTTGACCCGTTTCTTTTGTGCTTCGATGACCAAGGTAGCGAGACGACGAGTCTCATCCAGTCATTCCAAATATAAGAGGCGTTCCTCTTGAGGTGATGTTTTAGGGAGGAGTTCAACAACTAACTTAAGTGAAGGAATCTCACATTCGATCAGCAATGTTGCTTCCAGACCATAGACCAACGGGAATTGTTTGAAAGCAGTGGCATCATGGTTGAAGTTCGGTAGGCCCATAGAGCTTAAAAAAGCATGAGATGCCAATTTGACTTGTGCATCCCAATAGTACGCTGAAGCATGGTAACCAAGACTTTGTTCACGACTTCAACTTGGCCATTGGCCTGAGGGTAATATGGGGTGAAGCCATCGTGGTGCAAGCCCAATGCAGATCTCAGTTCTGCCATCATGTAATCTCTAAAATGGGAGCCATGATCGGTGACAATGGCTTGGGGTATACCGAACTTGGAAATAACATGGTTAAAAAGGAATTGAGCCACTGCCTCACCCTCTACTGAATATGTAGGCATTGCTTCGGCCCATTTGGTGAAGTAATCCACAACAATGATAATGTAGCCATGCCCCCTGGCTGAATGAGGGTTGCATGTCATATAATCGATACCCCATTTGGCAAAGGGACCAACTGTAATGACAGGGTGTATGTGAGTGGGTGGGGCATGCATCTTGCATTGGTAGATTTGGCATTCATGACACTTGCAGATAGCAAGAATCCAGTATTTGAAGGTGGATGGCCAAAAATAACCAGCATGAAGGATTTTATGAGTTGTAGAATAACCAAACATATGATCACCACATGCCCTAGAGTGGCAATCATTGAGAACTCTTTCAGCTTCCTCAATCATTAGTCATCGGCGAAGAACAAAATCGACATCGACACGTTATAAAGTATCACCAATAATGCGGTAGGGTTGAGAATGATGCCGAATCCTTTGATGATCATCTTTGGTCAACGTAGACCGAAACATGGAGGTTTGGAGATACATGATGATATCACCATACCATGGATCAAGGGTGCTAATCAGGAAAAGGGTCTCATCTAGGAGTTGTTCATCTACACCAACAAGGAGAGCTTTCTTGATCTCATCTGGAGAACAAGATACCCCAATATGAACTTGTTCAATGACACTGGGTTTGAAAGAAATGTCAATCGGCATCACTTGGGTAATATTACCCAAATTTCCTTCCGACCATCGGGCGAGGCAGGAACGAGGAGAGATGGTGGGTATCTATCCATGGCGGTTCCTCGATAGACATGATTTCCATGATACCTTCATTGGTGACGAAGGTATCGACTAAGGGATTAGATGATTCCAAAGTGCCAAGCCAAGGGGACTGAGAACACATATCGAGAGAGGTCATCAAGATATGAGAATCAAAGGATGCAAATTTTGCAGCTGAAACAATTTCCACGTAATTGACTTCGGTGGGACTAAGTGGTATGACGTCGCCCCAAGCATCAACCAGATCTGGCACAGGTATGACCCAGGGATCAGACTTGACCGAGATCATGTTGATAGAGGCAACATGAGTAGGTGGGAGTGGAAAAATACCAATCAAGGAAGAATCTCTAAAGCGACCTGCCCCCACACTCTCAAAAGGAGCACCAGAGTGCTTGACATACGGAACGTTACCATTAGACAAGGAAGAGACAAAGAAATACAGCTGACCAACGGTGACAATACTCCCTTGATGGGGGAAATGAATCACACGAAAAAAAGAGGAGGCCACAGCATGCATGGCATGAGTCAAACTTCGGTTGAGTAAAATATTATAATTGAGATTGGCATCAACAATCTCTACTTCGAATTGCATTGTTTTTCCTTCTAGGGCGATGGCAAGGTTGGGTAAAACACCGAAGGGTCACAAATAGCACCCATCGAAAGCTTCCAATGTGTTCAGAGACTAGTTCAGTGTAGGAGAACCAATAGCCTTCCAGCATGAAGTTGAGATGATGCAGGTAGAAGCACCTTCATTAATGATAGTGCGGTGGATGGTCTTTTCATTAATGATTACCTGAATAAGAAAGGCAATCTAATGAGGAAGTATCGGGACATGGTTCTCTAGATCGAAACAGATCAAATTAGAATCGACGGGATCAATGCCCCCAATAGCTGACAACAAAGGTTTCCATTGTGATGGGCAGCTTTGAAGTACCTTGAGAGATGACATGGCCGACGGTGCCTGAGCACACCTCGAGAGGGTGGCCATGGAGTGGAATCAGGGTTAGGGCGCTTGATTTATAGAGGGGTAGAACTTGGGGTAGAATAAGAAGGTGGAACTTATTTTTCTTTCCCTACTCTGTAAGCTGGAGTTTGATAATCCTTTGATCGGGTAGCCACATTAATGGGCGTGCTCATCATGAACACTTGAGATCTAGAGGAAGCAGATTGGGGTTGGTCTACCATTTGAGTTTGCTAAGACGGAAAAGGATCTTTTAGGACAGTAGAAGTCCCCTTAAGCAATTGACTAACTTCAGATCATCATGGACAATCCTTAGTATAGTTATCCTCCTCGCAAATGAGGCAGGGGTACTTAGGTTCCCGTTGCAATGATTCACTGACGGACAATTTGGGAGGACCTTGTTGCGGGGCATCAACTTTGGCCTTGCCTTTGCCTCTCTTTTTCACTTTCTACGATTTGTTCGCTGTGGTAGATTCGACAACGTGGACCTCTGAGGTTTTAACAGGGCCTGGAGGGTTTTGAGATGAACTGTTGGGAGCAGTATTCGAGAATGACTTCTTTTTGAAAGAATTTTTGACAGGGGCTTGGGATACTGAACCAATAACTTCATCAACAGGAGGAAAAACGGGTGACTTTCACATTGCGGGATCGGATGATGGCTACAGAGCATTGGGTAACAATTCGTATAAGGTGAAAAACTAAGAATAGACCAAGTCAAAGTACTGGGCATGAGCGATGTCTTGCTCTTCAATGACACATCCATGCATGGCTATATCGCAAGCAATTAGGGCTAAAAATGATTTGGTAAACCATTCGGTGAACAAATTATTAGCTATCTCAAACTTGATCAGTTGACATCTACGTCTCCATTCATGGATATGATCAGAGATGTGCGTTGCAATGTTTTTCTTAAGTGATGTGAGCAGATAGGTGCTCATTTCATAGTGAACTAGAAGATGAAAATGCGTGAGAAAGGCCATGGCTAACGAATTGAAGTAATGAAAGGTACTTTGAGGTAGCTCGATGTACCATTTTGTTGCAGCACCTGTGAGGGTTCACTGGAAAAGATGAAGACGAATAGAATCGTCTACGTATGAGTTCGATGAGCACCAGAGGTGATATGTCATCACATGGGCCTTAGGATCTTCCTTAGCTTTCCCATCGAACTTTGGGCAATCACTTGGTATCTTGGACAACACCAGAGGCCAGTACGGTGAATGAAGAATCAAATGATTCATAAGACACGATTCATCCGACAACTCAAGTATAGCCAAGAAAGGTAATTGGGTGTTAAAAGGAATGGGAGTTTGATAGGTGGGCCCATAAGGAGGAGCCCATCCCTAATGGTAACGATTGTGACCCCACAGTGGGGGATTTTGGCCATATGGCATCTAAGGATGCCCCCATTGCGGATTACCTTACCCAAAGGGAGGATTCAGACCTTGAATACCTTGAAACTTCCCATGCGTAGCTTGCTAATAGGCAACATATGGGTTAAAAGGCTGTTGAGCTTTTTGACCTTGGACATATGGGTATGGAACTTGTTGTCCTGGAACATAGGGATGTTGGGCTTGTTGTCCCTAAACAAGAGGGTTCTAGATATGTAGTCCTTGGGCATAATGTTGATACATTTGTTGCCCTTGGATGTAGGGGTTTTGTACCTGGTGCCTTTGGCCGAAAGGATTCTGAACCTATTGGCCTTGGACAACAGGATTCTGTACCTGCTACTGCAGGACTTGTCTTTGAACCTATCCCTGCAAGGGTTGCCCTTGTTGATAGGTATACAAGGGTTGCTTCTGCCTAGGTTGGTTTTGCTGACCTTACAGTTGTAAAATTTGTCCTTGGGTTTGCAGAGATTGGCCATGTGAGGGTATGGGTTGAGAGGTATGCAGAGCATGTTGCATCTGCTACCGCACGGCCTGCTGCAACTATTAGAAGGACTGACCTTCCAGTTGTTGCAAGTGACCTTGCTGTGGGATAATGTTATAGAAATGTTTGTGCCTTACAGCTTTGAGCATGAAATGTCCATAATCCAAGGGATCCAAAGTCCCTAAAAGTGTTTTTCCTACCCCTAAAGAAACAAGGTCAACCAATGACAGCTTCTCCTAGAAGTTCTCCACGAAAAACTACTCAGAATCAGTCAAATCAGGATCAATTCAAGTGCTCCACTACCTGCCTGCGTTGCAAAGCACCCCAGTACACTAGCTAGGTGCATTGCAACGCACCTAAATGCA
Organism: Pinus tabuliformis; assembly: GCA_031772625.1. Taxonomy (NCBI): domain Eukaryota; kingdom Viridiplantae; phylum Streptophyta; class Pinopsida; order Pinales; family Pinaceae; genus Pinus; species Pinus tabuliformis. The sequence continues at coordinate 574,212,942 of CM062807.1, forward strand.
CTACCAGGGTGCGCTGAGCGAGAAATTCCAAATGGCAGTGTCATTCTGCGAGGTGTACAGACAATGGAAGCTTCCATAATCTTCCTCAATGACACTTGCCTCACTGAGTTCGACCAAGGATGAGTAAGAGGCTCTCAGCCTCCAAGTGGAAGCAATAACTGACAGAGAGAAGCCACAAGTCAAAACATAAGCTGACTCATCCTCTCTTCTTACATCTATATATGGATCCCTCATCCCAGAGATCCGGAGGCTGGAATTTTGTACTTTGCAGAGAATTGCTGTTGGTTTGAGATTGAGATTAGTGCATTGGGTGATTTATGCTCTGTTGGAGGTGAGGAAGGGATTCCTTTGCTGGGAGGTAGATGCTGGATCGGGACTCACTTGGTTGTATCTCCTCTTTGACTTTCTTATCATATCAATAAAACTATTTGAGTTTCTTCTACATGCTTGTATATCAGTGATGTTTTGTTATATTTGCATGTTTAGCTTAATCTGATCCTGAGCTTTTTATTAATGTAAATCTATATCTTCGTGTAGTTTCTCTCTTCTGTGATCTTGCAGGAGTTTAGTGAAGCTGGGCCAGTAAGGGAGCAGGCAGCGGGAAGTGAACAAAGAGAAGAGCGATTGGATCAACAAACTAGCGAAAGACACAGGTTAGTTACATCCTTCCTCTTCATTTACATTTCATAAAGAAGAATACTCAGGTAGTTTTCCTTGTTTGTTGCTAAGGCACTTTCACACCTTAGAGTGGGATAGGGGCATTCTGAATAGATACTTTTCCCAACAACAGAATGGCGACTCCGCTGGGGATCGTATCTAGTTAGTTTATTTGTGTTTCTATTGTTGTTCTTCTCATAAACTTAGGAGTGGCGAATCGAACTGCATTTGCCATTTACAAATGCAAAGTAGAGATCTGCTACTCTAGTCCATTCGCTGAGCCTGTTTATGATCTGAACAGCTGATCCACAAATTCTCTAACTGCCCTTTGTGATAGCTCTTAGTCCTCCTTTAAATCATCTCTCTAATTGTACCTTATTGATAGCTTTTATCCGGCCAAAAACCATAGATTAAACTGCAAACCGTGACCCAGAACCCAGAGAAAATTCTCATTTCTGCTTCAGCGTAGGCTCTGTGAAGAGGTTCTTCATTTCAATGCAGGTCCCGAGAGGGCTACCTTCGTTGAAATTCAGTTTCTCTGTGCAAAAGGTGCGCTAATCAGCCTTTGCCCTGTGCAGCAGTGGTTCTTTGCTTCATTTTGTTCAGTTTTATCTCTGATTTTTGCAGCCTGTTATTAGTGTGTGTACCTATCTGAAAACCCCTTTTCTTTGCCTTAATTCCGCCTCAGTTGTATAAAAGAAACTGTATTTGTTTTTGTGTATTTGTTACATCATTTGCAGTTTCCCATTACAAAAGTAAACTAGTCATACTGTCGCCCTTAGATCTAGACCTGTCGTAAGTGTCGTTTTGATCTTAGGAGTAAATTTGTTTGCTGTTGACAGTTGATTGTGCTTTTACTTTTGTCTTTTGGTTTGAATTTGTGAATTTCTAGTGTCGAAACAAGTGTTTACTTCAAAATCATAAAGTGTCGTAATCGTCTTTTTGATTTCGAAAAGAAGCTTGTTTGTGTTTTTCACTTGAAATCGAATTCAAATTTGTACAACAACTTTCTTTTTAGGCATCAATATTAAGAAAGTGAAAACAAATACATGCACAAGTGCATTTGCATTTTGACAGTTTTTATGGTTTGATTTAGGAAAAGTGCATTTACAGTGTGCTCTATACTCTTTGAGAAAACATTGTGTCTTTCCTTTCCCTTTGTAGCTAGGATTTTCATGGTTGAAAAGAGATAAAAGATTGCTTATCATCTTTAGACTGCATTTAGGAATTATATCTACATCTCGTGGTGATCCAAAAAGGCAAACTTATAAGAAAGATCAACCTAAAATAAATTGAATGAACTTAACAACGCTTTGTAACTTAACGCACAACATAGAGGTCTAGGCTAGAGACGTGTTCCGGCGTCGTAAAGCCTGGTAACTGTTGTCCTCACTGATGGTTGGGTGATTCCTCCACTGTGAGACGATAAGTGCCAGTACGGATTGAGCTCCCACGTACCGTCGAGTATATATTGGGAGACCCCTATAGGCATAAAACCTTTATCCATAGGAAGTCGTGTCGGCCGCCCTACTGATCGCAATGCACTGAACACAGCATTCAGGAAGATTGACCACCCGTACCTTAAAAAGTATTCTGCGGTTTTGTGATTGGTTTGGCACACCCTCTACCTAGATCTCCAGAGCAGTCCCTTTCGTTCCTTTTCAGACTCCTTAATGGAAAAGGTCCATCTGAGCACTTGTCACTTCAGGCTCATTAAAAATCGAAGGAGACTAGATCATCTTTTGATTTTTCTTGACTCTTTAAAATTGAAAAAGCAAGTTGTGTCCAAGCGTCGTTAAAATTTATTTTAAACGGAATATTCATACCCTTTTTCCTGCGTTGATCTTTAGGTTGAGGAAATGGAGCCTACCAACCAACGAATTCCCCTTGGTGGAAATCCTAGTCCCTTCTCCTCTTGGGGAGAAGTTGGTGCGCCCCATATGGCCACATTGTCGCTTCCAGGACTGACAATTGGCTTGCCAGTCTGGTTCTTCTCAACCAATGTCGTTCAGAACACCACTATTCCTGAACAGTCGAATCGGCAGTTAGACGAGTCCAGGGTTTCCCACCAACCTTCTACTTCCTCTAATTCTTCCTCTCTTCCTTTCTCTTCGTGTGACGAGACTGGTAAACCTAAAAACCAAGTTCCTAAGGAGAAAAATGAAAAGAAGAAGAAAGAGAAAACGAAGAAGGAGCCAAAGGCAAATAAGGGAAAACAAGTGTCATCTGATGAAAATCCACACACAGCACTGACCAGGTCTAAATCGCCATGTGTCATTTGTAGAGGAGACCACTTTCACAGAGATTGTCCTTGCATCCCTCGGATACTAAGGGACTGGTCTCCTCGTTTGCACAATCTAGTGTCGTCAACCTCTGATAGCCATGTTGAAAGCACACCGTCAACTAGCGAAAGTGAAGTCCCAGGACAAAAAGGGAGGGCTAGACCTCCCTGTAGACTGTGCGAAGGAAACCATGCCCTCCACCATTGTCCCTTCTTAGACAAAGCTAAAAGAGTTTTGGATGATCGTCCGGTTTCACCGTTACAACTTCCTCCTAGATATAAAAAAATCTTGCCGAGTCCTTCGTTAGTTGAGAATCCAGCTGGCCCGCTCAAGTGGTCAGCTGAAGCGCCCTTCATTGAAGATGAACCGGTTGAATCCATACCCGACGAAAGTCAAAAGGTCGAGGCAGCAGTTGACCCGGTCTTGCCTTCAGAGGATTTATCTTCGAATGACACAGTCCCTGAAGAGAACAAGGATGACACCGTCCAAATTCTCTTCATCAACACAGACTCCGACGAACACGGGGGCAATCTACCCATTCCTTTATCACAGGAAGGAAGTTCGTCAGAGCCGTACCCGGCCGTCTACTCGGTCCCACCTCCAAGCAACCTAGTTGTCTCCTTCGACTGGAATCAACTAGGCAAACCCCGTTTACCAGCAAGCATACCATTCAGAATTATCATCCAAATATACAGAATGGTTATGGCTGGCACCATAATTGATGAGGGGGCATCTGTGAGTATCCTTTCCTCTACTGCTTGGAAAGCGCTTGGTTCGCCATCGCTTTTGCCTGAGATGAGAAATCTGACAGGCTTTGATAAAGGAACCAGTCGACCTTTAGGGATCCTCCCCAATGTGCCCATAACATTGAAAGGGAAGACCGTTCAAATGAATGTGATGGTCGTTCAAGGACCCTTGGATTATAACCTACTCCTTGGACGAGACTATATATATTGCATGGGAGCCATCGTCTCCTCACTCTTTAGAGTAATGTGTTTTCCACACGAAGGAAGAGTGGTCAAGCTCGTAGACCAGCTTTCATTTCCCAGATCACGCATCACAAATAGTCATATACCATCCCTAAATGGTCTCTTCATGCAAGAAATGTCTCAACCCACGGTCCGTCCTCCCGATGAGCGCGAGTAATTCGGAAGGATATGACTGGAACCCAGGGGGCATGTGTCCTGGTCTGCTTCGGCAGGAAAACTTTGGGTATAGGGTAGGTTTCCGCGGGAGAATATGACGAGTCTGTACCCCGCCCATGCTGGAAGAGGGTTATTCTAGAATAATATTCTCTTGTCAAAGTTATGTAAGTTGGGTCGGCGCCGCTTACCTTTGTTTATCTAGGTAGACATCGTCGAAGAAGTGTTTTGTTTGCACCACAAATAAAACAGACATTGAATAACCTGAAAGAGGTAGGCCTTTCCTGGTAGAACAAATGTTTTATCTGAAAATTGAGGGGTAACTTTGAAATCGTACTTTATACCTGGGGGCATGCAAACCTTTTGGAGTGCAAGCAAGGGGTGGCTATTTATTTTTTAAATTTTTAGGACCTCTAACCGTTTAAACTCGTAGGATTAGTCGTTTCCGAACTTGCATAAAGAAAGGATGCGGGGCAAAGCTTTGTAAGGTGCAAGCTCCATAAAAAATGGCATCTTCAATGAGACATTCTTATCATATGACTGGATTAATTAAGCAGTTTTAACACATAGTTCATGCTCGTTAAAAAATAAACATAAGATCGAGCAAGTGTTTCAATCTGTGTTTAAGCTTGTTAAAAAATGAACTATCCTCCGGTAAATAACCACCGTGAATGTAACATTATCAGCCATTAAAGCCTTGGTCGTGTTCGCACCGTCACCTCCACTTTTCCATTGGCCGATCATTCACCTCCATTTGATTGTTTACCCATTTTGAGGAACAGCTGCGAAGAGTGATTTCATTAGCCATCCTTGTGACACTGCCGTGATTGGAAAATTCTAACCCTTACCTGGAATCAGCTGCTACCCATTTTATCACTCGTTCCTCAAAAGACAAGCCTTCTTTAAGCTCTTTTCATCTGACTCGTAAAATATGAAAAGATTGCCGAGTTTTGGCCTTCCAGCTCGTTAAAGCGACCGGAAGTGCTATCACTCCTCTAGATTTTAATCTTTTTGGACCTGAGGGATTATTGCACAAAAAGATCGAGCGCTTGTTTTGTTTGGCTCATTAAAACTATCGAAAATTCATCCCTTCTGTATTGTTTTATACTTTTTCGGACAAGGGATTAGATGATGAAAAAGGAATTTCGGAGTTAACTTTACGTACCTTTTCAGACTCCCTAAAAAGGAAAACAACCAAGTTATCTTTGTCGTTAAACTCGTTAAAAACATTAATAGCGACAAACTTGTCTTTAGACGAGAACGAGTTTCACTATCGTTAGGCTCGTTAAAACATAGCGATGGGTTTGCCTGAATGGAAAATTATAGAAAAAGCATATGTTATCCTCCTCAAGCTTGACAAAAATAAAGAGGTACTGGTCAGCAATGACTGGGGAAAATTTGGGAAGAAACTCAAAGAAACTTTATTGGTAGCAAGTCGCTCTTGAACATGACACTTCCACTCTGTGCCTGAGTCGGGTTGGGTTGTTTCATTCACCGGTCACATCACCATGGTCTCGCCATACCATCCACATTTGGGGTAAATGCTACCAATCCATCATATAAGTGTTGCCGATATGTTCAAGAGAAGTCATCCAGAGAAGTCACTCGTGTCCCATCCACTACCATACATTATACTTCATTCTTTCATGACCGCCACCTTGAACCATATATCATCAGATTGTTTTCACCTCCTTCAAAATCATTTGCTCCGTTCCGTGTCATTGATGTGGGATACATCAAGGCCCTCCTTTGACGGATCGCTTCTTGTCGACATCAGCTCATTATCCAAGACGTTGATCTAGGAACACCCCCTTCAGTACTTTGAAGCTTGCATGCCTCAATGGCAAGTTTCTCACTTCCGGCGACAGGTATACATCAATGACCTTCGACCGAAAGATTTTGCGTGGTGTTCGACGCCAAGTCCTTTATTCACACCACGTGAATTGTACTGCAATACCTTGAGGGTCATTATCATTATCGGTGATTCCTCTCGCGCTTGTTAACAGTTTACATCATTGACTGGTAATCAAGCGATGTCTTTCCATGTTCGACTTCAAAACATTTCTCACATGGATCGACTTGTACTTAGAGTGAAGATCGGATGAGATTGAAGACCCCGGATCTAGTTTCATCCATCCGGGCTGCGATATATATTCAGGAAAAATAAAGACATTGACATGTACAGCATTGCAGAACAGATAATCATCCTACCAAAAGGATGATGATTTCATCAGAATCATCAATCTACCATCAGACGATTGTCTGTCCTATGCACATAAGAATGAATTTATAAAGCTGAGCATGGGAATGCCCGCCTCAGCTAGATCATGAAAATAGTATGAAAAATAATGTATTGTATTGTATCTTATTACAGGTCTCCTCCCAGCATTGAAAGAACTTCAGATCCTCCTAATAAAGCATTTCACCCGATAAACGGCCTCATACTTTAGGGGGCAACTGTTATAGACATTTTTTTGCCTTACAGCTTTGAGCATGAAATGTCCATAATCCAAGGGATCCAAAGTCCATAAAAGTGTTGTTACTACCCCTAAAGAAACAAGGTCAACCAATGACAGCTTCTCCCAGAAGTTCTCCACCAAAAACTACTCAGAATCAGTCAAATCAGGATCAATTCAAGTGCTCCACTAGTTTCCTGCGTTGCAAAGCACCCCAGTACACTAGCTAGGTGCGTTGCAATGCACCTAAATGCACTACCAGGGTGCGCTGAGCGAGAAATGCCAAATGGCAGTGTCATTCCGCGAGGTGTACAGACAATGGAAGCTTCCAGAATCTTCCTCAATGACACTTGCCTCAATGAGTTCGACCAAGGATGAGTAAGAGGCTCTCAGCCTCCAAGTGGAAGCAAGAACTGCCAGAGAGAAGCCACAAGTCAAAACATAAGCTGAATCATCCTCTCTGCTTACATCTATATATGGATCCCTCATCCCAGAGATCCGGAGGCTGGAATTTTGTACTTTGCAGAGAATTGTTGTTGGTTTGAGATTGAGATTAGTGCATTGGGTGATTTATGCTCTGTTGGAGGTGAGGAAGGGATTCCTTTGCTGGGAGGTAGATGCTGGATCGGGACTCACTTGGTTGTATCTCCTCTTGGACTTTCTTATCATATCAATAAAACTATTTGAGTTTCTTCTACATGCTTGTATATCAGTGATGTTTTGTTATATTTGCATGTTTAGCTTAATCTGATCCTGAGATTTTTATGAATGTAAATCTATATCTTCGTGTACTTTCTCTCTTCTGTGATCTTGCAGGAATTTAGTGAAGCTGGGCTAGTAAGGGAGCAGGCAGCGGGAAGCGAACAAAGAGAAGAGCGATTGGATCAACAAACTAGTGAAAGACACAGGTTAGTTACATCCTTCCTCTTCATTTACATTTCATAAAGAAGAATACTCAGGTAGTTTTCCTTGTTTGTTGCTAAGGCACTGTCACACCTTAGAGTGGGATAGGGGCGTTCTGAATAGATACTTTTCCCAACAATAGATAATATGCCCTTATTGTTGTGTGGAAATCCCTTGTTGCAACAAAGGTTTCCCTTGTGGTCACAAAGGTTACCCTCGTTGTTGCAAAATCTGCCCTTGTTGTTGCAAGGGTACTTGAATAGTGCCCGGAAAATTACCGAACTGAATTTGGCCATAGCGAGGCTGGATGTACTGCCCAAGCGAGATGGTGTAAGGTTGATTAACCAATCCTTGAGAACCGTATGGAACGTAAGGGTTTTGGTATTGGACCTAAGCCCCATAAGGCTGTTGATACTAAACATCGTTTGATCTAAACGGACCACCAGAATTCTGAACCTATTGGTACTTGACATTGCTTGATCCAGTAGGGTCAACAGGGTTGTAAATAATACCAGAAGAGCGCTAGTTTATACCAAGCATGTGAGCCGCTTACATTAGTGGCACCTGACACCATAGAGACATTCAGTATCCACCCCCTAGGCAGTGGCACAATCTGGCCACTGACTAACGAGATAGAGGAATTGGGAGAGACAATCTTTGAAACCACCAGTTGTGACTGACACGTAACTGGGATTGATGGTACAAGAGTGTTTGGGATGGTGGGTTCCACTGGGACAAAAGTAACAACTGGTTGGGAGGTCATGTTCATGGCGAACGGACCTAACGTAGGTCTAACGCCTGATGCCCAAAAAAGGTTATGGTAGAGTGATGAGGGACTCGGTGTTCCTAAAACTAAGTGCCCTAAAGACACATAGCCGGGTGGCAAGCTAGCGGAAATACCTTCTGAATAAGGGAAACCCTCGGGAGGGAACTGCAACTGCAATTCTTCCCCCTCAACAGTGTGTGGAGTTGAGACTTCAGACTCATCCAAAGAAGTGACTGGAGCATCGCCCTCAGGTTCCATGTCTGGAAACAAACGACGACAGATAGCCAAACGTGTAGTAGGGTATAGTTCCAAAGGAACACTCGGCTGATCGTACGGACTGTAAGGGTGTTGTGGTGATATCTCAACAATGTCAAATAGAGGGTTTAGAGGATAGATAACCAGTCCAAGCTGACCATCAGTGGACGGCGAGTTCTCTAGAGTTGGAATGGGATTATCCAGAGATTCCGGGTCAAGTCTAGTAGATGACAGTGAATCGAAAATAGGTGGAGGACGAGATGATAATGGTTGAAAACTAAAAAAAAATGTGAGTTCAACATTTTGGTCCTCAAATGGCTCTTATAACTTAGGAAGTGACTCATCAGACAATCTTTTAGATGGAGGAGAGGAAGAGGGAATGGGTGAACTAGATGGTTCAACCACGATGACCTTGTCTTAGCCGACAAAACAAATAAATTCAAGGATTTAAGATGTCCTTTTAAGGGAACTCATGATTTGGTCAAAAAATCTAACAAGATGATTTGGATCATGGGCAATCAATTATTTAAGGTGCATAAAAGATAGATGTTCTTTCATTTTTAAAGAGTCGAGAAAGACACAAAGATGACTCTATCGCTTTTGATTGGAAATGATCTTGGAAGTACAAGTGCTCGGATGCTCTTTTAAATTTAATGAGTCAAAAAGATCAAATGACTACTTTGGATGATCTAGGTAAACAGGATTACCAAGCAACCGTGAACTGTAGAATACCTCTTGGCGAACCAAGAAGTACAAGCAGGAAATATCCCCAAATGTTGTGTTCGGTGTATCACGTTCACAAGGCGACTGACGTGGCTTCCTAAGGATAAAAGTATTGCAGCTTAGTGGGGTATCCTATTATATGTGCGATGATACGGGGATCACAAATTTGTGCTAGCGATGTCTAATTCCAAAGCTAACAACAGTTGTTAGGTTTACAGACGCTGGAACACGTCTCTAGCCTAGACCTTCTAGATGTTATTGTTAATGTCAAATGCACCTTAGGTAAATTGAATTCATTTTAGAGTTGATCTTGAGTTAAGTTTCATTTTTCAAGTCTTAGCGATGCTACTCGAAAAACCTAAAATGCAACTAAATGAGACAGGACCCTTTCAATTCAATTAAATGCCTACACTAGAGAGGGTAGAAACTACTCAATCAAATGAAAACAATCAAGCAAATGAAAATGAAATGATTTTTCACTACTTCACTTTTTGAAAATAAATTAATGAAAAATGCATTCGAATTCCTAATTTCCTGACAACCACTTATCTATTAGTCCTTTCGAAATGAAAATTTTTCTCTTCCTTTTCAAATGATGATGCAATTCTAGTTTCTAAAAGATGCGAATCATAATGAAGCAATAAGCTAGAATTTCATATTTTATCATGAAACAACGAAACAAACTTTCGAATACAAAATTTCAATGAAAAAAAAATTCGAGACTATGAGCTCTTCAAGAAGATGAAAACATGAAAAGGGAAGTTCGTTCAGATCAACTAAGAACCAATTTTTCCAAACACAACACTCACAATGTAATCTATGTTGGAAAAAAATGTTCAAACTAGTAAAAAAAAAATTTCAAACTTGTGCAAAAGGAGGTCAAAGTCGTAAGAGGGACCAAAAATAAATTCAAGAAGCAGACACACCCACAACCATACTCGATGAGTCCATAAGCTATTGACTGGATGACTAGCCAGATGTCCTAGTGTCGCTAGCCACTCAATGACTCAATCAATCAAACAACAAGATGACAAACCTATAAGCAAGCAAAACCAAATGAAAAGTAGCTTTCTAATCAGGGAGAAAAACAATCAAAAGGATCACAGGGTCAAAAACATAAGAGCAGAACACACTGGCCAAGATTGGGATCTAGCCCTAATCTTCACTTACAGGAATCGACGCGACTGCGTAACTGACAACAAGCGCCAGAGGAGGGTCAACGCGACTATTCCTCTACAATTCATGCTGATTAGAATGACTATCAGCTAATTAAACGCGCTATCCAAAGAAACTAAGAAAAAAATTAAAACAGGGATTAGATATGCTACTATGGATTTTAGAATTAAGCCAGTAAGCAAGGGAAAAGCAATAGATAAGGGAAAATGTGAAACTAGCAAAGTTCTCATGAAATCATGAAATCCAAAAAAAACAAAAAGATGTCTCCCCAATGGAGTTGCCAATTTGTGGTGAAGTAAAATTATAAGTGCAGACATGAACGAATTCCTCTAGCCCGATAATGGGTCTAGCCACAACATATACATTCTATGGAAGATTCCCTTAGGTTAGAATCAATTAAGAGGACCTACCTCTTGGTCACTTATCCTGCTTGATGATATCCTTGCTTGCTCGCTCCAACAATCTCTCGCTTGCTTCTTAAAGCTCCTGAAACAAGTAAACAACAACAACACACAAACATAATAATAGACAAATTGCAATTCAACCTACTTAATGAGTTAAGAAGCATCAATACATGAATATGTAATATTACGAAACATGTAGGAAATAAATCGATAGTTGCATATATTAATATCAAAGAGAGACTAAAACCATTTGCCTTGACATCATAGTCTTCCGCTGACAAGACCTGGTTCCCACACACTTCTGCGAGCACTTCATGATGGCTTCAAACAATAATAGTTTAAAGACTCTTCCCTTTAGGCTTCACTCCAAACCAAACACACTTCTCCCTCACACAACTAAATGGCTACAACTAGTAATAGCTTGCCTGTCTAATTCTGATTTTCACACCAATCACTCTAAATATGACTATAACATTCACACTAGTTTGTGCTTGGGAAAAAGGGAGGTTTATATAGGAAGTATTGATGGGAGATGGATCCTCTTCTCATGGGAGAAGGACTTATCCCTTGAGGTAGTTCCATCATTATAGGGGAAAGGAGCCCAACCTGTCATCGTCGACCCCATCTGGCCAAACGATTCACCATACTTCCGTTACGGAGCTTCTAGAGATGGAAGCTTCAGCTCTAATTTAAAAAGGTTTCCATAACAAGACCAACGTGATTGGAACACAGTTGAGTCGCACCGATCGGTGCACTGAATAGTTCTAATCTCTACACATCGGCGCAGGGAAGATAAATGCCATTAGCGTCGGTCTTGTAAATTGGGAAAAATATAGGTTTCTGGGGAAATGGTGGAAAAGGGAAATGATCCACTCATGAAGAGGGACATAATCGAAGTGTCTTCATGAGGGAAAAACATGTGAGGTTCACTGTAGAGGTCCTCCAGTATCAAGGAATGGGGAGTACAGGGATAGTGACAAAATGTTTTGTAACACCTGCCGACCAAACATTAAGTTGGTCCATAGGACTGTTGCATAGTTGTTTGGAGGAAAAATGGTACCTGTTGGTCACAATATTACAAAGGTTCATTACATGTGAAGGAAGGTATTTGTTGTCTTACTTTATCACATTATATTACTGTTACACTTCTCTGGGAATAGAGGAATTAATTTTCGCTACTTTTTGCATCAAATTTTACATAAAATGGGCATAGGGGGTCAATCTGACAGTAAAAACCCTAAAACTACCACATATCTCCATAGTTTGATTAAGATGATAATAGTAGCAAAGCTGAGAAAAAGGTGGAATTCCTAGGTGGACTTCCTAATTGAGAATTTTCCAGGGGAAGAAACATAGATTAAGGGTTGACAATGACTTATTAGCCCCATGTCGAAGAATTCAAGCTTGAAGTATTAGACTCCTCAGAGCTCTAAACCTAACCCTAGTCCAACAATAGAGTCTACCTTTCCTCCAAAAGGGAACCTCACAGAAAAATCTCAGGAAGTAATTCTTAATTCCAATGTCCTGGATAAGCAATCAATGCCAAAGTCAGAGAAAGGAAATAGGTGGAAAGGGGAAAAGTCCCAGAAACACAAACCTAGGCATACTGAAGGAATTTCTATTCAAATTCATGTAGTCGACGAGAAGGAACCTCTTCTAGAAGCTGAAATCCCCATTTCCAAAGCCACTAAACTGCACTTTGAGAAGGTGAAATCCACCCTAAAACGGAAATAGAAGCTCTTTCAAACCAATTTAAAATTGATTACTACTTCCTCCCTTGCACCCAACAGAAACCTCGATCGCTCTCTGACGTCAACGTCGCACGAGGGGTATGAGTAAGCCAATGTTGCCTATCTCAGATAACCAAAGTGTGGAACCTGTCGATGTTTTTTCCTCTCATGATCTGGACACTGAAGAGCATGGTCCAAGGAATGAAGAAATGAAAACCCATCTATTTGAAGAAAGTATTCGATGGTAAATTGATCAAGATTTGTGAACAAATCCCCACCTCAACACCACTCAATGGGAGTACTAGTAATAAGAAGCAGGGCTCTAACCCTGATCAAAATACCACTGGCCTAGTTAAAGGTGGGACAACTTTCCAGCAATCTGTGGCATCCGTTCAAGCACGCCCTGCTATTGATGAAGAAGACCTGTAGCTACTTGTGGCTAAGCTATAGAAGTAAAACAAGAAACTGTGGGAGTGCGCACACAAGTATAAGGTTTTGTTTCGTTATGTACTAGATGTAAATAATTAGTATTGGGACACCAATATTTCTCTGATATCTCCAAAGGATGCATTAATGGAGAAGAACAAACAACTGATCTGTTGGAATTCAGATCAACTAAAACCTTTCAGGAAACATAATGTTTAGAAGTTGGCCCTACTTTTTCAAAGTCTTCAGTAATAGCTAGTCGTGGCTTTGAGGTTTTAGTTAAAGCAACATGAATTTGAAGTATCAATTCCTCCAATTTTGTCTTTTTGGTGATGCATGAGGGCATGCATTCGTTTAGGCATGTGGGGATGTTGGAGCCCACCTTTGTACCCATATGCACATATGTTTTTACTCTTTTTACCTACACATTACTCTAGTTTTACCATTTTTGTACTGCAACTTCACTGACAAAACCCTAACACTTTGTGACTAGAGGTAAAAAAAACTTACTTAGCATTATTTTTAGTGTTTTTTATTAAGTTTAGGTAGATTCATAAGATCATGCTTATTGGGTTATTTCTAACTAACTATCACTTCAAATCCTAGACTTGAAATATGTTGATGGTAGTTGGAATTTCAACATTTGGATAAAGACACATGGAGATATACACCTAATCATCCAAAGAGTTATTCACCATTCTGTACCTAAATCTTGTTTTGTGACTTTGTACTCAACTAAGTAGTTCGTCTTCAATGACTCTGCATGATTTCGTACTTAATACAGTAGTAAAATATTCATAGGATATCTTGGGTTATTAGATACCAATGTCTTCTTGCCTAACATGGATAACGATTTTCCAAAATAGGACACAGTCTACCTAAGCATCGACCATGAGAAGGATATCATAAGGTCCATAATAGTTTGATGTTATAAATGTTTGCTATGTATAGAGTAACTAGTTAAGTTTAGTCTTCATTGGTTTTCCTTTTAAGGCTTGATGCATTTGGTATTTAGCTAGCAATGAAAAATTATTGATCAATTTTGTAAGGAATACTCTATCCAAGAGATTGCAGTATGAAATTTGTATTGGCATTTGAACTTTAATCTAAATTCAGCTACAACATTAAGTTTTCTTGTGAGTATGATGGTTGTGCTTTAAATTTTATTCTCATTAAGCTAATCTAAGATTCTCTAGAAGTGGCAAGAACCCACCACCTCTAGAAACAAGTCTTACAATTAGTTTAGATCTTAGGATTATCTTGGTTCAACTAGTTTGTAGTGGAAATCTTGCGTGAAGGATTATTGATCAGGTTTTTGGATTACTAGTTCGACTATGTACTTCAATTCATATTGTGGTGTCATAGATCTGAATTCACAAAAGTAAATCTCATTTCTCGTTTTACATAAGCCAATCAAGGTCTTGCCGGGTAATGATTTTGGAATTTCATTGTTTCCTTTGTGAAATCCTACCCTATAGAAGCATTTATCAAGTATTGTTAATTTGAGTTTACAATTGAAACCGCGGAAGTAATTTAAGTTTATACTCTACATGCTTCTGAACTTTATAATGTCATGTTTGAATATGAATGCTCAGATATATCTAGTTTCACATTCCTTTGATTGTAGATACAATACAATGAGGGAAGGGTTGAATTGGAATTGAAGTTTGGTGTGCATCAATATAGGATTTCCTGAGTTTTATTATGATAGTATTAATTTAAGATTCGATTTTCCCAATTTTTATCAAAATAACATTTGCGTTGAACTTCGTTGCTGTGGAAATGAATAGAGGTATGCATTTTCCTTATCAAGTCAAAAGTAGTAGATTTGTGTGATCCGAGATTTAGATCTAGTGTTCATGTTTTTAATTAGAATAGGATTCATTGTTTTGATTAGCATCTAAGTGTGTTAATTGATTTTTTCTTTTATTTGACATGGTTTTAATTCTGTAAGTAGTTTATAAGCATTTCATAATTAGTGTGTCAGTTTGATTTAATTGTCAAGAAATTTAGTGTTTCGAAGAATGATTTGTTTGGTTTAGTTTTTAAGCTCTGAGTTGTTATCTCTTAGAATTTTCCTTAGAAGTTATTAGAAGAAGGAAGAAACCAAGGTAATCACAAACCAATCTTTTAATTATAGGTTCTAGCCAACCTATGACTCAGAGAGGGCTCTCTCTATATAATTTGACTCTGTTTCATATGGGATTTTAGGC
This sequence comes from Pinus tabuliformis, assembly GCA_031772625.1. Lineage (NCBI taxonomy): Eukaryota > Viridiplantae > Streptophyta > Pinopsida > Pinales > Pinaceae > Pinus > Pinus tabuliformis. The sequence continues at coordinate 574,228,075 of CM062807.1, forward strand.
TAGTTCTTAGTGTTCTTTGGGGTTTTGGTTTTGATTTGAAGGTTGGGTGGTGGAATTATTAGAGCAGATGGATATAGCTAGGTATTCAAGCCATTGGGCTATGGAGTCAACAAATGGATAGCAAGACTATCACAATTCATTAAAGGGAATGTTCACACGGCATGCTAGCATAGCAAAATGAAAATATTTAGGCCTAATGGGTGAAGATATTCTAACCAGGGTGAAAGGACACTGAAGAATCCTTAAATCGAGTTCAGAATGGAGAACAGAGGATAATCATGAACACAGGGCAATTAAGAACCCCTTGCTATAGATCACAAGAAGTCACCTAAACTAAGGAGCAATTAAGAATTCCTTAACTTAGATTTGTGAAGAAAACATATAATAATGCATAACAGTCAAGGCAGAGTGCATTTAAGCAGTTTCAGAAATATCATTCCACGGTATAACATTTAGATTTTAGAGATACATAAAGATTATGAAAAGCTTGAAGGAATAAAACATTGAACATGAGAGAATACTTATTTATATTTCGCTTTACAAAAGAATCCTGTAAAATATCTGACCTTTATTCCTTGATCCAGTAAGCCAATCTAGTCATTGATACAATAGAATTTCTGATTCGAGAGAAAAAGTCTATAGAAATGTTTTGGAATCCACCCTACATACTTCAAATTGTGAAGTATTTATACAAAAACATATTACAAAATATCTCAAAACAACTTGAGATTTATTCTAGGAAATACAAATATCTTCTAGCACGAAGATAGAGACAGCTAATGAACTGTTTCTTGTTGTCCCTTTAATTATGGTTGTGCTGGTCTTTATGGTTGAGGTGTAGCCCTTTATGTTGGCTGATAGTTGTGGCATTTTTACATTGGAGTCTTCTTTACTTTGATCTTTCATTTGATACTCTTTGACCCTGCTACTCTTTGACCTTGTCGTGCTAATTTTACCTATTTTACTTTGTTGCCTTCATTTTTTCTGGACAATAACTTTCAGCGGTTTATTTATCATAGTAAATATGTCATTGTCTCCGACCATTTTGCATTTGGTAATTTCACATTAACCATTCTCCTGTAAATCTCACCAGCCTCAGTATATTTAGCAAAATTTGGCTTCGTGAGGAACAAATGTTTTACCTCATGCTCAAGGAAGAACAAGTTCTCAAATGTGTCATATAATACTTTGCCCATTGGCAAGGCTTTAATGGATAAAGAGCTGGCTTGTTCCTTAGCCAACTGTTTGAGTGTGTTGCCATAGTCCAATTTTGTCATGAGTTTATCATTGATGACCATAGCGCTAGGCAGACCCTTCTCCCTCAAAATTTGAAATTTAGCCATGAACCTATCGATGGCTACCTGTATATTGTGGCACTTTTCTTCCAAATTAAGCATAAGGTTCCTTTTAGAAAGGACCTTCCTTATTTCTAGAATCGTGGCAGTTTTGTCTTCAATGTTTAGCTCATGTAGCTCATATTTGTTTTTTCTATTGAGGAAATGGATGAGTTTGTTTACATCCTTAGGCTTATTTCCCAATTCCTCCTTCACTTTTTGGATAGCTTCAGTAGCTATCTTTACTAGCTCTGTCTGCTCGAAAATAACTTGGATTGATGGCCAAATATCATTAACAGAGTCAATGATATTTGCCCACAACATTTCCTTGGTTTGTCCAAGTGGCTTCTCAAGTGTCAAGTCCTTTTCCAGGATTCTGATCCTCTCACCCATTCTCTGGACCCTTTGTGTTTACACTTTCTGCTTGAGTTGGGCAAGTTTGTAGTAAGTTTCCAAACTTTCCACCTTCTCCTTCAATCTTTTCATCTTTGTAGCCTAGTATTTGGTGAATTTTGGTTTAAATACCTGGAACTGGTGTGAATTGGTTCTGAACAGGGTGGCTGGCAATTGCAAGTGATTGAATGGGCTTCATATATGTTGCAAGGTCGACTATGTTATCTGCGGCATCTTTGGATTGAAATTGTACGTTGGTTGACAGCTTCAATGTTTACAGGTGTCATCCATGTGTATATAGGCTTGCAGATGAAATTTAAGCGAAAACAAACAATATTGGGGTTTTTGGCTTTTATACACAAAAGTTATTTTTTTGGCACGTACGGGGTGAATAGTGGTTAATTTGTCACATAGCGGGAGGGCGGTAAGCAGTTTATTGCACACTGCTTTTTGGCGCTCAGTGGTATTTGGGAGGGGCCGCTTGATTCCACTCATTGGATGACACATAGCATTGGGGGCTAGGGGGGAAACCACTTTATTGGGTGGGTACAGGACTGACGTCGGGTTGGCTCGATATGGATAAGGGTCGTCAGATGAGGAGGGGGATGATTGCATGGTGATTGGGTGGAGAAACTATGTGGAGGCTATTGGAGGGCCTGGCGGGCATTTAATTATGGTGGTATCAGGGCTAATAATGGCTTAAAGTGAGATTAGGCCATCGGGGTAATTAACGGAGGATTAAAAGGGGGCTTAATTAACTTGATCGTAGATCGACTAGTTAAAGGTTTTGGTCAAGTTTTAGGCGAAAATCTTAGTTGATAATTAAACTGGGCTGTAGGGTTGATTTATACATAGGAGTTAAATATATACGGGAAGTTGGGTTTTTATTGGGATTTACTATAAAAAAAAGTTAGTTGTTAATATGAAAAATGGGATGAAAAGGGAAAAACACTAAGCAAAATGCTTTTTTGTGAATTACATGTTTTTCACATATTTACATTAATACTTAGGGTAAAGCATCTTTGTGGGATTTTGGTATGAAAAGTGTTTTATATGGGGGGAGATTTACTTTTTCCTAGGAAAAAGTGTTTTAACCTTAGGAAAAGGAGTATTATTAGGAAAATGAATGAATTGAAGGGGGGCAAACTTTTATGAGGGGGGTCTAGTACATGATGTCCATAATTCTTTGAGCTGAGGGTCAAGTCCCTCGAAAAGTCAGAGAAATTCTCTGAGCCTCTTTGACTTAAAGGTTTATAAGTACTTTGAACTTTATTATGGGAAATTAGTTAAGTAAAGAGGTGAAATGAGTGGGGGAAGTTAATTAATTGACTTTGAAATCCATTTGCATGCTTCATTGTCCATTCATATTTGGAACATATGATGAAAAGTGATAAATATTCTTTTTGTCTAATCAATCACCATACTTCTGGAACCCTTCTTCTACTTACCCATTTACTTATTCTACCATTTTTTCTTCACTTTATTAGGGTGCATTTAAGCTAGCAAAACCCTTATCAATATTTTATTTTCTTTACATAGAAAACTATCTAAATCAAACCTTATCTCATCCAAGGGCTCAGTTTAAATAGTTGATCTCCTTTATTTACTCTACCTATCTAGTTTATCTGCCAAGATTACACTGTTTGGTCAGATTTTATTCTCTATCTATAAACATGATGTTGAAAACATGAAATAGCTAGGTTTAAACATTTTGACTATTCATGGATGGTGGCATAAATGACAAGCTGCACATAATCATTCATTAAGCATAAAAAGTAAATAGTAGTGGCATTTTGACTTGCACCCTTTCATGGTCTTCTTGTTTTCTTAGGGTTCATATTTTTCCTTTTTTGTGACCTATTTTCATTCTTTTTATCCTTTGATTATTCTTTTAGGACATACCCTCTTTACATTTTTTTATTATTTTTTTAATATGGAAAACATTTGCAGAAAGCAAAGGTATGTACAATATTACAAGGCTTAACCTTAGTCAATCAAAATTATGACTCCTATTGGTATAGGAACCTCATAGTGGCTCCACTTGGGGATGGAATTTCCTAGTGAAATGTCAAGAATTTTGTAAATCAGTAGCCTTTGAATTGTTGTTGATCTTACCTTGCAAAATTATCCTCTATGCCTCTGCATTATTGATACTTATGATAGTGAATCCTTCGAAGCTTAGGACCTTCTCTCCGGCTTCAACTTCAATGACCACCACCCAATCCAAACTAAACTTTTTGAAAAAAAGTGGAATATGTACAATCGAAATAAAAAATTAGTAGTTAGGTTCAAAATAGTGTTTTAGCATCTAACCATTCACTGGTCCACCTTCTGCTTCTGTACCATCCATTTCTCTGAGGAAGAAAGCATTATTACCTCTGAAAGCATAAATGACATATGGGCCTTTCCATAGGAAATCAAATTTCACATGTTTACCTGTATCTTCCCTCCTTGAGTCCCATATTAGGAGTTTTTCACCAAGGTAGAAATCCTCACCCTTGGTCCTTTTATCAAAATCTTCTTGATCCTTTCCTACACAACCTGAGATTTGATGTACACTTCTTCCTTGGTTTGCTGTAAATGAATTGTTTGGTTGATTCTTCTTTGGATGTCATTTGGTTCGACCTGCAACTCTTGGAACAACTTCATCACTGGTGTTCTCAAGGAAGATATAAAAACAACTTCCATCCAATAAACTAGTTGCTAGGGAGAGGTACCAATTGATTTCTTTCGGGTTAGTATATCTGCCCATAAGGCATTGACTAGCCTTTTTTTCCATGTTTTCTTATTGTCCTCCAACAACCTTTTTATGATGTTCACCAAGATTTTGTTTGAGGATTCTACTAGTCCATTCCTTGAGGATAATAGGTTGTGGAATGGCCCAGGGTTATATGATACTTGTTGCAAAAATATATCATCCTTTTGGATTTAAAGGCTGTTGCATTATCAATAATGAGCTTAGTTGGACATCCAAATCTTGATAGAATGTTGGTTTCAAGGAAGGTTATGATAACATTGTCAGTGGCTTGTCTTGAAGGTATGGCTTCTATCCATTTGGTGAAATAGTCTGTGGCAGTGAGGATCCATTTGTGTTAGGCAGAGGAAGGTGGGTGAATCACACCAATGATGTCTAACCCCCATTGTTGAAAAGGTGTTTTAACAGAAATTGGTTTTAGGGGTAAAGGTAGAAGCTTTTTCTTTCCCTCAAAAATTTGACATTTGTGATAGGAGGTCACATGTTTTTCTACATCAGAAAACAAATTTGGCCAGTAGAAACTAGCTCTAAGAATTTTATCTGTAGTTGTTTTCTAGTAGAGGTGTCCTCCACAGTCACCTGCATGAAACTCTTGCAGTACTTTGTCAGATTCATATTTTAATAAACAGTTGAGAAGAATACCTTCATGATTCCTCCAAAATAAAGCATTCTTTAATATGCAAACTTTTAAGGACTTCATCTTCAAAAATCTACTTTTGGTCTTAGATAATCCCAAAGGAGCTTGTAAAATTTGTAAAACATAAATGATATCAGCATACCATGGTGATTCAATAAAGGCTTGGCTGATTAGTGGAGTCACCATCTCCTCTTCATTATCTATTTTTGCAATAAAGTTTATATCCAGGGCTTGACAGTTTGACTCAGCCATGAGCTTGGCTAAACCTTGGCCCTTGATTAACTTAGTGGGTCTGATTTCTATGTCATATTCTAAAATAATAGTAATACATTTTCCCCTCTTTCCATCTGGACTACCCTGAGTTAGGATATCTTTGACTACTAAATTGGGAACATAAGTTGTTATATTAGAATATAAAATATATACTCTAATGTCCTTGATGGCTTTGACCAAAGCAAAAGCTTGTTTTTCCATTATGTTATATTTTAAGGAGGCATCTCTCTGGGCCTTGCTAAAGAAAGCAATAGGTTGTTCATAGCCCTGGTCATTTTTCTGCAGTAAAATTCTAGCAATTGTGTGCTCAAAAGCAAAGGAAAATAAGATGAAATCTCTGTCAAATTCTAGATTGATCAAAACTGGTGTTTGTGTTAAGGCCAGTTTAATGACTTCAATGGATTTCTTGGCCTCAACAGTCCATTTTATGGTTGAATTTTTTTTCAACATATTGTTCAGTGATCTAATTAATTCTACTAGATTAGAAATAAATCTCCTAAGAAAGTTGATTTTCCCTAAGAAAGCTTGTAATTCTCTGATATTCCTTGGATGTTGTATCTGTAAGATGGATTCTATTCTTGCATAGTCTATTCGGATACCATCTTTTGAAATTATATGACCTAGTAACTTTCCATCTTACAATCCAAACAATGACTTCTTAGGGTTCAAAGAAATTCCATATTTCCTACATTTAATAAAAGCCTACCTTAGATGATCCAAATGCTGGTTGTTAGATTTTGAAAATACAGTAATGTCATCTAGGTATATCACTAGGAAATCATGAATTTCTTTGGCAATGACTATATCCATAGCCCTATGAAAAGTGGCTCCTGCATTCATTAGTCCAAAAGAAATTTTCACATACATGAATGTGCCCCAAGGAGTAGTGAAGGCAGTCTTGGCTTGGTCATCAGGATGAACCAAAATTTGATTGTAACCAGCAAACCCATCCAATAAAGAGATCCTAGCTGGCCCAACTACCCTTTGCAAAATATGGTCCATTTTGGGAAGAGGGTAATTTCCTTTAAGGGATACTTTGTTGAGGTTTCTAAAGTCCACACAGAGTCTGATCTCACTGGTTTTCTTCCTAGTTGGCACCGGATTTGAAACATAATCAGAAAATCTGATTGGTGCAATTATCTTAGCATCATACATTCTCTGGATCTCCTTTTCAATTGAAGGTAATAGAACAAGATTTATCCTTCTAAGTTTTTGTCTGAAAGGTTTTTTATTTTCTTTTATAGGGATTGTGTGTTGTATGATGCTGGTGTCATAGGATTTGAGGTCCTCATAACTCCAAGCAAATACATCCTGAAATTATTTTAATAACTCAATGTATTTTACTTTTTCAGTGGGAGGTAATGATTTAGAAAGTTTGACCAATTTTGGATATTCACCAGTGCTAATATTACACTCCTCCATATCAAATTTCAAAGGTTCAATTTTTTGTTTTCTACGGACATCATTTCAATCAAACAGGTTTTCCAAAGGGGTTAATCCCTTAGGTAAGAAATTATCTTTGAGATTGATTACTTCAGTGTCTTCATTAATTATCTCATCAATCTCAACTTGTTCTAGGTTTTCTACATCTGATTTTGTAAATTTAGTGGGACGGAATCTCTCTATCTCTTCACCTTCTATCTCATTTATTCCTATTTCATCTTTAGTGTTAAGGTCTATTGATGTGTCAATATCTATATTGCTATTTACAAATTCTTGTTCTGAAATCAAAATGTTGTTTATTTGTCTTTCAGCAGCAAATATTTGCCAGTTCTTCAAATTAACTGGGATTGCAGGCCTATGCCTTGCTTCATCGGTGTAGTGATAGTTAGGCTGAAAGGTAACTTGCAAGTGTTGGCAAACATTGCTAAACTATCAGCCTACATATTATGTTTTCTTGGAATTGCAACAACTTTGGTTTCTAAGAAAGTGTTTAGTATTTCTACAATGGTTCCTCTGTAACAACTTAATCTAGGGTCTTTTGTCATATATACAATATTAATTTGTTTTATCACTAATTCAAAGTCTCCCATGACAGTAACTCTTATAGCTCCTAGCTTCCTAACTAATTTAAGACCTAAAAGTAGTGCTTCATACTCAACCATATTATTAGTACATTTAAAATTTAGTATGTATGCATGGACTTCTGAATAATCATTCTCTAGATTGTATATCCAAACTCCTACTCCTTCTCCAAACTTATTGACTGACCCATCAAACACAAGATGCCACAATATCTCATGTTCATAATTCTTATCATCTATTTCTAGCAACTTTTCGTCGACTTGACAACCTTGTTTAGTGGAAAGTTCTAAAATTTGGACAATTCCCTTTTGTTTTGAAAATGAAATTTCTTTTAGTTTTGTATCAATACTGTCTAAAAGAGTTCCTTGTGTTTCATCAGTATTATACAAAATAAAAGAATCAATGTTTGAATGTACAGAGTAGATAAGAAAGTTTTGAGTCCGATCCTGGCTACTCACCATGTATTTCATTAAAGTTTCTCGGTACAACTTCTTGGGTTGTCTAAAAACAGAAATTGTTGCATATGACATATCAAGCTATAGAGATCCCAGAAGTTTGGCCCCCCATGACCTGGTGTTGGCCTATTGGGCCCTGACCCAGGTTTGGAAGAGTTATTTAGCCAAACAGATCCCGCAGCTACGGCCCTTTCGGCAACAGTCCGCTAAGCGCAAATTGAAGTCTCACCCGAGGTAACAGGGGAGGGTGCTGGAACCAGGTTTCCACACCCTTGGGATGTCACGATGTGGTCTGGAGGAGTCGAGCGCCATTCTGGGGCCTCGTGCCACTTTTCTTCCACATAGATCCGGAACAAGGCAATTCCTTAATACTTATTATTAATGAGTTATTATAGATCAGATCTCCTTTTTATGGTCTTGAAGAAAACATTTAATAGAGATAACCAGTGTGCGTACCCATAAAAGTTATATATTTGCATAAACTCATAACATAACCACACAAATCAAACAAATATCTCAATCATAAATTAACCAGATCCATAATAATTCAAAATCAACACTATATTTCAGAACCAACTTATCTTTATTTAACTCTTTTGCCAATACATCCAGATTTTCCCTGCGCACTCAGCTGCAGGGGTCCGCACACACAGCTGCGGACTCTTCCATGCCTCTGTGAACACAGCTGCAGAGCCTCTATCTGCTCACCAACACCCTTGACTTGAACTTATAGACACCAAAAATACTGTCTTCACAGACCCATAGCACTACAATTCATTCAAACCCAAAAAGATACTTTCTACCCTTAGAGCCTTGCTCTATTTATACATTCCCATGGTCTGTGGACCATGGGTAGGCCAACTTACTTCCTATTATTCTATATTATTTCTTGGGTGGAAAACCCTTTGACTCAACTTATTACATTTCAAGCTCCACATATTTTAGAGTTTTACAATATTTTCATCCTAACTTATAGGCTTTAAGCCCCAAAACTATTACGCGGGACCTCCGCTACCCAACAGTCCCCCAACACAATCATCATGACTCATCCCGAGTCACTTGTCAGTGCGGCGAGACACGCTGCCTAGGCTCCGTGGTTCACCTCCCTGTGAGTGATGCCCTTCGTTCTGCTGCTCCTTTGTCTCCTGCAACACTTCTTCCAACTCTTGCTTCATTGCTTCTACCAATTCTCGCAACCGATAATGCTCATTCTGATCTACTCGGTTAACACAAAACACCCCCTCATAGGATTTTAGCTCTAGCTGGGGTGTCACATATGGGACCTCCTCATACCAATGCAGCCAATTTCCAATTCCGTATCTTCTTTTCACACTGTCTGTTGCAGCTTTTGTTGCAATTTTGCAAGACCATTGTTGCTATCCGCGAGAACCCAATCTTCAAGGTACATCAGAGATGACTTTTTAACTACAATTCCACCATTTGTCTCTGTATTTATAGCCTTTTCCTTATTATGATGGTTCGCCGACCAGCCCATGGGTGAGGCCGCGGCATCTAGATAAGTTCTTCTTCGTGTCTACAAATTTTCGGCACATCTCCTACCGTCGATGCTGAACTCTGCGTAGTGCCTGCGCTGTCAACACTGTATTCTTCAAAAAGGCCTGCATCCTTGGCCATATCACAACCCTCGAGCTTATTCGTTGAGTGTAACTAATGAAGAGTTCCATAGCGGCGGGAAGGCACAATAGCTTATGGTTCTCAGAAGCACAACTCGTTCGATGGATGCCCCCTTGTGATTTATAAGTATTCAGAAATTCAAATTTGTTGGCTCCTGCCTTTTCTGGTGCCCTCATGTTAAGCCTACAGCAGATCGTTCCAGATCTGACTCGTACCCCATCTCTTAATTGCCCGCTACCCACTCCCTTTTTCCATAACTCGGACATCTAGTCATGAATAGTGACAGCAACGGTCACCTCTCTGCTTGTCAACATAGTAGCGTAGCCCTTTCCGCGCAACTACTAACCTTGTGACAAACCAAATCTATGCACACCTCGGTGGTTGCACAGTTGCCCCCTAGACTACTTTATCGTCTCCCGCTCTCTTTCAATTGGCTAGAGCGGTGAGACTGCTCTTCAGGCGGTTGGTCAGGTGGTCAGCCCACCTGTGTAGAGCTTTAAGCGACTGCCATTTACTCTTCCCAAGAAGGGGTCTCCATTGAGCTTGGCAAGCTGGACCGCGCCTCCATCTGTAACTTCTTTGATTACATGAGGTCCCAACCAATGCATTCGAAGCTTGTCAGGGAATTTCTCGAACTTGCTGTCATAGAGTAATACTAGATCATTCTCATTGAAAGTGCACACCTTGATATGGTGATCATGCCATGCTCTTTCTAGTTGCTTCTATACTTGTTGATGGAATCCGACCAAAAACCGTTCCTCCCCCAGTTCCTCCAGTTGCGCGAGTTTTTCCTCCAAGGCCCCGCGGTCTACCATGCCCGTTATTGCCGCAATTCAAAAACTAGGTACAATGTATTCCATGGGTATGACGGCTTCCTTGCCATACAAGAAAGGTGTCTAGCCTGTCAACTTCTTACACGTGGTTCAGTATGCCCATAGCATAGTAGGGATGCATAAGTCCAAATTGTTTCGCTGCGCATTATAGACCTTGGTCAACACAGTCTCCAAAATTTTGTTGAACGCTTAGACGGTCCCATTCACTTGCGGATGGTATGACGTACTATGTTGATGATAGATCTGGAATTCCTTAGTGAGCGCGCTGATCGTTTCATTCAGAAAGTGCATTCCCCGGTCGCTCATTAGAATTTTGGGACATCCAAACCGTGTCAACACGTTCTCGAACAAAAATTTCACAGCTGTAGCAGATGTGCAGTCCTTAACTGGCTGTGCTTCTATCGACCAGGTCAAGTATTTTGTCATGATGATGATATAGCATGCGCCCATCTTCCCTTGAAGTGCTATAGGTCCCACGAAGTCTATTGCCCACTTCTCAAGTAGTTGCAGCGTCATTTGTGGCTTGAGCGACATTTCATCCCTCCGTGATGGTTTCCCAGTCCGTTGACATACATCGCATGCCCGACAGTATGCTTTTGAAACTTGATGTAGAGTTGGACACCATAGTCCTGTGTGAAGAATATTTTGTGTTGTGGCATGACCCGCATAATGTCATCCAACAACCCCCCCATGTGCTTCGGCCAAGATCTATCCTCGCTCAAATTCAGGTACATATCTGCATAATATTTTGTCGTTGCCCATTTTGTAGAGGTGCCCTGCAATAATAGTAAAGTCCGTTGTGTGTATCACCAATTATTTCTTTTGCTGAATGGAATATCCCTATGGCGCATTTCATGTGGTTAAGAAGTGGATTATATCCTCAAAATGGCCATCTGCGATGCGCACTACATACATCTGTGCATCTGGTAGTCCTTCCTATAAGTTTTTGGGCTCTTCACCATTGTCAATTCACAATAGGTGATCTAGGCTTGTGTTTAGACATCCCGGCTTTATGATGGCTTCGAATTCATATTCTTGAAATAATAGCAACCACCTACAAATGCGCCCCCCCCCAACACAGGCTTATTCACTAGGTATTTTAGCATAGAATGGTCAGTATACATCTTAAAGTGTCCTTCGAGCAGATAGTGGCCATATTTTTGGAGTGCGTATACCATCACCAATCCCTCTCACTCAGTAGTGGAGTAATTCTTCTCAACTTTTGATAATCATCCACTTTCAAATGCAATCGGGTGATCAATTCCCTCCGCTCCTTGAGTGAGTACCGCACCTAATGCGATGCATCAACATGCACATGAAATTCAATGTCCCATTTTGGAAAGACCAATATAGGGCCTGATGCCATATTTTACTTAAGCATTTCCAAACTTTTATTGCATTCCTCATTCCAGCAATAAGTAGCATCCTTCTTCAGCAACTGTTCCATTGGTGCCGTGATCTGTGTGTAGCTTTTTATGAACTTTCGATAATAACGAATGTGTCCCAGTGTCGGGCGCAGTTGTTTGACACTTCGCGGTGCTTGCAGATTGAGTATGACAACGATATTCACTGGATCCACCATCAAAACTTTCTTACAAACCACATGGCTGAGCAGGTTCCTCAAGGGGATGAGGAAATTACACTTCTTCAGGTTTAATGCAATCTGGTGCCATCGACAAGTATCCAGCATTAACCATAAGCTCGCAGTATGTTTCTTAACTAGCCCGAATACGGTCCAATCATCAAGATATACCTATAATGACTTGTGTATAAATTCCTTGAATGCAGCTACCCCAATGTGTGGGAATATTGCCGGTGTGTTCTTTAGTCCAAAGGGCATCACTGTATACTGAAAACAACCCCCTTTGGTGGTGAAAGTTGTTTTAATCCTGTCCTCTAGCGCGATCTTGATCTGTTGGTACCCTGAGAAACTGTCGTGAAGGAGTAGGCTTCCTATCCACCCACATTTTCCAGTACCTCGTTTGTAAATGGTGTCAGAAATGGATCGTTAACACATGCATTATTGAGCTTCCTGAGATCCATAGAGATGCAAATTTCACCCTTTTGTTTCTTCTCCTACACAACCATAGGACTTACCTAGTAAGACTCCTCTACTGGTTCAATTGTTCCTGCTGCAAGCATCTTGTCCAAATCTTCGTGGACCTTCGCTTTGTATTTTGGATTCAACCAGTAAGGCTACTGCTTAACTAGCTTTGCATCTCGCTTCAGGGTTATCTTCGTCATTCCCAGGTCACCAAGGATCCCTTTTAACTTTATGATTTTTGTTGGAAATAAATCTTGATATTCTTGAAGCAACTCAACGACCTTTTCCACCGTGGCATCATCCCAATAGTCCCCAAGCATTGCATGCTTCGACACTTCATCCGTTCCAATGTTTACTTGTTTAGTTTTCAGCGACGCGGTGATGTCTGGATCCTCGATTGCTAGTCCGTGCACTTCGCCAATCCCCTCTGTTTCCAGAAAATTGATGTTTCTAGGGTCATCCTCATCATCTTCTACCTGCACATTGTAACATTCCATGGCCTGGCTCAGCTATCGCGACCAGTCTGGTTGTGAAATTTCTTCTAGTTCCAGTGGTATTTTGAAAATAGCGACCTTCACAACCTGCAATGCATCGTCCACAGTATCCATCCATTGATCTTCAAAGAGGAATGTTGACAGAAACCCTTCACTCAACATATCCCACTCGCTTGTGCCATGTTGGAGCTCTGCTTCTGTATACCAGTTCCTTGGAATGACATCCAGGGTATCATAAAATAAGTGTACCCACTCCAGTTGAGGCTCTTCTCCATAGGCATGGACCCATTTGGTAAGGTTCATGCATGGATCATCACATCCATCGTATTTCTCCATTATTCATAGTTCCGGCCTCCTAAGTCTTATCTGCATCATGTGCCTGCAGCCGCGCCAATCTTCGAAGGTTCCTTCATGTGTGCCCCACCATCGCGCAAGTGTCACGTGCAATTCCCATTACAACGCATCAAACCGTTGGTGCTCTGGTACCGCGCTTTCAAACTTGGTTAGGAATTCATCTACTTCTGTCAGCCCATCATACATCAGTAGGTCGTGATCCTAAGCTCTAATGCAATACAAAGGTTTAGTCATCATATTGCAGTGTAACGTGGTTACTTCGTTCAACTAGTTATGCTACCGCTTGTCTTATTCATCTGAATCTTCGGTGCAGGATTCTGCATGGCCCCACAATATTCTCCCTTCCTCTGTTGGCTTGACCCATTCTTGATTTCATGCAGAAATTTTTTAGATACAATCTAATTCATCGTCACTCCCTGCGTTGCACATGGGTTCAGTGTAACGCGGTCCTTTAGCCGGATCTAGTGGAATGACTATGCGGAGAGACTTCTTCTCAAATATCATTTTCCGCTTCTTTAAATTAATAACCCCATTCATATCGGTGGCCCAATCTATCCCTAACAACATAGGGTAAGGGCTACTTTCATCCACAATTTCTATTACTTCAAAGTTCGTCCAGGTGCTTGCACCTTCTATATCTATTGTAATTCCTTGCAGTCTTCCCATGGGCAGGATCTTCTATTGGTTTTCCATCCACACTTGAATAGGATACCATTATAGTGTGGGCTTGCCCATGCACTCCCAAGTCTATTTAGGTAGTACATTTGCATCTGAGCCCAAGTCTAGAATGATTTGATCCATCTCATAGTAGCCCATCTGCATTGTTAATCGCATTTCCCGCCCAGTACGCGAAGCATGTTTCCCCAATTTTCTAACCATGCTAGGTTCACTCAACCCTATGTACTTATTTATCAATTCTTGTAAGCCCCTAACCGCCCTATTATCATGAAGAAATTTCATTCATGTCTCTAAAAAGGTAGTCAGCATCGAGGGATCCCTTTCCGGCTCGGGTTTATCCCTACAACCTAGGGTAGAGACCTCCACAAAGCTCTCCCCACTTCCAGACATGTCTCCATGCGAACCCCGAAATCATCCTTGGTTACTTTCCTCTTATCCTCCCCTGTAGTTGTGCCACTTCTGAGCACCATGTTTATATTGGGGTCTTCCCCGCGTGGTTCGACACTCATCATTTGGACGTTCTGTGTTGTCGTAGGTTGTGTTGCCCTCTTCTCACATATCTGTGCTATCAATGTGGGGCAATCTATTATTTCATGATCGAACTGCTCGTAGTAGGGGCATGATATTTTGGTCGGGTTGGTACAGTCATGCACGTAGTGTCCTGGTCCTTCGCAGTTGTAACAGATTAGCTACTTGTGACTCCTTCCTGGCCCCATTCATCCCCGTCCTCATCCACATTGTTGGAACCCACTGCGTGCTATCTCTGCGGCTGGATCCTAACCTCGCTCTTCAGTCTACATTGTGTAGATAGGTGACTGGTGCATCAATAATTGATAAATATGGCAATTTTGCTCCTCGTGGGCCACCGATCTGCAAAAGTTGCAAAATAGCTGCTGGGGGGTCTAGCTAAATTTTGGTAGTAGATGATAGTTTTCCATGTTGTGCATTCCTCCCACCTGACAGATTGCACACCAGAGCGAGGGTGTCACACCTGGCCCTGCTTGTGCCTCTGGTCGTAACGGTGTTGGTCCCCCTGTTACCACATAGTTCGCAAAGACCAGACAGTGATCTTTATCATGACCATGGCTTCTACACTTTATACAACACACTTCCTCCCAGGCTTCTAGGTGAGGTGCCTGTTCTTGTTTTAACTTCTGCATTTCTAAACATGGGTTTTGTATTTGCGAGTGGATTTGCTGAACTCCCAACATCGGATCCTGTATCGGTGTTTCATGCAACCTCATTGTTGTCTCTAATGCTTCAGCCTAGGTTGAGATCTTTTGTTGTGACAGCACCGTCCTCAGATGTGGTGTCAATGATGCCACAAACCACGTGCAGTGCTGCACATCTGACAATGTCATGTTTTCCTCACAGATTGTACTTTTCAATCTCTGATCTAAATCCCACGAAGTTTCACCAGGCATCATCGCGATCTCGTTGAACCCTATGATCGACTGCATTTTTGATTTTGGCCAGCTAAATTCTTTTTTCAATTCGCCCTGGATATCTACTGTTCCTGCATTTGGGTGATCCCTTGAGTACTTTATATACCATGTCAGTTCTCGGTCCTGTAGTGCGCTAACTAGGGTAGCCTTTTTGATGTTATCATCCATAACTCTGTGCGTTTCCCATACTACTGTTACCCAGAACCAAAATTGTTTTGGATCTTCGCTTCCTGCTCCTTTGAAGACCGGTAACTGGATCACGCTCATCATGGCTAACCTCTGGTTTGCACGTTGGTGGACCTACTATGAGCTCGTATCGCTCCTGATCCAATCAATCGTCAAACTCTTTTTCCGTAGGGTTCCAGAGTCCCGACATCAGACATCCCTTAGGAAGATCCTGGTCCCGGCAATAGAACCATTTGTTGGCGTATTGGGCCCTGACCCAAGTTCGGAAGAGTTATTTAGCCAAACAAATCTCGTAGCTACTGGCCCTTTTGGGAACAGTCCGTGGAGCGTGGACTGAGGTCTCACTTGAGGTAGCAAGGGAGGGTGTTGGGACCAGGTTTCCACACCCTTGGGATGTCACGATGTGGTTTGGAGGAGTCGTGCGTTATTCTGTGGCCTCGCACCACTCTGCTTACAAGTAGATCTGTAATAAGGAAATTACTTAATACTTATTATTAATGAGTTTTTATAGATCAGATCTCATTTTTATGGTCTTTAAGAAAACATTTAATAGAGATAACTAGTGCGCATACCCAGAAAAGTTATAGATTTGCATAAACTCATAACATAAGCACACAAATCAAACAAATATCTCAATCATAAATTAACCAGATCCACAATAATTCAGAATCAATACCATATTTCAGAACCAACTTATCTTTATTCAACTCTTTTGCCAATACATCCAGATTTGCCTTGCACACACAGCTGCAGAGCCTCTATCTACCCACCAACACCCTTGACTCGAACTTACAGATGCCAAAAATACTGTCTTCGCAGACCCGTAGCACTACGATTCATTCAAACCTAAAAATTTGCTTTCTACCCTTAGAGCCTCGCTCTATTTATACATTCCCATGGTCTACGGACCATGGGCAGGCCGACTTACTTCCCATTATTCTATATTTTTTCTTGGGTGGAAAACCCTTTGACTCGACTTATTACATTTCACGCTCCTCATATTTCGGAGTTTTACAATATTTTCATCCTAACTTATAGGCTTTAATCCCCAAAACTGTTACGCGGGACCTGCGCTACCCAAAACCTGGATAATAGAATGCCATATTTCGGTGGGATGTCAACAACTACAATATCCATAAGGATGTTCTTGGCAGGATATTGAACTAAGGTAACATAGAGGTATTTAATCAACCCCAGACACTTTAATTTACTTGAGTCAAATGAAAATAAGTCCTTGTAAGGTCTTATAACATCTAGGTTCAATTTTTCCATTACTGACTTGGGCATTAAGTTGTGGGAGGCACCAAAATCCAACATGGCATTATGAAGGATTTTGTCGTGGATGCCAGGGATAATATAGAAAGGTGGTATCTCTCCTAGTGGTTTTCCATTGACATCTGGATCAAATATAAGTTCACTTTGGTCATCAAACAGGTTAACAGAATCTTCATTTTCAGTAACGTTCAGGGTCTGGTTTATCTATGTTTTGTAGGTTTCATTCTTGATTAACTTTGTTAAAGGGCCTGAAATCTTTAGCTTAGCTACCTTTACTCTCAAATTAAAAGGTAAAGGGGCTTTCTCTGTTTGAGTGTTTGTACTTTTGACAGCACGGATTTGAGTGGGATGGTCTTCTTTTCCTTTATTGGGGACTTCCTTTTGTGAATTTCCCAATGTAGTATTTTGAGATGTGTCCACTGGTTTTTTGGGGGAAGTTGAAGAAGAGGGTTGATCATCAGAAGGTTGACTAGGGGTTATATCTTCAACGGTAGGACCAAAAGGATTTTGGTTTTGTCTCGGGAGAATCTACACGATTTTAGAAACCGGGGCTTCTTTGATTTTCTTTGGTTGATTTGGAATTGTTTTCTTGGTTTGGTCACAGATATCAGAATTATTTTTACTCCTCAGGTTATACTACTTATGTACTTCAAAGATGGCAGAATCATAACCTTGTTTATAGTCAAATGACTCTCCAGACTGGATTTGCAATTGTTGCGGCATACGCAATTCTTAATCATCTTGGGTCAGAAAAACAACACCTTCATCATCTAATCCCATCAGGTTAATCTATGTGTCTTGCTCTGGGTCTTCAGGATGGGATGTTTCTACATAATTTTCCTGGACAGGAGGTCTTATATTCTGATCAGGTTCATTTTTTTTAGTATTTTAGGTTTGGTCTTACCTAAAGTTTGGGTTTTGAACTGGAGGTGTCTGTTGATTATCCCATTGGGGTTTCCTCTCTATATTCTCTATTCTATTCCTTAACTTTTCCATGCCTTTTGTTAAACTATCTATTTTAATGTCAGAGGGTGAAGACTCATCTTTAGCTAATCCTCTTCTTTCATTCCTAACTCTAGCTCTTTTAGCTAATAAATTAGCCTCTACACTTACTACTACACTTTGCACATGCTCTAGGGTTGGGGGGTTTCTTTCCCTGAGTTGGAATGCCATTTCTGTGTCAAAACCATCAGGGAACTTTACTAATGCTAAGTCAGGTGGGGGTCTAAGATTAACTGGAATTGCATTGTATATATTGTTAAATCTAGTGTAGTAATCTTGAACAGCTTCATTGGGTCCTATCCTAATATTTTCATATTCATAAAGGATCTGTAGAGGATTCTTTTTCTTTTCCCATCTATTCAATAATTTATGTTGAAATACTTATAAAATATCAATACTATTATCAGGCAGTGATCTAAACCATTTTCTAACATCACCAGCTAAAGTCTGAGCGAATAATCTCATTTGGACATCCACAATATCAATTTCATGAAGTTCAAAGTAGTTTGTCATTTTATTAACATGGTGTTATGCAGTGTACTGTCCTACGCCATCAAATTGGACAATTTTACTTTCGTAGTCTACTAGCATGGCACCAAGTGGAGCATGTAAGATAAGGGGAGCATATATATTTGCCATGGCTACAAGATGGGATGGAAAAAAACGTGGGGTTGAGGCACTAGAAGGTGATGCAGTAGTGGAGGATGAACTAGGACCAACAGGTGGTACCAAGGATATGATAGGTTGGTAAGGGAGTGAGGGTATGAATGGAGGTGGGGAATGAACTTCAGAGGTTGAAGGGAATAATGGTGAACTAAGAGTAGTGGATATTAGTTTAGAAAGCTCAGGGTTCCTAGCAGTAGTAAGGGATGACTGTGGGGAATTTAGAATATATTCATCAATTGACTGATTGGCCTTTTGACCTTTGAGGTCTGCAACAAACTATGGATCTAGAACAATTTCATCAAGTGCACTTTCAAACCTTGTTCTAAATAGGGAAAGATAAAATGGCATGTCAAAGGGAAGGTCTTCTAAAAACAACCACTCATCAGGGCACAAATTGGGTTTGGTTAAAGGCATTTGACTAACTAAATTTTCTTCTCCTTTGGGTCTTCTTGAAATTAGGTTGGGATTATCAACTACTAGGGCAGGGTTTGGATCTTGATTAGCCCTAGTGTAGTGAGTTCTCCTTGAAGCCAGAATTTCAAGCTTTTTCTAATTACTTTCTTTTTGTGAGATTTTGTAAATAACTTCTAATAAACCCTTTAAGAGGCTTGAAATAAAGATTTAAAATTTTCTTAAAGGTTTATTAAGACTGAGGATTTGAGTCCCTAGTATGGTTGCCACTATGTTATCACTCAGAATTTTCCTTAAAAGTTATCAGGAGAAGCAATAAATTGAGGTAACCACAAACCAATCTTTTAAGTATAGGCTCCAGCCAACCTATGACTCAGAGAGGGATCTCTCTATATAATTTAGCTTTGTTTCTTATGGGATTTTAGGCCAATTCTTAGCGTTCTTTGGGGTTTTGGTTTTGATTTGAAGGTTGGGTGGCGGAATTCTTAGAGCAGATGGATAGAGCTAGGTCTTCAAGCCATTAGGCTATGGAGTCAACAAATGGATAGTAGGACTGGACCAATTCATTAAAGGGAATGTTCACAAGGAAGGCTAGCAGAGCAAAATACAAATCTTTAGGCCTCATGGGTGAAGAAATTCTAACCATGGTGAAAGGGCACTCAAGAATCCTTAGACCATTATCAGAATGGAGAATAGAGGATAATCATGAATGAACAGAAATTAAGATTCCTTTGCTATAGATCATAAGAACTCACCAAAACTAAGGAGCAACCAAGAATTCCTTAACTTAGATTTGTGAAGAAAATATATAATAATGCCTAACAGTCAAGGCAGAGTACATTTAAGCAATTTTTGAAATATCATTCCATGTTATAACAATTACATTTTAGAGATAGATAAAGATTATGAAAAACTTGAAGGAAAACAACATTGAACATGAGAGAATACTTGTTTATATTTCGCTTTACACGAGAATCCTGTAAAATTTCTGATGTTTATTCCTTGATCCAGTAAGCCAATCCAGTCATTGATACAATAGAATTTCTTATTCGAGCTAAAAAGTATATAGGAATGTTTTGGAATCCACCCTACATACTTCCAATTGTGAAGTATTTATACAAAAACTTATTACAAAATATCTCAAAACAACTTGAGATTTATTCTAGGAAATAGAAATATCTTCTAGCACGAAGATAGAGACAACTAAGGAATTGTTTCTTGCTGTCCCTTTAATTATGATTGTGTTGGCCTTTATGGTTGAGGTGTAGCCCTTTATGCTGGCTGATAGTTGTGGCATTTTCACGCTGCAGTCTTCTTTACTTTGGTCTTTCATCTGATACTCTTTGACCCTGCTACTCTTTGACCCTGTCATGTTGTGTTTACCTATTTTACTCTGCTGCCTTCATTTTTATTGCACAGTAACTTTCAACTGTTTATTTATCATAGTAAATCTGTCATTGTCTCCCACCATTCTGCATTTGGTAATTTCATATTTACCATTCTCCTGTAAATCTCATCAGCCTCAGTATATTTAGCAAAATTTGGCTCAGTGAGGAATAAATGTTTTACCTCATGCTCAAGGAAAAACAAGTTCTCAAATGTGTCATATAATACTTTGCCTGTTGGCAAGGCTTTAATGGATGAAGAGCTGGCTTGTTCCTTAGCCAATTGTTTGAGTGTGTTGCCATAGTCCAATTGTGTCATGAGTTTATCATTGATGACCATAGGACTAGGCAGACCCTTCTCCCTCAAAGTATGAAATTTAGCCATGAACCTATCAATGGCTACCTGCATATTATGGCACTTTTCTTCCAAATTAAGCATAAGGTTCCTTTTAGAAAGGACCTTCCTTATTTGTAGAATGGTGGCAGTTTTGTCTTCAATGTTCAACTCATGTTGCTCATATATATTTTTGCTATTAAGGAAATAGATGAGTCTATTTGCATCCTCAGGCTTATTTCCCAATTCCTCCTTCACTTTCTGGATATCTTTAGTAGCTATCTTTACTAGCTTTGTTTGCTTGAAAATAACTTGGATTGATGGCCAAATATCATTGACACAGTCAATGATATTGGCCCACAACATTTCCTTGGTTTGTCCAAGTGGCTTCTCAAGTGTCAAGTCCTTTTCCAGGATTTTGATCCTCTCACCCATTCTCTAGGCCCTTTGTGTTTCCTCTTTCTGCTTGAGTTGGGCAAGTTTACAGTCAGTTTCGAAACTTTCCACCTTCTCCTTCAATCTTTTAATCTATGTAGCCTGGATAGACATATCTTCCATGGCTTTCACAAGTTATACTACTTTGTCCCCTGGTGCTCCTGCTGTTGTAGTATATTCTTCTATTACTGGCAATGATGTTGCAGGTGGAGTTGTGGGTGCTAGTGATGCTACCATTGTAGAAGGAATTGTTGTAGATACCGTGGGGATGACAGTTCTGGAAGTTGTGGCCAAGTCACTTTGCTTTGATTTAATTAAAGTGTCCAACTCATTCTCTGTCTCCTTTAGTTGATCATTCAGCTTCAGAACTAAGTCCATGAGCTCTTCATGTCCATGTTGGGCTTCCAGGACCTCTAATGTTTGTGGACGATGTAGCTGGGGTATCTTTAGCTGCTTCTTGAGTGTTGTGATATCATCGTTTATCTTCTTAATTAGCTGCTTTGTGGCTTTTATATCCTTGGGATCCTGTCCCAATTTAATTACTAAGTCCTCTAAGGACTTGATTCTCGTGTCCTTGGCCTATGAGGAGGCCTTTTCCAACTGGAATTGTGCAAATATGTTGTTTAAAGAATTATGTAGTTGGTGGGTAGCTATGGTCTTTCCAGTCAAAGTGGAGTATATCATCTCCCCTGTTTACTTATGTAGCTCAATCTGTTGTATGGGATGGATATCCCTTGCAAGCAGTTCAAAATCTACTTTCTTGAAATCTAAGGTTATTCTTGGCTATTGAGTTGTAGGCTTGATAAAAGTCATTTGCATTTTCCCCTGTTTGATATCAAAGGCTGACATTAGCCTTGTTTGATTGGTAGGGGTCATCTTCAGGTACTAGTCATAAGTTTTGACCTTAAGCTTCTCATTCCTTGCTTTTATTTCCATGTACCTTTCCTTGATGTCTTGGTATTTTTCAACAGGAATTCTGAAGGAAGATACCTCAATACTGAGCTGCCTTTCCAACCCTTGAGTTTGTGATGTGGAAAGTGTGCCTTTTGATGGGGTGATGGGCCTACTCCTGTTTCCTTCTGTTTCGGTGACTTCTGCTGTCTCCTCTGTGTATTCCTATTCAGAGACAGGATTCACTCTCTATCTTTTTGCTTGGCTTGTATTTGCATAAGTCTATGAAGTGGCCCTTGTTGATGTGGTGGCCTCCTCCCTACTTCTTTATAGGCTCTTCTCGTCATTTAGATGAGTCTACACAACTGAGGGGGTACTCATGGCTATCTTTGGTTTACTTGATTTCTTTGGCATGTCTGACTGCTCAGGCACCTGTAGGAAATAACCCTCATCAAGTTGTTTTTCAAGATCTATTAGAGCATTCTCTATGTCTATTCTGGTGTTGCCTTGATCAACTAGGGTTCCTTCCACCCATTTTGATTGGTTGGCATAGGTTTCAATCTCAGTTATGGGATGGTGAATAAAAGGTCCTAGCTTAACCTTTTGCCTCTTCGTGGTGATGAATTCCAAAGCGTCATATCTCCAAACAAAACTTCTCTGGAACTTCATCTTCTGTAGTATCAAATATGCCTCTGTCCCAGCTTCCTTAGACTTACATATGAAGGGGCCTAGTTCGTCTTTTGTTTTGAAATTGGTCTTTTTCTTGGCATTTACAAAGTTTATGTCATCTGCATTAATAATTTTCCTATAGTATTCAAATGCAAACAACCTCATAGGGAGGTATCTTGTCAATTTGTATGGTGCAAGCATGCAACCATATATTCTAATTTATGTGTGGTATTGGTAAAGGTACCAGTCACCCACATTGGTCTACTTTGATAGTTGAATGACTCTTTATTTCTGGACTGATTCTTGGAGGAGGGTTTCTAGTCAACATTGTCATAACTGGATGTACAAATAAGTCAATAAAGTCTGAATAAGAGTATGGAGACTGATACTCGTGGATTAATGGGGTCCAAAAAATGACTAACCTTGGTTGACCCTTGGTGTCCAGTTTTTCGAGGGTGAATGGGAACTTATCAGACTAATAATATGAGAACATATGGTATAACAATGAAGAGTATTTGAAGGCCCTTTCATTTCCCATTCTTGTGAACTGATCATGCATACTGTTAGCTATGAGTGTGGAAAAGTCATAAATGGTTGTAGGAGGTTATCCTGCAGTATAGATGGACATGAAAGCCGGTATAATTTCATCAATATACTCACTTGTGGAGTAACCCAAAACACAAGATATCATGGCGACAATATTTCAGCCCCAAGGGAAAAATATAGTTGCTACATATGGAGGGGGGTTGTTAGGGATGTACTTTTCTTCTACGATGAAGGTTTGGAACAATTGGGCCAATTTGGTAGAGCTGAGTTTGGGGTATAAGTCCAATAGGTCTCAAATTGAGAGGGTGTTAGGTTTGGTCCTGGTTGGAGCTGCAACATTTCATCGATGGATTCAGAGGTAACGGTGAAAAGGACCTTTTGGTCATGAGACATGATGGTTCTGTGACTAGGGGCGTAGCAAGCATAGCACATATGCACTATTTCAGGAAAAATGTGCACCTGGGGGAACTGGTTCCTAGGAAAATTTGATTCCCAAAGGCCAATTTCATTAGCATGGTTCAAGAACTTGTCCCTACTTTGGAAATTAACTTTGAGCAAGAGCTCTATGACAATGGTATCTTTTATCTGGAAGTCTTTCTCAGCCAGGGGAAGGTGATCTAGTTCTAAATGAAGTGTAGTGATGGGCTTCACATCCATTGCAATTCGGGCAGCCATACTTAGTTCTTGTGGATTTGAGTGTGGGGAGGGATTCAGATTTTTTAGGGAAACGGTGTTCTGCAGTGGTTTATGGCTCAAGCTCTTGAGTATTTCTAATTAATTTTTAACTTAACTAAAACACTCAGCAACTGGTTACTTTGAAATTAATAGGGTATTTGGTGAGTTCTGGTTTAAATACTTGGAACTGGGGTGAATTGGTTTTGAGCGGGTGGCTGGCGACTGCAAGTGAGTGAATGGGATTCGTATAGGATGCAAGGCTGACGGAGTTATCTGTGGCGTCTTTGGAGTGAAACTGTAAGTGGGTTGACAGATTCGATGTTTACAGGTGTCGTGCATGCGTATAGAGGGTTGCAGATGAAATTTCAGCAAAAACAAACAATATTGGGCCTTTTGGCTTTTATATGAAAAAATTTATTTTTTTGGCGGGTATGGAGTGAAGTGGTTAATTTGTCACGTAGCGGGAGGGTGGTAAGCAGTTTATTTCACACAGATTTTGGGTGCTCGGTGGTATTTGGGAGGGGCCGCCTGATTCCACTCATCGGATGACACGTATCATTGGGGGCGAGGGGGGAAACCACTTTATCGGGTGCGTAAAGGATGGACGTCGGGTTGGTGCAATATGGATAAGGGCCGTCAGATGAGGAGGGGGATGACTGCACGGTGATCAGGTGGAGAAACTATGCGGAGGCTAGTGGAGGGCCCGACGGGCACTTATTTATGCCGGTATCAGGGTTAATAATGGCTTAAAGTGAGATTAGGCCATCGGGGTAATTAACAGAGGATTAAAAGGGGGCTTAATTAACTTGATCGCAGATCGACCAGTTAAAGGTTTTGGTTGGGTTTCAGGTGAAAATCTTAGTTTATAATTAAACTGGGATGTAGGGTTAATTTATACATAGGAGTTAAATATATATGGGAAGTTGGGTTTTTATCGGGATTAACTATAAAAAAAGTTAGTTGTTAATATGAAAAATGGGCAAAAAAGGGAAAAACACTAAGCAAAATGTTTTTTTGTGAATGACATGTTTTTCACATATTTACATTAATACTTAACGTAAATCATTTTTGTGGGTTTTTGGTATGAAAAGTGTTTTATATGGGGGGATAATTACTTTTTCCTAGGAAAAAGTGTTTTAACTTTAGGAAAGAAGTATTATTAGGAAAATGAATGAACTGAAAGGGGGGCAAACTTTTATGAGTGGGGTCTAGTACATGGTATCCATAAGTCTTTGAGCCGAGGGTCTAGTCCCTCAAAAAGTCAAAGAAATGCTCTGAGCCTCTTTGACTTAAAGGTTTATAATTACATTGAACTTTATTATGGGAAATTAGTTAAGTAAAGAGGTGAAATGAGTCGGGGAAGTTAATTAATTGAATTTGAAATCCGTTTGCATGCTTGATTGTCCATTCATATTTGGAACATATGATGAAAAGTGATAAATATGATTTTTTTCTAATCAATCACCATACTTCTGCAACACTTCTTCTACTTACCCATCTACTTATTCTACCATTTTTTCTTCACTTTATTAGGGTGCATTTAAGCTAGTAAACCCTTATCAATATTTTGTTTTCTTTACATAGCAAACTATTTAAATTAGACCTTATCTCATCCAAGGGCTCAGTTTAAACGGTTGAGCTCCTTTATTTACTCTACCTATCTAATTTATCTACCAAGATTACACTATTTGGTCAGATTTTATTATCTATCCATAAACATGATGTTGAAAACATGAAATAGCCAAGTTTAAGCATTTTGACTATTCATGGATGGTGGCATAAATGACAAGCTATGCACAGTCATTCATTAAGCATAAAAAGTAAATAGTAGTGGCATTTTGACTTGAACACTTTCATGGTCTTTTTGTTTTCTTGGGGTTCATATTTTTCATTTTCTGTGACCTATTTTCAATCTTTTTGTCCTTTGATTATTGTTTTAGGATGGACCCTCTTTACATTTTTTTAATTTTTTTTTAATATGGAAAACATTTGCAAAAATCAAAGGTATGTAGAATATTATAAGTCTTAACCTTAATCAATCAAAATTATTACTCCTATTGGTATAGGAACCTAACAATGGCTCCACTTGGGGATGGCATTTCCCAGTCAAATGTTATGAACTATGTAAATCAATAGTCTTTGAATTGCTGTTGATGTTACCTTGCAAAATTATCCTCTATGCCTCTGCATTATTGATACTTATGATAGTGAATCCTTCGAAGCTTAGGGCCTTCTCCCTGGGCTTCAACTTCAATGACCACCACCCAATCCAAACTAAATTTTTTGAAGAAAAAATGGAATATGTACAATGGGAAGTAAAAATTAGTAGTTAGGTTCAAAATAGTGTTTGAGCATCCAACCATTCACTGGTCCATCTTTTGCTTCTGTACCATCCATTTCGCTGAGGAAGAAAGCATTATTACCTCTGAAAACATAAATGACATATGGGCCTTTCCATAGGAAATCAAATTTCCCATGTTTTCCTTTATCTTCCCTCCTTGAGTCCCATCTTAGGACTTTGTCACCAAGGTAGAAATCCTCAGCCTTGGTCCTTTTATAAAAATCTTCTTGATCCTTTCCTACACAACCTGAGATCTGATGTACACTTCTTCCCTGGTTTGTTGTAAATCAATTGTTTGGTTGATTATTCTTTGGATGTAATTTGGTTCAGCCTGCAACTCTTTGAGCAGCTTCATCACTGGTGTTCCCAAGGAAGATGGAAAATTAGCTTCCATACCATAAACTAGTTGGTAGGGATAGGTACCAATTGATTTCTTTGTGGTTAGTCTATCTGCCCATAAGGCATTGACTATCTTTTTATTCCATGTTTTCTTATTGTCCTCCAATAGATTTTTTATGATGTTCACCAGGCTTTTGTTTGAGGATTTTGCCGGTCCATTTCCTTCAGGATAATAGGCTGTGGAATGGACCAGAGCATATGATACTTGTTGCAGAAATCTATCATCCTTTTGGATTTAAACGCTGCTGCATGATCAATAATGAGCTTAGTTGGACATCCAAATCTTGATAGAATGTTGGTTTCAAGGAAGGTTATGAAAATAGTGTTAGTGGCTTGTCTTGAAGGTATGGCCTTTATCCATTTGGTGAAATAGTTTGTGGAAGTGAGGATCCATTTGTGTTGGGCAGAGGAAGGTGGGTGAATCTCACCAATGAAGTCTAACCTCCATTATTGAAAAGGTATTTCAATAGAAATTGGTTTTAGGGGTAAAGGTAGAAGCTTTTTCTTTCCCTCAAAAGTTTGACATTTGTGATAGGAGGTCACATGTTTTTTCACATCAGAAAACAAAGTTGGCTAGTAGAAGTCAACTCTAAGAATTTTATTTGCAGTGGTTTTCTAGTAAAGGTGTCCTCCACAGTCACCTGCATGAAACTCTTGCAGTACTTTGTCAGACTCATCTTTTAATAAACAGTTGAGAAGAATACCTTCATGATTCCTCCAAAACAAAGCATTGTCTAATATGCAAAATTTTAAGGACTTCATCTTCAAAAATCTACTTTTGGTCTTAGATAATCCCAAAGGAGATTGTAAATTTTGTAAAACATAAATGATATCAGCATACCATGGTGATTCAATAACGGCCTGGTTGATTAGTGGAGTCGCCATCTCCTCTTCATTATCTATTTGTGCAATAAAGTTTATATCCAAGGCCTAACAGTTTGACTCAGCCATGAGCTTGGTTAAACCTTGGCCCTTGATTAACTTAGTTGGTCTGATTTCTATGTCATATTCTAAAATAATAGCAATCCATTTTCCGCTCTTTCCATCTGGACCACCCTGAGTTAGGATGTCTTTGACTACTGAACTGGGAACATAGGCTGTTATATGAGAATATAAAATATATACTCTAAAGTCCTTGATGGATTTGACCAAAGAAAAGTCTTGTTTTTGCATTATGTTATATTTTAAGGAGGCATCTCTCAGGGCCTTGCTAAAGAAAGCAATAGGTTGATCATAGCCCTAGTCATTTTTTTGCAGTAAAACTGCAGCAATTGTGTGCTCAGAAGCAAAGGAAAATAAGATGAAATCTCTATCAAATTTTAGACTGATCAAAAGTAGTGTTTTTGTTAAGGCTAGTTTAATGTCTTCAATGGATTTCTTGGCCTAAACAACCCATTTTATGGTTGAATCTTTTTTCAACATACTATTCAATGATCTAATTAATTCTGCTAGATTAGAAATAAATCTCCTAAGAAAGTTAATTTTCCCTATGAAAGCTTGTAATTCTTTGATATTCCTTGGATGTTGTATCTGTAAGATGGCTTCTATTCTTGCAGGGTCTATTTAGATACCATATTTTAAAATTATATGACCTAGTAACTTTCCTTCTTCCAATCCAAACAATGACTTCTTAGGGTTCAAATAAATTCCATATTTCCTACATTTAATAAAATCCTGCCTTAGATGATCCAAATGATGGTTGTCAGATTTTGAAAATACAGTAATCTCATCTAGGTATATCACTAGGAAATCATGAATTTCTTTGGCAAAGGCTATATGCATAGCCCTATGAAAATTGGCTCCTGCATTCATTATTCCAAAAGGCATTTTGACATACATGAATGTGCCCCAAGGAGTAGTGAAGGTAGTCTTGGCTTGGTCATCAGGATGAATCGAAATTTGATTGTAAGCAGAAAAGCCATCCAATAAAGAGATCATGGTTGACCCATCTACCCTTTGCAAAATATGGTCCATTTTTGGAAGAGGGTAATTGTCTTTAAGGGATACTTTGTTGAGGTTTCTAAAGTCCACCCAAAGTTTGATCTCACTGGTTTTCTTCCTAGTTGGCACCAGGTTTGAAACCCAATCATAAAATCTGATTGATGCAATTATCTTAGCATCATACATTCTTTCGATCTCCTTTTCAATTGAAGGTAATAGAACAAGATTTATCCTTCTAAGTTTTTGTTTGAAAGGTTTTTGATTTTATTTTATAGGGATTGTGTGTTTTATGATGCTAGTGTCATAGGATTTAAGGTCCTCATAACTCCAAGCAAATACATCGTGAAATTATTTTAATAACTCAATGTATTTTACTTTTACAGTGGGTGGAAAAACAAAGATGCCAACGGGTATGACAGATGAAGAATGGAACCTTCTCAACAGAAAGGCACTTGGAACAATACGGTTTTGCCTAGCGGTGTCAGTAGCATTTAATATTTCAAAGGAAACAACAATGTAGGGTTTAATGTCAGCATTGACCAAACTATATGAAAAACCCACGGCCTCAAATAAGGTATTTCTTATGAAGCGTTTATGTAATATGAAGATGTTAGAAGGTGGATCTATTGCAGACCATTTAAATGATTTTAATACAGTTACAAGTTAGTTAAGTCTGTAGGGGTAAATTTTGATGATGAAGTTAGGGCTCTGTTATTTCTGTGCTCATTGCAAGAAAGTTGGAATGGCTTAGTTATGGCCATTAGTAACTATGTCTCTGGATCTAGTACTTTAAAGTTTGATGATGTTGTCAGTGCAATCCTTAGCGAGGAAATGCGACATAAAAGCTCTGGTGAGACATCAGGTAATGCTTTGATTGCAGAGACTAGGGGAAGAAAAATGGAAAGAGGAAAGAACCCAAGATATTGCAATAATTCAAGAAAAGGCAGATCCAAGTCCAGATCGGGGATAGTGTGCTGGAAATGTGGGAAGAAAGGACGCCTGAAGAAAGACTGCAAGTCTTAGAAGGGATTCAGGGGCCTCATTCCATGACACACCTGATAGGAAACATTTTCATGATTATGTTCAAGGAGATTTTGGACAGGTTCGATTGGGTGATGATAAACCCTGTAAAATTGTTGGAATGGGTACAATTTTCATAAACAGCAAAATGGAAATCAGTGGCTATTGAAAGAGGTAAGGCATGTTCCAGATCTAAAGAAAAATATGATTTCAACAGGGCAGTTGGGAGGTGAAGGTTGCATAAGTACTTTCACAGATAAAACCTGGAAGGTCATTAAAGGATCCTTGGTAATAGCGAAAGGAGGAAAGGTTGGTACATTGTATTTATGCAATGGTATTTCTAATTCTGTTAATGATTTAACCTCTATAGGAGAAGATACGACATTCTGGCATCATAGGCTCAGGCACATGAGTGAGAAGGGGATGCGGATTCTTCACTCAAGAAATTTGTTGCCAGGTTTGAAGCATGTTGATTTAAAATTCTGTGAGAATTGTGTTTATGGAAAACAGAAGAGAGTCAGATTCCTTAGAGTTGGGAAAGAAAAGAAGAGCAAAAAATTATAGCTTGTGCTTACAAATGTATGGGGACCTGCTCAGGTATCATCTCTTGGTGGCTCTCGTTATTATGTTACTTTTATTGATGATGCAAACAAAAAAACATAGATTTATTGTATTCGAAATAAATCTGATGTATTTGATACTTTCAAGAAATGGAAAGCTTTGGTTGAAAATGAGACATGGAAAAGGTTGAAGTGTCTCAGATCAGATAATGGAGGTGAATATTGCAGCAAAGAGTTTGATAGGTACTATTCAGAGAATGAAATTCAAAAAGAGAAGACAGTTCTAGGAACACCACAAGAAAATGGTGTGTGAGAAAGGATGAACAGGACAATCATAGAGCGTGCAAGGTGCATGAGATTGCATGCAGGATTGCCTTTACAATTTTGGGCAGATGCTGTAGATACTACTGTTTATCTAATAAACACAGGGCCTTCAATTTCCTTGGATGGTGGTATTCCAAAGGAGGCATGGACAGGTAAAAAGGTAAACTACTCATTTTTAAAGACTTTTGGTTGTGAAGCCTTTGTCCACATTAATAAAGAAAATAGAACAAAGCTTGAGGTAAAATCAAATAAATGTACCTTTATTGGATATGGTGTTAATGATTTTGGTTATCACTTATATGATTATGAAAATCACAAAATCATTAGGAGCAGAGATGTAATATTCAATGAAAAGGTCTTGTATAAGAATGAGTTGCAGGAAAAGAAACAAGGAAAAGAAAACAAAGAATACACAGTGCTTGATGATATCACAAGAAAAGTGATGGTGCCTGAAAATCATAATGATCAACAGCCAGAACAATAACCACAACAACAACAACAAGCACTTCAAACACCTGAAAGTTGTGTTAGAAGATCTACCAAGATAACTAGACCCGCTGAACGATACTTCCTTCATTATATTATGTATTGTTGACTGATTCTGGTGAACCAGAATGTTATGAAGAAGCAATGCAGGTAGAAATCAGGAAGAAGTGGGAGAAAGCCATGAAAGAAGAGATGGACTCCTTAGCACATAACCAGACTTGGGACTTAGTCAGGTTGCCTACAAGTAAAACGGCATTGCAGAATAAATGGGTTTAGGGGCTGAAGGAAGAAGATGGAGGAAAACAGAGGTACAAATCTAGACTTGTGGTGAAGGGGTTTTCACAGAAGAAAGGTATTGATTTTGATGAAATATTTTCTCCTGTTGTTAAAATGACTTCAATCAGAACTATTTTAAGTCTAGTAGCAGTTGAAGATTTGCATCTTGAGCAGTTAGATGTAAAGATAGCCTTTCTCCATGGGGATTTGGTGGAAGAGATATATATGCAGCAACCACAAGGATATGAGGTAAAAGGGAAGGAGAAACTAGTGTGCAAATTGGAGAAGAGATTGTATGGCTTAAAACAGGCTCCAAGGCAATGGTATCTAAAATTTGACAGGTTTATGTCTGAACAAGGTTATACTAGATCTCACTCTGATCATTGTGTTTATCTCAAAAGGCAAAATGATGGTAGCTATATTATATTGTTAATGTATGTAGATGACATGCTTGTTGCAGGTTCTAACATGCAGGAAATAAATGTGCTCAAAAGGAAATTGGCAAACTCATTTTCAATGAAGGATTTGGGTGCTGCAAAAAAATCCTTGGTATGAGAATAACTAGAGACAAGAAGAATCGCAAATTAACATTGTCTCAAAGTGAGTACATAGAAAAGGTGTTGAAAAGGTTTAATATGTAGAATGCAAAACTAGTTAGTATACCTCTGGCTAGCCATTTCAAATTAAGGAGGCGTGTCTAAAGACTCAGGAAGAAATGGCTCATATGTCTAAAGTTCCATATGCATCAATAGTTGGAAGCTTAATTTATGCAATGGTCTGTACAAGGCCTGATATTTCACATGCAGTGGGAGTTGTAAGCAGGTACATGAACAATCCAAGAAAATAAAATTGGATGGCAGTGAAGTGGATTCTCAGGTATTTGAGAGGTACCACAAATCAAGCATTATGCTTTGGTGGTTCAAACATTGCTCTACAGGGATATGTTGATGCAGATATGGCAGGTGACAAAGATAACAGGAGGAGCACTACAGGATATGTATTTACTATAGGTGGAACAACTATCAGTTGGGTTTCAAAACTCCAAAGTGTTGTTGCACTTTCAACAATAGAAGCAGAGTATGTTGCTGCTACAGAGGCTAGTAAAGAAATGATTTGGTTACAAAGGTTTCTGGATGAATTGGGTAAGAAGGAGGAGTTGGGTAGGTTATACAGTGACAGCCAGAGTCCCATATATCTTGCAAAGAACTCTGCATTTCATTCCAAGACTAAAATATACAGCTCAAGTACCATTTAATACGATTAGCATTGGAAGATGGACAGTTGAAGCTGGAAAAAGTTACACACTAGCCAGAATCCTACAGATATGCTAACAAAAGTTATAACCAGGGAGAAATTGAGAATCTGCTCAGTTTCAATTGGTCTTCAAGTATGATGAAGAAGATGAGAAACAACCAGGTCCAAAGTGGAGTCATTGTCTAGCAAATGAAGCAGCGGTGGAGTTGTTATAATCAGTCTCCAAGTGGGAGATTGTTGGGTGTGGAGCCTTATTATCTTCTGTATTCAAAGGTTTCAACCGGATGTATACCCCAGGAAAACTGTGCACCCCTCCATGCGGGGGGGTGTGGGGGGGACTTGTCCCCCCCGTGGGGCTAAATCCCCCGCGGTTGGGGGGTCTGGGGGCTAGCGGTCCCCTGGCGGGGGTTCAGGGGCAACGCCCCCAAAGCCAAAAATAGATGTAAAATTGCCTTGTAAAAGTCTAGTAATTTCTAGTCAATCTGGGTCGTTCATTAGGCGGATGATCTGATGGTAGAAGTTATGTTTAATTTAGGGTTTTTTCCCTAGAAGGCAACCCCTCACTATATATGAGGGAATTGTATTGCGTCTATGTAGATCTGTATTCTGAGTGAGGAAGAGAAAGGAGATTGAGAGTGAAGAGGGTGTTATAGCGGATCTGTTGTAGGTTGTATCTCTTCAGTTTGCTAGATAATATAATAGAAGAAGTACTGGAAGTTTCTCCGTGGACGTAGCCCAAACTGGGTGAACCACATATATCTGTGTCTCTCTTATTTTATGTGTTTTCTATGTTTATCTTTCTGCAATATTTTTATGTGTTCCATTTCTCCATAATATATAATTTTCTAACACTCTTCACCTTCTATCTTGTTTATTCCTATTTTATCTTTAGTGTTAAGGTCTATTGATGTGTAAGTATCTATATTGCTATTTACAAATTCTTGTTCTAAAATAAAAAAGTTGTTTATTTGTTTTTCATCAGCATATATTTGTCAATTCTTCAATTTATTTGGGATTGTATGCCTGTGCCTTACTTCAGCGGTGTACTGATAGTTAGGTTGAAAGGGTAACTTGCAAGTGTTGGAAAACATTGCTAAACTATGAGCCTGCATATTATGTTTTCTTGGAATTACAAAATATTTGGTTTCTAAGAAAGTGTTTATTATTTCTACAATGGTTCCTTTGTAACAACTTAATGTAGGGTCTTTGGTCATATATACATCATTAATTTGTTTTATCACTAATTCAGAGTCTCCCATGACAGTAACTCTTATAGCTCCTAGCTTCCTAACTAATTTAAGACCTAAAAGTAGTGCTTCATACTCAGCCATATTGTTAGTACATTTAAAATTTAGTTTGTATGCATGGCCTTCTGAATAATCATTCTCTAGATTGTATATCCAAACTCCTGCTCCTTCTCCAAACTTATTGACTGACCCATCACACTCAAGATGCCAAAATATCTCATGTTCATAATTTGTATCATCTGTTTCCATGAACTTTTCCTCGACTTGACTACCTTGCTTAGTGGAAAGTTCTAAAGTTTGGACAATTCCATTTTTTTGAAACTACAATTTCTTTTGGTTTTGTATCAATATTTTCTAAAAGAGTTCCTTATGTTTCATCAGTGTTATACAAAATAAAATAATCAATGTCTGAATGTACAGAGTAGATAGGAAAGTTTTGAGACCGATCCTGGCTACTCACCATGTATTTCATTAAAGCTTCTCGGTACATCTTCTTGGGTTGTTTAAAAACAGAAATTGTTGCATATGACATATCAAGCTGTAGAGGTCCCTGAAGTTTGGCTCCCCATGACCTGGATAACAACATGCCATATTTCGGTGGGATGTCAGCAACTACAATATCTGTAAGGACGTTCTTGGCAAGATATTGAACTAAGGTAACGCAGAGGTCTTTAATCAACCCCAGACACTTTACTTGACTTGAGTCAAATGAAAATAAGTCCTTGTAAGGTCCTGTAATGTCTACGTTCAATTTTTCCATTATTGATTTGGGTATTAAGTTGTGGGAGGCACCAGAATCCAACATGGCATTATGAAGGATTTTGTCATGGATGCCAAGGCCAATATAGAGAGGTGGTTTCCCTCCTTCTAGTGGTTTGCCATTGACATCTCGACCAAATATAAGTTCAGGTTGGTCATCAAATAGGTTAACGAAATCTTCATTTTTAGCAAGGTTCAGGGTCCGGTTTATCTGTGTTTTGTAGGTTTCATTCTTGATTAACTCTGTTAAAGGAACTGAAATGTTTAGCTTAGCTACCTCCGCTCCCAAATTAAAAGGCAAAGGGGCTTTCTCTGTTTGAGGGTTTGTACTTTTGACAGTAGGGATTTGAGTGGGATGGTCTTCTTTTCCTTTATTGGGGACTTCTTTTTGTGAATTTCCCAATCTAGTATTTTGAGATGTGTCCATTGGTTTTTTGGGGGAAGTTGAAGAAGAGGGTTGATCATCAGAAGGTTGATTAGGGGTCATATCTTCAATGGTAGGACCAGAAGGATTCTGGTTTTTTCGGGGAGAATCTGGAGGATTTTAGAAACCAGGGCTTCTTTGATTTTCTTTGGTTGATTTGGCATTGTTTTCTTGGTTTGGTCAGATATATCAGAATTCTTTTTACTCCTCAGGTTATACTGCTTATGTACTTCAAAGATGGCAGAATCATAACCTTGTTTATATTCAAATGATTCTCCAGACTGGATTTGCAATTGCTGCAGCATATGTAATTCCTGATCATCTTGGGTCAGAAAAACAACACCTTTATCGTATAATCCAATCGGGTTAATCTATGTATCTTGCTCTAGGTCTTCAGGATGGGATGTTTCTACATAATTTTCCTAGAAAGGAGGTCTTATATTCTGATCAGGTCCATCTTTTCCAATATTTTGGTTTTGGTTTTACCTAAAGTTTGGGTTTCTAACTGGATGTGTTTGTTGATTATCCCACTGGGGTTTCCTCTCTATATCCGCTATTCTATCCATTAATTTTTCCATGCCTTATTCTAAATTATCTATTTTAATGTCAGAGGGTGAAGGCTCATCTTTAGCTGATCCTCTTCTTTCATTCGTAACTCTAGCTCTTTTAGCTAATAAATTAGCCTCTACACTTACTTCTACACGTTTCATATGTTCTAGGGTTGGGGGGTTTCTTTCCTTGAGTTGGAATGCCATGTCTGTGTCAAAACCATCACGGAACTTTATTAATGCTAAGTCAGGTGGGGGTCTAAGGTTAACTAGAATTGCATTGTATATATTGTTAAATCTGGTGCAATAATCTTGAACATTTTCATTGGGTCCTATCCTAATATTTTCATGTTTATAAAGGATCTGTAGATGATTCTTTTTCTTTTCCCATCTATTAAAAAATTGTTGTTGAAATACTTCTAAACTATCAATACTATTATCAGGCGGTGATCTAAACCATTTTATAACATCACCAGCTAAAGTCTGAGTGAATAATCTCATTTGGACATCCACAATATCAATTTCATGAAGTTCAAAGTAGTCTGTCATTTTATTAACATGGTGCTGTGTAGTGTAGTGTCCTACACCATCAAATTGGATGATTTTACTATGGTAGTTTGCTGGCATGGCACCAAGTGGAGCATGTAAGATAAGGGGAGCATATCTATTTTCATGGCTATAAGATGGGATGGGCTAAAAGGTGGGGTTGAGGCACTGGAAGGTGATTCAGCAGTGGAGGATGAACTAGGACCAACAAGTGGTACCTGGGATATGATGGGTTGGTAAGGGAGTGAGGGTATGAATGGAGGTGGGGAATAGACTTCAGAGGTGGAAGGGAATAATGGTGAACCAAGAGTAGTGGATATTGGTTTAGAAATCTGAAGGTTCCTTGCTGTAGTAAGGGATGAATGTGGGGAATTTAGAATATATTCATCAATTGACTGATTGGCCTTTTGGACTTCGAGGTTTGCAATAAAATCTGGATCTAGAACAATTTCATCAAGTGCACTTTTCGACCTTGTTCTAAATAGATGAAGATCAAATGGCACATCGAAGGGAAGGTCTTCTAAAAACAACCACTCATCAGGACACGAATCAGATTTGATTAAAGGTGTTTCACTAACTGAACTTTCTTCTCTTTTGAGTCTTCTTGAAATCAGGTTGGGATTATCAACTACTAGGGCAGGGTTTGGATCTAGATTATCCCTAGTGTAGTGAGTTCTCCTTGAAGCCAGAATTTCAAGCTTTTTCTAATTACTTTCTTTTTGTGAGATTTTGTAAATAACTTCTAATAAACCCTTTAAGAGGCTTGAAATAAAGATTTAAAATTTTCTTAAAGGTTTGTTAAGACTGAGGATTTGAGTCCCTAGTATGGTTGCCACTATGTTATCGCTCAAAATTTTCCTTAGAAGTTATCAGGAGAAGGAAGAAACCGAGGTAACCACAAACCAATCTTTTAAGTATAGGCTCTAGCCAACCTATGACTCAGAGAGGGCTCTCTCTATATAATTTAGCTTTGTTTCTTATGGGATTTTAGGCTATTTCTTAGTGTTCTTTGGGGTTTTGGTTTTGATTTGAAGGTCGGGTGGTGGAATTCTTAGAGCAGATGGATAGAGCTTGGTCTTCAAGACATTGGGCTATGGATTCAACAAATGGATAGTAGGACTGGACCAATTCATTAAGTTACCTAAACTAAGTTATGGACAAATGGATAGATCACAAGAAGTTACCTAAACTAAGGAGCAATCAAGAATTCCTTAACTTAGATTTGTGAAGAAAACATATAATAATGCATAACTGTCAAGGTAGAGTGCATTTAAGAAATTTCTGAAATATCATTCCATGTTATAACATTTAGATTTTAGAGATACATAAAGATTATGAAAAACTTGAAGGAAAAAAACATTGAACATGAGCGAATACTTACTTATATTTTGCTTTACACAAGAATCCTATAAAATATCCGATCTTTATTCCTTGATCCAGTAAGCCAATCTAGTCATTGATACAATAGAATTTCTAATTCGAGAGAAAAAGTCTATAGAAATGTTTTGGAATCCACCCTACATACTTTGAATTGTGAAGTATTTATACAAAAACTTATTACAAAATATCTCAAAACAACTTGAGATTTATTCTTGGAAATACAAATATCTTCTAGCATGAAGATAGAGACAACTAATGAACTATTTCTTGTTGTCCCTTTAATTATGGTTGTGCTGGCCTTTATGGTTGAGGTGTAGCCCTTTATGCTGGCTGATAGTTGTGGCATTTTTACGTTGGAGTCTTATTTACTTTGATCTTTCATTTGATACTCTTTGACCCTGTCATGTTGTTTTTACCTGTTTTACTCTATTGCCTTCATTTTTACTGCACAGTAACTTTCAGCTGTTTATTTATCATAGTAAATTTGTCATTGTCTCCCACCATTCTACATTTGGTAATTTCACATTTACCATTCTCCTATAAATCTCATCAACCTCGGTATATTTAGAAAAATTTGGCTTGGTGAGGAACAAATGTTTTACCTCATGCTCAAGGAAAAATAATTTCTCAAATGTGTCATATAATACTTCGCCCATTCGCAAGGCTTTAATGGATGAAGAGTTGGCTTGTTCCTTAGCCAATTGTTTGAGTCTGTTGCCATAGTCCAATTGTGTCATGAGTTTATGATTGATGACCATAGTACTGGGAAAACCCTTTTCCCTCAAAATTTGAAATTTAGCCATGAACCTACTTGCATATTGTGGCACTTTTCTTCCAAATTAAGCATAAGGATCCTTTTAGAAAGGACCTTCCTTATTTCTAGAATGGTGGCAGTTTTGTCTTCAATTTCGGCTCATGTAGCTCATATCTATTTTTTCTATTGAGGAAATGGATGAGTGTATTTTCATCCTCAGGCTTATTTCCCAATTCCTCCTTCACTTTCTAGATAGCTTCAATAGCTATCTTTACTGGCTCTGTTTGCTCGAAAATTACATGGATTGATGGCCAAATATCATTGACAGAGTCAATGATATTGGCCCACAGCATTTCCTTGGTTTGTCCAGGTGGCTTCTCAAGTGTCAAGTCCTCTTCCAGGATTTTGATCCTGTCACCCATTCTCTGGGTCCTTTGTGTTTCCACATTCTGCTTGAGTTAGGGAAGTTTGTAGTCAGTTTCAAAAATTTCCACCTTCTCCTTCAATATTTTCATCTCTATAGCCTAGATAGACATATCTTCCATGGCTTTCACAAGTTCTGTTGCTTTGTCCCCTGGTGCTCCTGTTGCTATAGTAGATTCTTCTATTACTAGAAATGCTATTGTAGGTGGAGCTGTGGGTGCCAGTGATGTTGCCAGTGTAGAAGGAACTATTGTGGATACCATGGGATGATAGTTCTAGAAGTTGTGGCCAAGTCACTTTGCTTTGATTTAATTAAATTTTCCAACTCCTTCTCTGTCTCCTTGAGTTGATCATTCAGCTTCAGGACCAACTCCATGAGCTCTTCATGCCCTTGCTAGGCTTCCAGGACCTCTAATGTTTTTGGATGATGCAGCTGGGGTATCTTTAGCTACTTCTTGAGTGTCGTGATATCATCATTTTTCTTCCTAATTAGCTGCTTTGTGGCTTTTATATCCTTGGGATCGTGTCCCGATTCAATTAGTAAGTCCTCTAAGGACTTGATTCTTGTGTCCTTGGCATGTGAGGAGGCGTTTTCCAATTGTAATTGTGCAGAGATGTTGTTTAAGGAATTTTGTAGTTGGTGGGCAGTTATGGCCTTTCCAGTCAAAGTGGTGTATATCATCTCCCCTGTTTGCTTATGTAGCTCAATTTGGTCTATCAGATGGATATCCCTTTCCAGCACTTCAAAGTCTACTTTCTTGAAATCTGAGGTTGTTCTTGGCTGTTGAGTTGTAGGTGTGATGAAAGTCATCTGCATTTTCCCCTCTTTGATATCAAAGGATGACATTAGCCTTGTTTGATTGGTAGGGGTCATCTTCAAGTACTAGGAATAAGTTTGGACCTCGAGCTTCTCATTCCTTGCTTTTATTTCCCTGTACCTTTCCTTGATGTCTTTGTCATTGTTAGCAGGAATTCTAAAGGAAGATACCTCAAGACTGAGTTGCCTTTCCAACCCTTGAGTTTGTGATGTGGAAGGTGTGCCTTCCGATGGGGTGATGGGCTTGCTCCTGTTTCCTTCTGTGCTTGTGACTTCTACTATCTCCTCTGTGTATTCCTGTTGAGAGACATGATTCACTTTCTGTCTTTTTGCTTGGCTTGTATCTGCGTAAGTCTATGAACTGGCCCTTGCTGATGTGGTGGCCTCCTCCCTACTTCTTTTTAGGCTCCTCTCCTCATTTAGAGGAGTTTGCGCAACTGAGGGGGTACTCATGGTTGTCTCTGGATTGCTTGATTTCTTTGGCCTGTCTGACTACTCTGGCACCTGCAGGAAAGAACCCTCATCAAGTTGTTTTTCAATATCTATTAGAGCATTCTCTATGTCTATTCTAGTGTTGTCTTGATCAACTAGGGTTCCTTCCACCCATTCTGATTGGTTGGCATAGGCTTCAATCTCAGGTATGGGATGGTGAATAAAAGGTCCTAGCTTGACCTTTTTCCTCTTCTTGGTGGTGAATTCCAAAGGATCATATCTCCAAACAAAACTTCTCTAGAACTTCATCTTCTGTAGTATCAAATCTGCCTCTGTCCCAACCTACTTAGAGTTACATTTGAAGGGGCCTAGTTGATCTTTTATTCTGAAGTTGGCCTTCTTCTTGGCATTTACAAAGTTTATCTCATCTGCATTAATAATTTTCCTGTAGTATTCTAATGCAAACAACCTCATAGGGAGGTACCTTAGCAATTTGTATGGTGCAAGCATGCAACCATATATCCTGACTTCTGTGTGGCACTGTTAAAGGTACCCGTGACCCACATTAGTCTACTTTGACAGTTGAAGGACTCTCTTTATTTCTACAGTGATTCTTGGAGGAGGGTTTCCAATCAACATTGTCATAACTGGATGTACAAATAAGTCAATAAAGTCTGAATAAGAGTATGGAGACTGATACTCATGGATTAATGGGGCCCAAAAAATGATTGACCTTGGTTGACCCTTGGTGTCCATTTTTTGGAGGGTGAATGGGAACTTATCAGACTGATAATATAAGAACATATGGTATAACACTGAAGAGTATTTGAAGACCCTTTCATTTCCCATTCTTGTGAACTGCTCATGCATCCTGTCAGCTATGAATGTGACAAAGTCATAAATGGTTGCAGGAGGCTGTTCTGGGGTATAGATCCACATGAAAGCTAGGATAATTTCATCAATATACTCACTTGTGGAGTAACCCAAAACACAAGATATCATGGCGACAATATTTTGGCCCTAAGGGGAAAATATAGTCACTACATATGGAGGGGGGTTGTTAGGGATGTGCTTTTCTTCTACGATGAAGGTTTGGGACATTTGGGCCAATTTGGAAGAGCTGAGTTTGGGGTATAAGTCCAATAGGTCTCCAATTGAGAGGGGAATTAGGTTTGGTCCTGATTGGAGCTGCAGCATTTCATCGATGGATTTGGCGGTAATGGTGAAAAGGGCCTTTTGGTCATGAGACACGATGGTTCTGTGACTAGGGGAATAGCAAGCATAGCACATATGCACAATTTCAGGAAAAACGTGGACTTGGGGGAACTGGTACTTGGGAAAATTTGATTCCCAAAGGCCAATTTCATCAGCACAGTTCAGAAACTTGTCCATACTTTGGCAATGATCTTTGAACAAGAGCTCTATGATAGTGGTATCTTTTATCTGGAAGTCTCTGTCAACTAGGGGAAGGTGATCTAGGCCTAAATGTGGTGTAGTGGTGGGCCTCACATCCATTGCAATTGGGGAAGCCATACTTAGTTCTTGTGGATTTGAGTGTGGTGAGGGATTCATAGTTTTTATGGCAATGGTGTTCTGCAGTGGTTTATGGCTCAAGCTCTTGAGTATTTCTAATTAATTTTTAACTTAACTAAAACACTCAGCAATTGGTTACTTTGAAATTGACAGGGTATTTGGTGAATTCTGTTTTAAATACCTGGAACTGGGGTGAATTGGTTCTGAGCAGGGTGGCTGGCGAATGCAAGTGATTGAATGGGCTTCGTATAGGATGTAAGGCCGACTAGGTTATCTGTAGCATCTTTGGAGTGAAATTTTACGTGGGTTGACGGATTCAACGTTTTCAGGTGTCGTGCATGCGTATACAGGCTTGCATATGAAATTTTAGCGAAATCAAACAATTTTGGGGCTTTTTTCTTTTATATGTAAAATTTATTTTTTTGGCGGGTAAGGGGTGAATAGTGGTTAATGTGTCACATAGCGGGAGGGTAGTAAGCAATTTATTTCGCAATGCTTTTTGGTGGTCTATGGTATTTGGGAGGGGCCGCCTGATTCCACTCATCAGATGACACATAACATTGGTGGTCAGAGGAGAAACCACTTTATTGGGCGGGTAAAGGACGGATGTCGGGTTGGCCCGATATGGATAAGGGCCATCAGATGAGGAGGGCACGATCGCACGATGATCGGGTGGAGAAACTGTGCAAAGGGTAGTGGAGGGCCCGATGAGCACTTAATTATGGCAGTATCAAGGTTAATAATGGCTTAAAGTGAGATTAGGCCATTGGGGTAATTAATGGGGGATTAAAAGGGCGCTTAATTAACTTGATCGCAGATTGACCAGTTAAAGGTTTTGGTCGGGTTTTAGGCGAAAATCTTAGTTTATAATTAAACTGGGATGTAGGGTTAATCTATACATAGGAGTTAAATATATAGGAGAATTTGGGTTTTTATCGGGATTTACTATAATAAAGTTAGTCGCTAATATGAAAAATGGGCGGAAAAGGGAAAAACACTAAGCAAAGTGATTTTTTGTGAATTACATGTTTCTCACATATTTACATTAATACTTAGGGTAAAGCATTTTTGTGGGGTTTTGGTATGAAAAGTGTTTTATATGGGAGGAGAATTACTTTTTCCTAAGCAAATGTGTTTTAACCTTAGGAAAAGGAGTATTATTAGGAAAATGAATGAACCGAAGGGGGGGGGGCAAACATTGATGAGGGGGGTCTAGTACTTGATATCCATAAGTCTTTGAGCTGAGAGTTCGGTCCCTCCAAAAGTTGTAGAAATTCTTTGAGCCTCTTTGACTTAAAGGTTTATAAGTACTTTGAACTTTATTATGGGAAACTAGTTAAGTAAAGAGGTGAAATGAGTGGGGGAAGTTAATTAATTGACTTTGAAATCCATTTGCATGCTTGATTGTCCGTTCATATTTGGAACATATGATGAAAAGTGATAAATATGCTTTTTGTCTAATCAATCACCATACTTCTGCAATGCTTCTTCTACTTACCCATCTACTTATTCTACGATTTTTTCTTCACTTTATTAGGGTGCATTTAAGCTAGGAAACACTTATCAATATTTTCTTTTCTTTACATAGAAAACTCTCTAAATTAGACCTTATCTCATCCAAGGGCTCAGTTTAAATAGTTGAGCTCCTTTATTTACTCTACCTATCTAATTTATTTGTTACACTATTTGGTCAGATTTTATTCTCTATCTATAAACATGAAGTTGAAAACATGAAATAGCCAAGTTTAAACATTTTGACTATTCATGGATGGTGGCATAAATGACAAGCTGAACACAATCATTCATTAAGTATAAAAAGTAAATAGTAGTGGCATTTTTACTTGCACACTTTCATGGTCTTGTTGTTTTCTTGGGGTTCATATTTTTCATTTTTTGTGACCTATTTTCATTCTTTTTGTCCTTTGATTATTCTTTTAGGACATACCCGCTTTACATTTTTTTAATTTTTTTAAGTATGGAAAACATTTGTAGAAAGAAAAGGTATGTACAATATTACAAGGCTAAACCTTTTTCAATCAAAATTATGACTCCTATTGGTATAGGAACTTAACATGAG
Source organism: Pinus tabuliformis (assembly GCA_031772625.1). Taxonomy (NCBI): domain Eukaryota; kingdom Viridiplantae; phylum Streptophyta; class Pinopsida; order Pinales; family Pinaceae; genus Pinus; species Pinus tabuliformis. Next base: position 574,271,446 of record CM062807.1, read on the forward strand.
TTATAAGAGTAACTTGTGGCAAACACTTCGTAGTTACAATTTATTTTCTTAAACAAGTGATTTCTCATATGCCTAAATATAGTGACTAGTAAGAAGTGAGGTATGGTAAGTGAATCCTTTAAATGTTAGTGGGTGAGTTCTTTAGGTTAATAGATAGTGTGATTCTTTGCAGATAGAAGCTCTATTGTTTATAGAACAGAATGGTGTCCTCAATAATGTCCGTGTTAGATTAGTTTGAGTAGATAGATTATCATTAAAAGGTTTCAATAAAATAGAATTAGGGTAAATTCCCTTCTTCACTTCAACTTTTTTAGAAAGAAAATCAAATATTCCGTACTTAACTCCGAATCTGGATCAATACGCTGTGTGAATCAAAGTCTACGATCCTTGGTCGATAATTTAATATTAGGGGATTTAGAACAGGATATAAAACACCTAACATTTTTGGCGCCATTTTCAGGGAGTTGCACTCAGGTAATAATTTCTTTCACAGAGTTACAAATATATATGCAGGACAATCAGAGGGTGGGGAGTGTATGGTAATAGGTTAGTGAAGAGCCACGCATCCACTTTAGTGGGGTTTCTCTAAAGTATGGATGGCTTTGTGGGTCTTTGTATTTTTTATTTTCTTATGCATAGAACTAAATGTAGACCTAGAGATATAAAATATAGGTTTATTTCTAGCACAAAATTGTTTTCAAAAAAATTTGGTCATGTAAAAAAACCACCAACTAATCTTGCTAATCGTTATGGAGGGATCAGGGAAGGAGAAGGAAGTAACAAAGTGGCATCAGCAAATGAAAAACCACTTCAAGAAGGAGCTGAGCAACCAAAATAATGCTACCACAAGCACAAATTGTTGTGGGATCCACTACAGTCACACAACCAGTGCTAATTCTATCGGTGGAGTCAGCAACAAGAGGACCTCACAAAGACTTGGGACTTGAAAGCACTAAGGTTCATTCATATGAATCCTTCTCTAGCCGAGTTAATTCTCCAAGACCTACTCCTGAACCTGCAGTAAACATGGCTAATAGAGGAGAAGGAGAGAACATAAATAATGAGTGAAATCACGAAAAAGAAACTTTATTTGGGGGACGAAATAATGACTAAAGGGATGGACCAAGAGGTGGGCCAGAGGAATATGAATTTTTTTTTGGATTTCCTATCTTGGATATCAATAGGGATATCCAAATGAAAAATATCCCGTTGGCATCTCTTCCACTTTTTCACGATATGTCCTTTGAGGACCCAGATGCATTTTTATTCAAATTTGATATTTTATGTAGAACTTAAAAATATTACAACAATTTAAATAAAATCAAATTGTTTCCTTCTACCTTAAACGACTCAGCCCTAAGATGGTTTATGAGCTTAGGGGAACACACCATTTACAATTGGGACCAAATGAAATATTTCTTCCTTAAAAAGTATCAAGACTTCTCCAAAAGTAGGGATATAAATGACATTTTTAGGATGAAACAAATGGAAGATGAGAGCATGGAAGAATATCTAGAGAGATTTCTCTACAAATATCATAAATCAAGAGGGGGTAACCTAGATGAAAAAACCATTAGGACAATATTCTTGAAAGTATTAGGGGAATAATGTGTTGAGATACTTAACCTCTTGAGTGTCGGTGATGTATCTAAAAAACACTTTGCTGAAGTAACTGAATTATGTCGCACCTACTCTAGAAGTCAAGCCAAGGTAGGTAGAAGACCTCGGGAAAGCTCAAGAGATTATGTGCCGAAGAATTTGAAATTTGTATCTAATGCTGTTACATGGGTTGAGTTGTGAAATTTGTTGGAAAACTTTAAAACAAACATTTTAAATACCATTGGTGACTAGCTACTAGGCACTTTGAAAATCAAGAAGAAACAAGAAGAGGAGAAAGTTGTTATGGAAAACTTCTGTCCTAAATTCAATTTAAAACATATGGAAAGGGAATTCCATGTCATTATGGTTGAAGTATGTGTAATCTGTGCATGACACTATAAAATGCCCAAGCACTCCCGGTCTCCAAGCCATTTACAAAGGTGGTATGGAGACTAACGACCCATCTCAAGCAAACAAAAAGCCTCTATAGGAGGGCCAACTCAAAACATGTATCAAGATCCTAATACAAAATGCTTCATTCAAAACCAGTCATCAAACTTTCAGCCATACTACCCCCCTTGGAGTAATCAACAACCTCAAAATCCATCACGGAACCAAGGATTGAGGAGAAACTTTTATGGGAATACATTTCAGCCACAAAATTAGTCGTATCCTCAATATTGTTTCATGCATAGTGTTCCTTACACATAGAATATCCCTCCATTTCAACAAGGGTAGAACCCAACTTACTATCAGCAACCCTCACTACCTCCACCTCCATTGCACAACTATTACCCTCAAGCTCTAAATCACCACCTCAGCAGGCACCACAATCATTTAATCCACCTTGTCCTACTTTGCTTCTTGCACAACCCATTTCTAACCCCAATAATAAACCTCCTCAACCTATACAAAATATGGAATTGCAACCTTTTCCTACCTATGTTATTACTATTGCCCCCATGAATGAAATTCAATTAAGACCAGGGAAAACATTCAATAGGGAAAAGTCAGCTGTGATAATTCAAGAGGAGGACCCTCAAGAAAAATCTGAGGACAAAATTCACCAAACAAAAAATAAAAAATATGACCAAAAAGAAGAACTAAAAGAACCTCCCTACCGAGAAAGATTACTTGTTAAGAAAACATAGACCCATATAAAATATGATTTGGAGATGGAACCGAGGAATGTTTTCATAAATACACCTCTATTACAAGCTATAAAGGACATTCCCATTTATACCAAAATCATCAAGGACCTTTGTATCAAGAAACTAGGGAGAAAGAAGAATAAAAATCAGAACGTTAAAGTGGTAAGTCAAATAATGGAAATGATCTCTGATTTACCATTAAAATACAGTGATCCAGGAAACCTCGTGGTAACAATAGAAATTAATGGCACACTTTACTGAACATGCTTTTAGATTTGGGGGTAACCATTAATGCCACACAGTTGACACTATGATATCCTTACAACTGCAAGGAGTTAGTCCTACCCATATAGTGCTCGAATTAGCAGACAAATCTATTGTTAAACCAGTGGGAATCATAGAAGATATAGTGGTGACCATAGCTTCATGGTAGCTTCCCATTTATTTTATTGTGATTTCCCCAAAAACCTCTAGACCTGGACATCCAATACTTTTAGGGCGACCATGGCTAGTCACTGTTGATGCTATCATTGGCGGTAGGCACAGGGAAATGATTATTTCCAATAGGGTACAAAATCAGACATTAACTATCTTTCCACCTACTAAAATGGCTACTGAAGTACCTTTGTGGTTAGAAAATCCTTATGGAGAAGAGGATTGTATGTTTCCTCTATTAACTTTAGAACAATCTAGAGGACTTCAAGATCACACAGAAGAACATGTTTTACAACAATTTTTGTCTGATATTACTTGCATTAACTACCTTGTTTGTTTTAATGGCTATCAACATGTTTTCAGCAATGAGTTTCAGGAAACCTATCATCTAGCTCTATTTGCAACATTCACTCTGCTAGAATTAAAAGATAGAAGCAAAATAACTACTGAACCTATTGAAATTGGTGATGGAAAGACATTGTACATTGACATCGAATTGAGTACAGAAAAGAAAAAGAAAGTATCAAATATGCTTCAACAACAATCTGGAGCATTTGCTTGGGACTACTTGGATATGAAAGGTATTCATCCAGACACCTGCACCCAACATATTTATATAAATGCTGAAAAGTGACCTGTTAGGCAACCTCAAAGGCGTATGAACCCAACCTTAAAAGAAATTGTTAAAGATGAGTTGCAGAAGCTTTTAAATGCAACTTTCATTTATCCCATTTATGACAGTCAATGGTTATCACCTCTGGTGGGGGTCCCAAAGAAAAATGGTAAATGGCGAATCTATGTTGACTATACAGAATTGAACAAGATCATCTTATGAGATTATTTCCCCTTACCATTCATCAATCAGGTGCTTGACACATTATCGGGGAAAAAACTTCTCTTTTCTAGATGGGTATAGTGGTTACAACCAAATTCAAATAGCCCCAAAGGACCAATATAATACTACCTTTACCTGCCCGTGGGGTACATTTTCTTATCGAGTGCTTCCTTTTGGCTTCTGCAATGCCCTAATGACCTTTCATTGGGTTGTTTTGGCCATCTTTTTTTTGGAAATAATACTGAGAGGGGGGGTGAATCAGTATTATCAAATCTATAAATTTTTCATTTTCATATTCAGATTTATATACGCTACTTCATTGAAGGTAACTTGCCTGTACACGCAACTGTATTTAAGGAAACAAACGTATATCTAGCAGACTTATGATTCAGTTAATTCATCATATGTTGATCTTTAATTAGTGCATGAGTACTTCGTTAATGATATAAATAGTAACTATGTGTAGTAATAAAAAAACAAACCATCACACATAAGAAACACACATGAACACCAAGATTAAAGGTGGAAACCCAATGTGGGTGAAATCCAACTGCTACTTTCGTCTTTGTCTTCTTTTAATAATAAGAAAATCTGTTTACAATCTTGTATTGGTGCAGACTCATACCAGTATGCAGGCTTCTACCTGTAGAAGGTTACAACCTTCTCTCATTCTCTAGCTTCTACTGGAAGGGAGTTACAACACCCTAGCTCTTGTACTAGCCAATATGTTTACTAGTACATAGGTGCCAGCCTACAGAAAACTCCACTCTTTCACCAGGGACCATGTTTCATGAATTTTTAGACTGGATGCTCCTGGCACATATCAAAATATATGAAGACCTTGACTCATCAATAACCCATCATAAATTTAGAAACTCAAACTTCATCAACCAACATGTTGTTAATCTGAAACAATCAAATCACTGTCATCAGAACATTGTGTTGAACCCAAAAACCTGAACCAATATTTAGAACCAACTGAAAACCTCAAAAATTCATGTGTCAGACTGTATACGCTACTTCAATAATGAAAACCTGCGTGTATACGCAACTTCCTTCAGCCCAACCTGCGTATACCTTTAAAGATTATAAATCATAAAATCTCTAAATCACAAACTATACCAACCAATAGTATACTGAACATCTACTGTCAACTTACAGAACTTTACACAGGCAGGCAACAGAAAACAATTCTCACTTATACAATCAATTGAATATCAACCTCCTTATGATCTAAGAAGACTTCATTGACAGACAATAGTAAAACAACAACAACACTAAATTAGTAATATTGATCTGATAGATCAGTCATCTCTGAACATCAAGCCTTTCTTTTGTATACACTACTTCAAAGAGAAAAACCTGCGTGTATACACTCTTTGGCTAAGACGAACCTGCATACAGATCTGCAAATATTGACTGAAAACTTTGTTGCAATTCCAGACTTCAAACAAACCCAGATCATGATAGATAGCAAAGAAAACAGGCGCAAAAATCAGATCTAGCCTCAACCAATATCACATCATTCACGAATAAGTCATTTCAGGTCTCATGATCCAGATCCAATATTGAACTTTAGGGTGCACATAAATATTTCAGATCTAGTCCCAAACATAACCCTGCAACATAAAATATACTTCAGATAGAAGTACTCCTTAGAATCTTATTCACTTGCACACTTTGGCCTAATGATCTTCTCCTCCTTATATAGTTTTAGGCCTTTCTCAATGCCTTGGACCAAAACCACTTAGGACCAATACCTTGGACCAAATACCTAGGGTCAATACCTCAGACTAAATACCTTAGATGAATACCTTGGACCAAAATACCTTGTTTTTCAACATGTATGCACTTTTCCTTCTATGAAAGTGCGTGTATACGTATACACACATTTTTTTCTGTGGACCAGCGTGTATACGTTGTTTTGACTAAGTGGACCTGCGTATACTTCTTAAACTGCTTACATCAACCTTTTCCTTTACCTTCTTTATTCTGATAAGTAGACCTTAGTTCCATCTTCCTATTATTCTATACCAGTACCCTGTTACCTCTGAATAGACCTGTTACACTGTAATTTTCTATATTACTTCTGAAATGATTCCTTTGAACTGCCCTGCATTTTGTCACATCTGTAAACACAACTGTCATGCATTTTATTACATCTTGTTATCTCTCTTTTAGATTCATTTAGTTACATAGATTCATCTCGTTACCATATAGAAGTGAGTTTTTCTGCTACAAGTGGGTTGCCATCAAGTACAACACATACATCATAATGCCAACAATCTCCCCCTTTGGACTTGATGGCAACCATGTTGGTGTTGATTACTACAAGCTGTAGAAACTATTAGAGATAACAAGCAACACCAAAATACTCTCCCCCTTTGACATCAAGGGCAAAGGGTAGACCAAAGTAAAGGCTTTCATAGCTGAACAACTGAATATAATCATTGATCATGCTCCCCCTTGGCACATGCTGAATTTGCTGATGTTGTGATGTGCTAAACTGTCCATGCTCCCCCTGAGCACATGCAAAGTCTGCAAAAATATTTCCAAAAGAATAATTCTATAACTCACCTATGTGAGTTTGACCTTCCTATCACCAATGACTCATACATACATCAATCTCCCAACCAAGTGGGGATATACCAAATTTGACTCATCCACCCAACCAAGTGGAGATATACCAATTGCTTATACATGACAGAAATACAATAAATATTACATCATCCATCCGATGCAAAGTGGGGATAAAAATTACATCATTTGTCCAATAGGACTCATTCAAATGTATGAGAAGTCATATCACACCCTATACATTTACATGGCTTAAGCAACAAATGGTATAAATATCTGAAGCCATAGCTGGACTTAGCAACCATAATGCCAAAAATGTAGAATGCATGAGAAGCCTAATGCTCTCCATGAACCTGTGCTACCTCTGCATTGTTAAAACATCATTAATCAAGGCATCTTTATCAGTCTGATTAAAATTAATGAACAAAACATATCGTTAGATAGTAATCATCAACATTAGACAAAGCACCCATATCAGAGTCTGACCCGCTATTTTTCGTGTCAGAAAAACATATACGCTACTTCACCCACAGAAACACGCATGTATATGCGACTATACTTCATGAAACATTCCTATAGTAACCTTCCTTTGAAAAACTAGATTTAACAGTGGGATGATGCAACAACTACTCCCAGCTTTTGCCTGAGATAATCAAATATTTCTCTAGGCAGTGGTTTAGTGAATATATCAACAACTTGTTTTTTGGAGGGAACATACTCCAATTTGACCTTTTGTTCGAGAACTTGTTCACGTAGAAAATGGTACTTGATGGGTATTTGCTTGGTCTTGGAGTGAATGAATGGATTCTTTGAAATACTGATGGCACTTGTGTTATCACATAGAATGGAGATGGGTGGAGTACATGTGATCTGAATGTCTTGCAAAGTTTTCATTATCCAAAGTATTTGTGTGCACCAAGATGCAACAACCACATATTCTTCTTTAGTTGTAGATAAGGCAATTGAACTTTGTTTCTTGTTGAACCAAGACACTAACCTGGTGTAGGTTTTAACCCCATACAAAAATTACCTGCATACGATTCTAAGACACATAAAATAAACAATGTGAGAGTATAACACATAAAACACATATAAACAGAGATTTTCCCCTGGATCCCAAAACCGAGACTGTCAGCTTTATTTTTCATTATATTCCTTTCAATGTTACAATACATATATATACATGCCGAAGCATCCAATACCATGGAACGAAAACCATCGCGTCCAAAACCATGGACCGAAAACCATAGGTAGGTTCACCCAACTTAATATAGGGTCCCAAAAAAAAATTCCCGGGGCGCTGCCTCACACCTCGTATAGGGGAGGCTACTCGCCCCCCTCAAACCCCCTTGTGACCCCCCCATTGCACAATCAGCGCAATGAAGGGGGGGCTCCACCCCCCCTCTAACCCCCCGGTTCATTACGTAAGTTAGTCATGGAAAGAATATAACACAATCCAACATTCTCCGACTTCTTGTTTTCTTTCCACAGGAGAGCTTAGTCATTTTTCCAGCCCTGAAACACCCATTGTTTCTCTACACCAAGAGAACTTCTCAAAGCTCACAGATTTTGTCAATGCATTTGCAGTATTCTTCAAAGTGTCCACCTTTACTAGCAACACGTTTTTTTCTTCTATCATATCCCTCACAAAGTGATATTGAACATCAATGTGCTTTGTCTTTGAATGATATGCAAGGTTCTTTGCCAAGAAAATTTCACTTTCACTGTCAATGTCTATCCTTATAGCTTCCTGTACTAAACCCATACTTGAACACAATCTCTGCAACCAAACTGCTTCCTTGCTTGCATGAGTGGCTGCCATGTATTCTACCTCTGTAGTTGATAGTGCCACTACAGATTGTTTCTTACTCATCCAATTGACTGCACCTCCAAATAGGTTAAACACATACCCACTTGTAGATCTTCTCTGATCCAGATCTCCAGCCCAGTATACATCAACAAAGCCATGAATATCCAACACTCTGTCCAATCCTAGTCTTCCTTGGTAGCACAAACCATAATCACTAGTGCCACGCAAATCCTTGAAAACCCGCTTCACTGTTGTTCAGTGCTCTTTCCCTAGTTTTGACATAAACTTGCTCAATACTCCCACTGCATGTGAAATGTCTAGTCTAGTACAAACCATTGCATACATTAGGCTACCGACTGCACTTGCATATGGAACACGCGACATATCCTCTTCCTCTTTTGTGTCTTGGGAGACTATTCAACAGATAACTTTACACCTACAGGAATAGGAACCTTCACTGGTTTACTATCCTGCATAGTAAACCTCTGCAGTATTGTCTTGACATACTTCCTCTAGTTTAACCAGAGCTTCCTCTTTGCCCGATCTCTTTTAATTTCCATGCCCAAAATATAGTTTGTAGCACCAAGATATTTCATGTCTAATTTGGAGGACAATTGGGTCTTCAAATCCTGGATAACTCTTTGTCATTTCCAACCAACAACATATCATCCACATACAAGACTAGATAAATAACACGATCACCAATTAATTTAAAATACACACAGTGATATGATTTGCTTTTGGTGAAGCCAAGTCCTTGTAAAAATGTATAAAATTTCTGATACCACATCCTTGGTGACTTTTTTAACCCATACAAAGACTTCTTTAACTTACATACCAGTTCTTTCTTACCCTTCACCACAAAGCCTTCATGTTGCTTCATGTATATTTCCTCTTCCAAATCCCCGTGAAGAAATGTTGTCTTCATATCCATCTGTTCCACCTCAAAATCAAAAGCAACCGCAATAGATAAAAGTAATATAATAGAAGTTACCTTGGCAACAGGAGAAAAAATATCACCAAAATCAATTCCCAGCACCTAGGAATAAGCTTTTGCTACCAACCAAGCTTTGTATTTCTCCACTTTTCCTTCTATATTTGTCTTCTTTTTGAACACCCATTTTCTACCAATGGGTTTCCTTCCAGCCGACAACTCTACTAGATCCCAAGCCTCATTTTTGTGCAAAGATGTCATTTCATCAACCATGGCCTCTTTTCCAGAGTTTTCCATCCTCTGAATCTACTGCTTCCTTCACAATTATGGGATCATCATCAGTCAGAGACAAAGAAAAATTTGAACAGAAAGCAGATGGACTATACCTTTTTGGCTGCCTTATTTCTCAAACTAATCTTCTCAAACTCAGAGTTTGTGGCTCTTCATCCTTGGATTCCTCCTTTGATGTAGAGTCTGATTCTTCCTCCTTTAGCTCAAACTCTATCTTCTCAGGTTCCTTTGGTTGGATTTCATGTTTAATAACATCTTTCACCTCTCTAAACACCACATCTCGGGTGTACACAACCTTCCTTGTTGCTGGGTTCCAAAGCTTATAACCCTTTAAACCATCATTATACCTAATAAAGATGCATTTTTTAGATTTACTATCCAACTTGGTTCATTTCTCCTTTGGAGCATGTACATATGCATCACATCCAAATACCCTTAGATGTGAAAGAGAGGGTTTCTTACCAGTCCATACCTCTTGTTGAGTCTTATTTTCCAATGCTGATGAAGGTGACCTGTCGACCAGGTAACATGCAGTATACATTGCCTCTGCCCAGAATTCCTGTCCTAACCCGGCACCACTGAGCATGCTTCTTTCCCTTTCCATCAATGTCTTATTCATTCTTTCTGCAACTCCATTTTGCTGAGGTGTATATGGAGTATTCTTTTGTCATGCTATACCACACTTCTTACACAATTCTTCAAATTCCTTAATGCAAAACTCTCCACCATTATCTATCGTCAAAACCTTTATCTTCTTCTCTGTCTGATTTTCCATGAGAGCCTTAAATTCTTTAAGCCTATCAAAGAATTCAGATTTATTCTTAAGGAAATATATACATGTATTCCTTGAGAAGTCATCTATAAATGATACATAGTACATAGACTTACCTAGTGATGGAACCTTCACAGGTCCAAAGACATCACTGTGCACAAGCTCTAATATCTGTTTCACCCTCTTACTACCAGAGAGGAAACTCACCTGATTCTGCTTCCCATATACACAATTTTCATAGAAATCAAAATCCAAAGAGCTGTTAGTCATACCTTCTACCATACCTTTACCATGAAGTATTCGAAGGCCCTTCTCTCCAATATTTCCAAGCCTTTGATGCCACACCATGGTCTTTTCTCCAGAGACCACTAGATTTTTTGCTCCACTTTTAGGAACCACAGAACTGTTGCACCCATCAATAATAGTGCTACCTTGTAGCTTGTATAGAGTTCCAATCCGAACTCCCCACATCAATACTAGTGCTCCCTGAACCATTTTGCATATATCCTTCTCGAACACTGTTTTTACACCTGCATCATCCAGCTTGCTTATAGAAATCAGATTTCTGGCCAATGCAGGAATATGCAGAACACCCAGAAGTGTTCTAACCCTTCCACCTTGCAACTTCAACTTTACTTTTCTGTGACCAATGATTCTAGCCTTCCTATCATCCCCTAAGAAGACATCACCACCATCGTATCTCTCATACGCGCACAACCACTCTCTATGGGGAGTGAAGTGAAAGGATGCACCTGAGTCAATCAACCATGCCTCACGATCTACATGTGTACTTGAAGAAGCTAAGTACACATCCCCACCTTCATTTGAGGTGGTTTTTGCCTCTGCAGAAGGAGCACCATCAGATCCCTTTCGTTTATCAGGAGCTTTAGATTTACAGTCCCTTTTGTAGTGCCCTTCCTTTCTGCATTTCTAGCACACCACCTTTAAAGGTTTTCCTAGAGATTTAGATCTCCCTCTAGATTTAGTTCTCCCACTCGATGAATTATTTTTTTTTCTATTCTGGGACTGTCCTTGTACATACAAGGCATCACCATTCTTGCTTTCCATATTTTTCCATCTCATCTCCTCTGTTAGCAAGGATGAGACTATTTCATCAAACTGCAAGGTATTTTCATTGCTACCTATTATAATAACCAGACTATCCCACGAATTTGGTAGAGAACACAACAAACTGATGCACTTATGTTCATCTGAAATTTTAATATCAATAGATGCTAACTGACTTACCACAATATTAAATGCATTCAGATGCTCTGTCACCGAGTCTCCATATTTCATCCTCAGGTTATATGGCTTTTTCCGTAGGAACATTTTATTCACCAGAGACTTAGATTGGTACAAAGTCCCTAACTTGTCCCACAAATCCTTCGCCGTAGCTTCCCCTGATACATTCAACAATAATGAATCTGAGACGGACAATCATATTGTGCTCTTTGCCTTCCGATCGAACTTCTTACATTCTTCATCGGATCTACTACGATCCATTGATCTTTATCCACCAACAGATCCTCCATCTTGAGTTTCCACAACTCAAAACTCTGACCATTAAATTTCTCGATCTCTATCTTTCCACTGCTCGCCATCTTCTTCCATCACCAGAATCGATCTCGCAGATCTCGCACTGAACAGGGTCTACCATAGGCCCGAGTGAAACCCATCAGCAACAAAGGTGTCCCCTTGAAGCCAAAACAACTCTGATACCAAATGTAGGTTTTAAACCCGTACAGAAATTACCCCCATATGATTCAAAACACAGAAAATAAACAATGTGAGAGCATAACACATCAAACACATATACACAAAGATTTTCCCCTGGATCCAAAAACCAAGACTACCAACTTGATTTTTCATTATATTCCTTTCAATGTTACAATACATATATATACATGTCAAAGCATCCAATGCCATGGACTGAAAACCATCGCATCCAAAACCATGGACCAAAAACCATAGGTAGGTTCGCCCAACCTAATATAGGGTCCAAAAAAAAATTTCTCGGGGCGCTGCCCTAGACCCCATACAGGGGAGCTACCCACCCCCTACTGCACAATCGACGCCCCCCTCTAACTCCCCAGTTCACTGCGTAAGTTAGTTGTGGAAAGAATATAGCACAACCCAACACCTGGAACCCATATAGAATGCACCACCACTAGTGATTTTTCTATCATCAACACTTCCTACCGAATCTGAATTTGTATATGCATGAAGAGTAAGATCTCCATCTCTAGGATACCATAGTCCAAATTCATGAGTTCCTTGAAGATATTTGAAAATTATTTTGACTGCCTAAAGGTGTGATTCCTTTGGATTTGCTTGGAATCTTCCAACTATTCCTACTACATGCATGATATCAGGTTGGGTACCTGTTAGATAGAGCAGACTGCCAATCATGGATCTGTAAGTTGGTTGATGTACTGTTGTTGATACATCATTTGAGCTGAGACTACATCCTATTACCATTAGGGTACATACAAGTTTAGAATCTTCCATTCCATACCTTTTCAATATCTATTTGAGATATTTGGTTTGTGAAAGAAAAATACCATCTTTAGTTTGTTGAACTTGTAGACCAAGAAAATAGGTAAGTTCACCAAGCAAGGACATTTCAAATTCTTGCTGCATTATTGAAGAAAAATTTTGACTCATGGATTCTTCATTGCTACTAAAAATGATATCATCAACATAAACAATAATAATTAGCAATTTAACAGTTTCCATCTTTGCATATAGATTGCTATCTAGAGAACCTTTTGTAAAACCTTGTTGGTGTAGATATTTGTCAAGGTGGTAATACGAAGACCTTGGACCTTGTTTCAGACCATAGAGAGCCTTTTTGAGTCTGCATACAAGTTTTGCATCATTTCCAAGAATGAATCCTTTTGGCTGTTCAATATAAACTTCTTCTTCTAAATCTCCATTAAGGAAGGTTGATTTTACATCCATTTGGTATACTTTGAATTTCTGAAAGCTGTAAAGAGCAAGAAACATCCTTATGGATTCAATTCTAACAACAAGTGCAAAAGTTTCTTCAAAATATATACCTTCTTGTTGAGCATACCCTTTACAAACAAGTCTTGCATTGTTTCTAGTGACTACTCCATTTTCATTCAGCGTGCTCTTTAATATCCATTTAGTTCCTATAATATATTTATCATGAGGTCTAGGAACTAATTCCCAAGTATCATTATTTTCAATTTTCTCAAGTTCTTCATCCATGGCCTTGACCCAAAATTCATCTTTGCATGATTCATTTACATTTTGAGGTTCGGTGGAGGATAGTAATGCTAGATAGCTTGAGGTCCCTGTAATAGTTCTTCTTGTCTATACACCTGCCTCCTTTTCCCCTAAAATTTGGGTTTCTGGATGATTTTTCTGAACATACCTAGATGGAGTCTTTTCTTCTACCATTATATCTTCTTCTAGTGCTTCATTGGTTTCTTCTTCAATATGATTTTGTTTTGATGTGGGAAAGTAATCCCCATCTTCCTCATTGTCATATTCTTCTATTGATTTTATCTGTTTTGGATTTTTGCATGCTTCATCAAGTACGACATCAATGCTTTCAACAATTTTCCCAAGTATTTTATTATAACATTTATATCCTTTACTTCTAGAAGAATAACAAAGAAGAATACCTTCATCTACTCTGGGTTCAAACTTACCAAGTTTTTCATCAGTCCTTTTCATAAAATGTTTACTTCCAAAAACTTTAAAGTATTTTACAGTAGGAGTCTTACTGTACCAAAGTTCATGTGGAGTTTGAGTGCTATTTGCCTGAAAATTTTCTTTGTTGAGAATAGTCATAGTAGCGAATGCACCTTCACCCCAGAAGGTTGCACGAGTTCTAGATTCATCTAGCATAGCTCGAGCCATTTGTTGAACTGTTCTATTCATTCTTTCTACCACCCCATTTTGCTAAGGAGTTCTTGCAATGGAGAATTGCCTTTATATTCCATGTTGTTCACAAAAGTCAAAGAATTCATCCGATATAAATTCCCCTCCTCGATTAGATCTGAGGCATTTTATTTTTCAATCTGATTCATTTTCAATGAAAGCTTTGAAGGCTTGGAACTTTTCAAATGCTTCATCTTTATGCTTTAGAAGACCTATCCAACACATTCTCGAAAAATCATCAATGAACAAAATAAAGTATTCTTCTCCACAAGGTGACGTTTTCCTTCTTGGTCCACATAAATCAGTATGGACAAGTTCAAGAGGCTTACTAGTTGACCCTTCTTTTTCCATGAAGTGAACTCTAGTTTGCTTACCGATTTTACATGGATTGCATATTGTATTTTTTTGGATGTTGATATCTGGAAGATCATGAACATCCTTGAATCTGCATGCTTTTCTTATTTGAGAAAATATTAGATGTCCCAATCTTCTATGCCATGGCCAATTTTCATCATTTTTTCTTAGATAGCACTGTTTTTGTCCTCCTTTGAGTATGTGTAAGTTGTTTGGAGTTCTTGTACCTTTGATCACAGTCTCTCCTGTATCAAGCTCATGAACAACACATCCATTTGATTGAAGCACCACTTCATTTCCTTGATCACATATTTGACTGACACTCAATAGGTTATGCTTTAAACCATCTACATACATAACATTTCCAGCTTTAATCTTTTCTTTCAAGAAAACAAAACCTTTACCTTTTACGACATCTTGATTTTCATTTCCAAATGAGACATTCTTTTCCTTTTCTAAGGCATTATATGAGTGAAGTTTCTCTTTGTCACCTGTCATGTGTTTGGAGCATCCACTATCAATGTACCGCTGATTTTCTTGTCCTTCTGCATACAAGGCTATACCACATCTTTTTGTTTGATATTCTTTCCTTCTCCATATCTTGGGATTTAATGGCGTTTGCTTCTTTTGAGGTGTTTTCTGAAATTTTCTCCTGCATTCAAATTCTTCATGACCAAAGTTGTTATAGATTGAACATTCTTTTTCAATTTCAAGAGGAGAAAAGTTATTATAGGAACTTCTCTTGATCCCTATTACATTCCTTTGATTTCGTGCTTCTCTAGTCATGATGGTTTTGTAAGAAATGCATTGAGCAGCTTTGTGCCCAAAATTATGACATGAAACAAATTTCCCATTAAAGAAGTTTCCGCGACTGTCAAATCTATTTACCCATTTACTGTAGTTTCTATTGATATTCATCTTTGGAGAAAATTGAGTATGATTTGCCTGAGTTTGGTTGTGGCTTCTATTGATATTCATCCTTGGAGCAAATTGAGTATGATTTACCTAGTGATTAGCTTTATGCCTTTGTTGACGATTTTCATACTGTTCACTGGTCTTTGCTGCATGAAGATAGCTTTTGGTGGAGATTGATGGCTTCTGCGATTGAGATGCTTCTTCAGTATATCCAAGACTTGTCTTTATCAGAGGAAAATGTTGAACTTTGATAATTTCGTTTAAATTTTCTCATCCTTTAGCAAATCTAAGATTGATAGGTTTTGTTTTCTCAAGATATTTTCTTAGACCCACAATTTCACATTCTAGTTTTTCGTTGTGTTTTTCTTTTTTAGAAAGTTGGTATGTCAAGGTATCTATGAGCATATTCTTTTCTTCTAAACAAATTTTGAGTTTATAGATTTCTTTATGAAAGTTTTCCTCTTCTAAATCATCCCAAAAATCATCATTGTCATAAGCCATGAGAAATCTCTAATCATCATTATTAGATAACCCATCATTCTCCCAAAATCATCACCATCATAAGCCATGAGAAGTCTGTAATCTTATCTAGTTTCATCTTCATCACTATTAGATAAACCATCGCTATCTTCATGAGTATAGTAACTCCTTCTATTCACAACTTGTTTCCTATTCCCTTTTGTATATTCTTTTCCTTCTTCATATTTATCTTTATGAGGACATCTGGCATCATAATGAACGACTCTACCACAAGCAAAGCATTTGAAAGGTAGCTTACCTCTGAACCTTCTAGAACCCCATTGAAGCTTCTTGACAAAATTTACCTCATCTTCTTCTTCTGAAACGTGTCTTGATTCATTGCGTTCTTCCTTTTCTTTTCCTTTTGTTGAAGCTTTAAATGTGTCTTCTCTCATATCTGATGGACCTCCTTTTCTCATTTCAAAAGAAGTTATGATTCTGTGAAGTTGTTTCATAGTGATATTCTATAGATCCTGTTTTTCTTCTATGGCGGATACTTTTGATTCAAATTTAGCAAACAAGGATCTCAAAATTTTCTCAACTAAGGTAACTTCCTTTATTTCTTCACCCAGATTCTTCATACAATTAACAACCTCATCTATACATAAGAAGTAACTAGCTATACTCTCATCACTATGCATCTTAAGAGTTTCATACTGAATTCTGAGAGTTTGAAGCTTAGCACATTTTACCCGAGAGTTTCCTTCGGAGCTCTGAATTATTTTGTCCCATATCTCTTTGGCTGATTTGAGCTGCATGACTTTGAAAAACTCTAATTGTGACAAACTTCCCAATAAAGTATTGACAACTTTGGCACTGGTTTCATATTGCCTTTTACCTGTCGTGTCAATAGGAATTGTTGTTCGAAAATTATATCCTCCTTCCACAATTTCCTAGACATCTGTTCCAAGATATTGTAGATAGGTTTTGGTTCTTATTTTCCAATAAACAAAGTTGCTCCCATCGAAGATTGGCGGTCTGATGGATCCCATGCTTTCGTGATTATTCATCTTGATGGATCTTCCTTCAAGCGATCAAGCTTCTTTTGAAGGACCTACTCTGGTACCAATTGTTGAAAATAATACTGAGAGGGGGGGTGAATCAGTATTATCAAATCTATAACTTTTTCATTTCCATAGTCAAATTTATATATGCTACTTCATTGAAGGTAACTCACATGTACATGCAACTATATTTAAGGCAACCAGTGTATATCCAACAGACTTATGATTAAGTTAATTCATCATATGTTGATCTTTAATTCTACTTCATTAACCATATAAAAAGTAACTATGTGCAGTAATAACAAAAAAACCATCACACATAATAAACACACATGAACACAAAGATTTAAGGTGGAAACCCAATGTGGGTGAAAACCACCTGTTGTTGTCATCTCTGTCTTCTTTTAATAATAATAAAATATGTTTACAATCTTGTACTAGTGCAGACTCATACCAGTACGTAGGCTTCTACCTGTAGAAGGTTACAACCTTCTCTCATTCTCTAGCTTCTACTGGAAGGGAGATACAACCCCCTAGCTCTTGTACTAACCAATATGTTTACTAGTACGTAAGTGCCAGTGTACAGAAAACTCCACTCTTTCACTAGTGACCACGTTTCATGAAGTTTTAGACTGGATGATCCTGGCACATATCAAAACATATGAAGAACTTGACTCATCAATAACCCATCATAAATTTGGAAACTCAAACTTCATCAACTAACATGCAATTAATCTAAAACAATCAGATCACTATCATCAGAATACTATGCTAAACCTAGAAACCTGCACCAATATTTAGAACCAACTGAAAACCTCAAAAATTCATGTGTCAGACTGTATACGCTACTTCAATGATGAAAACCTGCATGTATATGAAACTTCCTTAAGCCCAACCTGCGTATACCTTTAAATATTTTGAATCATAAATCTCTTAATCACAAACTGTACCAACCAACATTATACTGAACATCTACTGTCAACTTACAGAACTTTACACAGGCAGGAAACAGAAAACACTTTTTCTCACTTATAAAATCAATCGAATATCAACTTCCTTATGCATTTAGATTTATATTCATATCTAAGAAGACTTCATTGACAGACAATAGTAAAACAACAACAGCAATAAATCAGTAATACTGATCTGATAGATCAGTCATCTCTGAACATCAAACCCTTCTTTTTTATACTCTACTTGAAATAGCAGAACCTGTGCGTATATGCTCTTTGGTCGAGACAAAATTGCGTACAAATATTCAAATATTGACTTAGAACTTTGCTGCAATTCCAGACCTCTGACAAACCCAGATCATGATAGATAACGAATAAAACAGGCGCAAAACATCAGATCTAGCCTCAACCAATATCATATCATTCATGAATAAGTCATTTCAGGTCTCATGATCCAGATCCAATATTGAACTTTAGGGTGCACATAAATATTTCAGATGTAGTCCCAAACATGGCCCTACAACATAAAATATATTTAAGATAGAAGTACTCCTTAGAATCTTATTCAGTTGCACACCTTGGCCTAATGATCTTCTCCTCATTATATAGTTTTAGACCTTTCTCAATACCTTGGACCAAAACCACTTAGGACCAATACCTTGGACCAAATACCTAGGGTCAATACCTCAGACCAAATACCTTGGACCAAAATACCTTGTTTTTCAACATGTATGCTCTTTCCCTTCTATGAAAGTGCGTGTATACATATACACGCTTTTTGTTCTATGGACCATCGTGTATACATTGTTTTGACTAAGTGGACCTGCGTATACTTCTTAAATTGTTTTACATCAACCTTTTCCTTTACCTTCTTTATTCTAATCAATAGACCTTAGTTCCATCATCCTATTCTTCTATACCAGTTCCCTGTTACCTCTGAATAGACCTGTTACACTGTAATTTTCTGTATTACTTTTGAAATGATTCCTTTGAACTGTCCTGCATTTTGTCACATCTGTAAACACAACTGTCATGAATTTTATTACATCTTGATATCTCTCCTGTAGATTCATTTAGTTACATAGATTCATCTCATTACCATATACAAGTGCGTTGTTCTACTACAAGTGTGTTGTTCTGATACAAGTGGGTTGCCATCAAGTACAATGCATACATCATAATGCCAACACTTTTCTGACCTGTTACATAACTATGTAGAAGTCGACTTGAACGACTTTATAGTATATGAATATGTTTTTTCTCAAGCTCTAGGAAATTTGGAAAAGGTATTGATTCGATGTCAAGAAGATCATGTAGCCCTTAGTAGTGTTAAGTGTAAAATGATGCAGGCTAAGGTAATTATTTTTGGACATCATGTATCATTCGAAGGGATAAAAGTCGACCTTGTGAAAATAGAGGTAATCTCACATATTTCAATACCTACATCACAGAAATAGGTAAGAATATTTTTGGGACACGCAGGGTAATATATAATATTTTTTGAATTTTTTATGAAAATTGCAGAACTCTTATTTAAAGTGCTTACTAAAGATGTTGATTTTATATGGGATACTAACTCTCATAATGATTTTTAGGAACTGAAGAATAAATTGATTACTACTCTGGTATTAAGAGGGCCAAATTGGTCCCTTCTGTTTCATATTTGCACGGATCTATCAAACACTGCCCTCGAAGCAGTGTTGGGACAAAAGGAGGATAACTTTCCTTATGCTATTGATTTCATTAGCAAGAATCTTTCCCTTGCTGAATTAAATTATATAGTCATGAAAAAGAATTACTAGCAGTTGTGCATGCCAGTAGCAAGTTTAGACACTATATCACCAGTTATGAGACCTTTTTTCATACAAATCATTAGACCATTAGATTTCTTATGAATAAACATATTGCTAATGGAAGAATTACTATATGGTTGCTTTTGTTTGCAAGAATTTAACATTATTGTGATTGGCAGGCCATGGTGAGATAATTTGGTTGTTGATGTTTTATGACGGATGAACATTTCTTAGGACGGGGCCTCAACACCAATTCTAAATGATTTTCCTGATGAAGGTTTGTTGGCAATATCAAATTTTACTCCCTAGTTTTCCGACCTAGCTAACCACTTCGTTTTAGGGAAGCTGCCACAAAATCTGTCCACTAGGGAAAAATAGAATATCATACAACGAAGTGCCAACTGTTATTGGATAGAGGGAGATTTGTTCTGCGTTAGACCTGATTTGGTCATGAGGTGGTGTGTGTGGGAATATGAGATGTTTGATGTTTTGAATGCTTGCCATAATGAACCTTGTGGAGGGCACTTTGTAGATAAACAGACAACATATAAAATCCTACATGTAGGATACTATTGGCCCACACTTTACAATGATGCTAAAAAGTTCGTATCCAGTTGTGATGCTTGTAAGAGAATGGGAGGCTAGTTCCTTCAAATGAGATGCCTCTCTAGACACAGATATGAATAGAGCCCTTTGAGAAGTGGGAATTTGATTTTTTGGGACCCATCTCTCTCATGTCTAGGAAAAATAGATATATATTAGTTTGCACCGATTATGTGACAAAATGGTTAAAGAAAAAGGCTTTATATTTAGCTTCCAAGAAAGAAGTGTTGGATTTCCTCTTTGAAGACATCTCCACTAGATTTGGAGTGCCTAGAGAGATTGTTACTAACCAAGGCACACAATTCACATATCAATGTGTGAAGGCCACCACTGAACAATACCAGATTAAGCATCAGAAATCCACCCCATACCATCCCCAAGAAAACAGACAGGGGGGATCTACAAACAAAGTCTTAGAATCTATTCTTACTAAGACAATTCAACTCCACCATGGTGATTGGTCTGATAGATTACCTGAATCTTTGTGGGTGTATCATAGCACTTGGGGGAATCGGACAAGGAACACTCCTTATGAATTAGTGTATAGAAAACAAGTGTTGCTTCTTATCGAATTGTAGGTAAAAACATTTCGAACTATCGGTAAGTTAGGAATGAATTTAAATGAGGGTAAAGAGTAAAGAATGATGCAGATGAATGAGTTGGATGAGATCAGACACGATGCATTCCAATGAATGATTCTAGTACATGATCAAAGGGTTCGATGGCATGATAAATTTTCAGGAAAAATGTCTTTCACCCTGGGGACTCAACACTACTTTGTGACAGTAAATTCAAACACTTCAAAGGCAAATTCTCAACCAGGTAGTTAGGACCCTATGAAGTGGAAGAAGTTTTCGATAATGGCTCTGTTCAAATCAAAACTATTAATTATGATCAGACCTCATTCGTGGTAAATGGCCATTGACTCAAGTTATACCACTGACCACTTTCTCGCTAGGAAATTTTACAGCAAGTGATGCAAGATCCGGAGATGGAATTAGTTCAAGGAAAGGACCTGGCTTCTATCGACCCTTCAAACTGATTTTATTTTTATATTTATGTATATATATTTATATACTATAAATAAATGATGAAATGACATATTTTCTATATTTATAGGTGTTCTCCTCACAACTCATGTAGAATAAAGGAGAAATCCATCTTGGGTAATCTTATTCCTTTAACTAGTATCAACAGATCAATTATGGAAAAGAATCTTTTGGAGTCTTCTTTGAACATTTCAGACTCTAAAAAATTGTAATTTCTAAGTAGAAACTAATATAGGCTCATAAAAACTAAATGGAACAATAGTAGTTCACGGATCCACTCAGTACATAATTATTCTTTTCCGGGCTCAGTGGAATATTTACAGAAAAGAAACCCCTGGGAGTCTACTTTGGGTTATTTAGACTCTCTAAAAATGAATTCCTCGAGCACATGGCTACTTAAGGCTCGTTAAAATGTTAAGGTGGTGGTAGTTAGGGATCTATTGAGTATAGAATTATTCTTTTCCGGACTCAACAGAATAAGTACAGAAAAGAACAACCCTGGAGTCTTCTGTGGGAAATTTCAGACTCTCTAAATGTGAAATTCCTCAGGAAAAAATTATCCTAGGTCTGGTCAAAATCCATGGGATGATATTTCAGGATTTTCATGATGTTTTGAAGACAAAGTTTACAGTTAGCTGTATGAAAATAATCCAGAAAAGAAGCATTGTTTCTAAATGAAATTCGGGATGATTATGTACTTAACTGGCCACTGTTATAAATTATGAAGTTTTAGAATGTGAAATTTTAAGGGTAAAGGCAACCTGTAAATATTCAGTGACAAACATGGATTGCAGGGCAAAATATTTCATAACTTCTCTTAATTACTGCTATGATTTGATTAAAATGAAGATCAACATGATTATTCTTGTCTTCAAGATCTAACATTGTTATGAGTTAGAACCAAGTTATGTGATTATTTATTTACTTTGACTAAATTAGAAACATCTAATTATAAGCTATGTAATAATTTATCTCAACTCCTTACCATTATCATACCATCTTTTCCTATGCTGAACAATTTCTCTTTACCATCACTTCTACGCTAATTATAGTAACACCGACCAATCTCTAATTTACCCTTGCCATGATTATTTCCCTATCATTTCGAATTATGAGAAGCTATTGTCCATCATGACAAACAATTCTCATTCCCTTCATCACCACCCTTCCAACCATCCCCTCAATTTACGAACGTTGTTGGGTACCGATTCATCATTTCATGCATATTCAGGACGTCAGTCCTGCCTTTGAAATGGGTTCTTTTATAAATTTCACACGACTGAAGGATTAGTGTGGTATTTGTCTATTTAGGGTATTGATAAGTCGGATGTGAGAGATAATTATGTAGAAAGAAAAATCCTTGAGACCTGTTTTCTTTTAGGCATGGGGGCCGACAAGTACGAGCCCACCTTTGTGCAATTTTCTAGAAGTCCAAAATATCAACAGTGCAGGTAATTATTGGAAGACAAAGGATGGATGGGGTTTCTCATAAAATTCTAGGGATATAATGATAAGGTGACCTCAGCCTTCTTGCAGAGCTTCAATGGAGAAATTGTGGAAGTAGGGAATTTGAAATTTAAAGTTATAGAAGGATCCATCAGTAAGGTGACGAGGTTGTCTCCTACGTGTGACCTATTCTTCAAAGGTGGACACTTTGATGTAAGAGACTGTAAAAAATTTCTCAAGCGTGCATACCAGACATTAACTTGGTCCAAAGGAATTTTACGTAGTTGTTTGGAGGAAAAATGGTACCCGTTGGTCAGGATATTACAAAGTTTCATTACATGTGAGGGAAAGTATGCTTTTGTCTTCCTTTATCACATTAAATTATTGTTAAACTTATCTAAGAATAAAGGAATTAATTTTCCCTAATTTTTACATCAAAGTTTTCATAAAATGGGCAGAGGTTCTCAATCTGATAGTAAAATCCCTAAAACCACAACATATCACCATAGTTTGATTAAGATGATAATAGTAGTAGAGTTGAGAAAATGCCAACAAGTCCTGGGAGGAACTCCTAATTGAGCATTTTCTAGCAGAGGAAACATGGACTAAGGGTCAAGAATGACTCATTAGCCCTATTTCAATGCATTCAAGCTTGAAGTATGAGACTCCTTAGAGCTATAAAACTAACCCTAGTCCAGCAACAGAGTCTAATTTTCATGTGGAAGGGAACCTCACAGAAAAACCTCAGGAAATAATGCTAAGTTCAAGTGTCTCGGATAAGAGAGGATCCCCAAAGTTGGGGAAAGGAAAGAAGAGGAAAGGGAAAAAGGCCCAGAAACACAAACCTTGGCATAATGAAGAAGTTTCTAGTCAAATGCAGGTAGGCGACGAGAAGGAAACTCTTCCATAAGTTGAAAGCCTCGTTGCCAAAGCCACTGAACTGCATGCTAAGAAGGTCAAATCCACCCTCAAATAGAAATGGAAGCTCTTTCAAACCGATTTAAAACCAATTAATACTCCCTCCCAGCAACCAGCAGAAACTTCGACTGCTCTTCGAAGTCGACGTCGCATCAGGGGTATGAGTAAACAGGGGTTGCCTATTTCAAACACCCAAAGTTTGGAACCCATTGATGTTCTATTCTCTCTTGACCCGGACACTCAAGAGCGTGGTCTGAGGAATGAAGAAATGAAATCCCCTCTATTTGAAGAAAGTATTCCATAGGAAATTGATCAAGATTTTTCAAACAAATCCCACCTCAACACCCTCTTAGTGGGAGTACTATTAATAAGAAACAAGGCTCTAAGCCTGACAAAAATACCACTAAGCTAGTTCTAGGTGGGAGCACTTCCCAAGCAGTCTATGGAACTAGTTAAAGCAACCCCTACTATTGATGAAGAAGACTTGGAGATACTTGTGGCTAAGCTACAAAAGAAGAACATGAACCTACAGGAGCATGCACATAAGTATAAGGTTCTATTTCGTTATGTAGAAGATGTAAATAATCAGTACCTGGACACCAATATTTATCTAATATCTCAAAAGGATGCATTAATGCAGAATTACAAACAATTGATCTGTTGGAGTTGGCTCGACTAAAACCTAATAGGAAACATAATGTTCAGAAACTAGCCCTACATTTTCAAAAGTCTTCAGTAACAGTTAGCCATGGCTTGGCGGTTTTAGTTAAAGCAGCACGAATTTGAAGTATCAATTCCTCCAATTTTGTCTTTTTGGTGATGCATGAGGGCATGCATTCATTTAGGCATGGGGGGATGCTCGAGCCAACCTTTGTACCCATATGCACCCATGTATTTACTCTTTTTACCTACATATTACTCTCCTTTTACCTTTTTGTACTGCACCTTCACTGACAAAACCCTGACATTTTGTGACTGGAGGTAAAATCACTTAGCATTATTTTTAGTGTTTTTTATTAAGTTTAGGTAGATTCATAAGATCATTCTTATTGGGTTATTTCTAAATATCTATCACTTGGACTCGTAGACTTGAAATCTGTTGATAGGTAGCTAGAATTTCAACATCTGGATAAAGACACATGGAGATAGACACCTCATCATCCAAAGCATTGTTCACCATTCTGTACCTAAATCCTATTTTGTGATTCTATACTCAACTAAGTAGTTGGTGTTCAATGACTCTCCATGATTCTATACTTAATACAATAGTCAATGGTTCACATGATGTCTTGGGTTATCAGATATCAAAGTCTTCATGCCTAAGATGGAGAGCAGTTCTCCAAAACAGGATGCAGCCCAACTAAGGATCGATCACGAGAAGGATAGCGTATGGTGCATAATAGTTTGATGTTAGAACTATTTGCTATGTATAGAGTAACTAGTTAAGTTTAGTCTTCATCGGTTGTCCTTTTAAGGCTCGATGTGTTTGGTATTTAGCTAGCAATGAAAAACTATTGATCAATTTTGTAAGGAATACTCTATCCAGGAGATTATAATATGGCATTTGTATTGACATTTCAAATTTAACCTAAATTCATCTCTAGTGTTAATTTTTCCCATGAGTATGTTCGTTATCCTTTAAATTTTATTCTCATTGAGTTAATCTAACTTGCTTTAGGACTGGCAAGGGCCACCACTGCTGGAAACAATATTAAAATTAGTTTAGATCTTAGGACTGTGTTGTTTTCACTGGTTTGTAGTGGAAATCTTGTGTGAAGAATTATTGATCAGGTTTTTGGATTACTAGATCGATTTTGTACTTAAATTCATATTGTGGTGTCATAGATCTGAATTGATAGAAGTAAATCTCATTTCTCGTTTGACATAAGCCAATCAAGGTCTTGTTGGGTAATGATTTTGGCATGTTACTATTTCCTTTGTGAAATCTTGCCATACAGAATCATTTATGAAGTATTATGAATTTGAGTTTACAACTAAAACCTTGGAAATAATTTAAGTTTATACTCTGCATTCTTTTGAACCATATAGTGTCATTTTTTCATATGAATGCTCAGATATATCTAGTTTCACATTCCTTTTATTGCAGATACAATACAACGAGGGAAGCGTTGAATTGGAATTGAAGTTTTTTGTGCATCAATATAGGATTTTCCGAGATTTATTATGATAGTGTTAATTTAATATTCAATTTTCATGAGTTTTATCAAAATAGAATTTGCATTGAATTTCGTTAGTGTGAAAATGAATAGAGGTATGCATTTTTCTTATCAAGTCAAAAGTAGTAGATTTGTGTGACCCGAGATTTAGGTCTATTGTTCATGTTTTTAATTAGAATATGATTCTGTGTTTTGATTACCATCTTATTTGAAATGGTTTTAATTTTGTAAGTAGTTTATAAGAATTTCGTAATTAGTGTGTTAGCGTGATTTCATTGTCAATAAAGTTAGTGTTTTAAAGAATGATTTGTTTGGTTTAGTTTTTAAGCTTTGAGTTATAAGGGTAACATGTAGCAAGCACTTCGTAATTACAATTCCTTTCCTTAAACAAGTGATTTCTCATTTTATTAAATATAGTGACCAGTAAGAAGTGAGGTTTGGTAAGTGAATCCTTTGAATGTTAGTGGGAGAGCTCTTTAGGGTAATAGAAAGTGTGATGCTTTGTAGATATAAGATCTATTTTTTACAGAATAGAATGGTGTGCTCAATAATGGTTGTGTTGGATTTCTTTGAGTAGATAGATTATCATTAAAAGGTTTGAATAATACAATGAGGGTGAATAGGCTTCTTCACTTCAACATTT
Source organism: Pinus tabuliformis (assembly GCA_031772625.1). Lineage (NCBI taxonomy): Eukaryota > Viridiplantae > Streptophyta > Pinopsida > Pinales > Pinaceae > Pinus > Pinus tabuliformis. The sequence continues at coordinate 574,298,139 of CM062807.1, forward strand.
TTTGAAATAAAGTAAAATACTTTGTACTTAACTCGAAATCTGAATCAATACGCAGTGTGACTCAAAGACTATGATCCTTGGTTGATAATTTAATATTATGGGATTTAGAACAACGAATAAAACTCCTAAAAAACATGAGTATACTACTCATAATGGAACAATATCCTTCACTAGATGTGGATGTAGGGATCATTGTTGATGTTGTGGAGGTACTTACTTGATATACAAAATGTTGGAAATAACATTCATGGGTTAGTTTGAAAATATTAAAAAATATATGATGTAGGCATGGTGGAGATGGGACCTTTGGTACTAGATAATGTAATATAGGTTTTCTCAAGGGAACATCCAATGGAATTAGGGATTAACACATTACTTTTCTTCATGTATTATACATCATCAACAAAAAACTCATGCTAGATACCACTGGACCAAAAGGATTAGGATAAATCTATAACACTAGCATAAAAGATGGGATTAGGGGTATGAACCATTGAAGGATGAGAGTGAGGTGACATAATTTCTTCAAGGAATTCCTATACTATTTAATCAGCCCCAAAAGAAAGAATGATAATATTCCCTGAAATAGGTAAGTATAAATCAAATTTGGTTCTGAGGTCAATCCTATATTTATGAAGTGGTGGAATGTACACTTTAGGAGGAATCCCCCATTTTCAATGAGAATGAAGTGGAATAAAAACATAGTTACTGATCAAATGAGAATTGTTAAAAAATGCATCAAGATATTGTCAATTTGATTTTTCCTGGATTAAATTGAGAAAATTTGAATTTCCACATCAACAAACAACTTGGATGTAATTAACTTGTGTGACATGGCTTGTCTCACTCAATTTACTCAATAAATTCAAGCTGGAGGAGTTAGAGTTCAATTAAGCATGTGTTATTTCTAACTTGTAGAAATCGAGGTTAGTTATCTCTTGTTGTTTTCAGTTAAACTAGTTCCAAATATTGGAGGAAATAGTGGAAGGTCAATTGTGCACTAGGACTTTAGTCAAACTTAGTGATCATCCAATTAACTAATCAATCAGCCCAAAATAGCTAGTGTGGATGTGTGTTTTTTCTTATTGCATGTCTAAATTTTTTGTTCTAACTTGTGAATTAACTTCCACAGAGTAGTAGAGTAGGTCTATGTCTTGTGATTTTGAGTAAAACTTCATGAGAAATTGAAAATCTACATCATAACTTATACATGGTATCAGAACAGGATTCACATTAGAGCAAGAATTTCAAAATTATTTCTCATAAGCATTGAATTTGCAGTTCAATGTTGTAGGATCTCTTCAGAGCTTAGAATATTACCTTCAATAGGTTGAGGCTAGAGTATGCCTTGGAAGGCACCTCTAATTCCATCGCATGGAAGGATCACATGGAGGGGTTATTGGATGAAAATGGATTTTTAGAATACATTAAGAGCGGTGTTGTAATTTACCATCAGAATTTGATGCCCATAACCATGAGCGGTGGAAGAAAGATGTAACCAAGGCAAGGAGAATAATATTGGAGGGAGTATGGAACCACATTGTCATCAATGTCTATGGGAAAGAAACTCCTAATGCAATGTGGCAAGAACTGATATATATATTCAAGAATCGTATTGAGCACATGAAGTTGGCACTCGAGGATAAACTTCACAAAATATCAAGATGCAGAAGAATGACACTATCCCACAATATCTAAGAAAGTTCACACAAGTTCGTGATGAGCTTGCACAAGTTGGTGTTACTGTTTCAAATGATGGTTTGGTAAGCCTAAAGCTTCCAAGCTTTCCCAAGTGATGGCATAGCTACCAAGATTTTGTGAACCGAAGGGGAAAATTACTGAATTGGGAATGCTTATAGCTGGATTTGGCATAGGAGGGAATAAGGCAGAATACCAGAGATGGAAATTCATCCAAGGGCCAAGATGAAGAAAAAATTTCATTGGTGCGAAAGGAAAAGAAGGGAAAAGGGAAGAAATCTCAATCCAAACTAGAGTCTAGTCAAGGGGACAAGAAGAAATATTTGTCCAAAATTAGATGCTTCCATTGTCGTGAATTTGGGCACTATGCCACGAAGTGTATGCACAAAATGGCAAGAAAGAATAACTTAGGAGGAGGAGCATGTGAAGCCTTGTCTTAACAGTTTGAGCTTGACTTTACCCTTATCGCATGTATAGCCAACATAGTGATGGGGAGTGTGTCGTACCTAGAATCTGGTGCCTCGTTCCACACAACAGGGTATAGAGACTTTTTCAACGACCTGGAGGAGAAATATTTGCATATGCACATCGAGCTAGGGAAAAACAAAAGATTCATCATGACCAGGGTTGGTATAGTCACCTTTCAGAGGGAGTCAAGATCCCCTTTCAGACTCAACTATGTCCTGTTCATTCTGGGCCTAAAGAAAAATCTCGTCTCTATTGCAATTTTGGAACAATGTGGTTCTGATGTGATCTTCAGCAAAGGAAAATCATTCTTGAGACACATAGCCATAGGACATGTGAAGCATATCAGGGTTTGTGTGAAGAACCTATATAATATATATGTGGAATATTATGTTGCATTAAGAACTAAGGTAGAGAAAGTGAAGGGTCACAATGTTAGTGAAATTTGGCACAAAATACTTGTCCATTTTAATCATGGTGCCTTGAAGATTATGCAGAAAATAACCACTGGCCTCCCCAAAGGAGCACTTGAGCATGAATATTTATGAAAAGGATGTACTTTAGGGAAGTAAAAAAAATCCACATTCGATGATCAGGACAAGAAATCCCATACAATCCTGTAAAGGATCCACTCCAATGTCTGTGGACCTCTCTTGACAACCTCCACTGCCATAAACACATATTTTTCCATTTTTATTGATGACTTCTCATGAAAGTGTTGGATCTTCTTCATGCAGAACAAAAATGAGACATTCTCCAAGTTCAATGAATTCAAGGCACTGGTTGAGAAAGAAGCTGGCAAGAAGGTGAAGGCTCTAAGGAGTGATAATGGAGGTGAGTACCTGTTGAATGAATTTAAAAATTTCTATAGGAAGGAAGGCATTCAACGAGAGTTGAAAACATCCCACAATCCACAACAGAATGGGGTGGATGAGGGAAATAATTGTATCATTATGGGAGAAACGAGGGCGATGTTGCATGACCAAGGGCTACCTTTACATTTCTCGGTTGAAGCATGTAACACAATATTTTATTTGCAGAAATGGAGTCCTCATTAGATTTTTGGCATGATTACACCAAAGGAGGATTTCGTCAGGATGAATTCAGATGTGTTGCACTTCCAAAATTTTGGAGCCTCTGCTTACTGCCATGTCTCCAAAAAATCGAGGAAGAAGCTTGAGCTGACAGTAGAATTGGGGGTATTTATGGGCTACATAGAAACCGCCACAACTACTGTGTGCACTTCCGATCCCTCGGAATGATAGTTGTGAAAAGGGATGTAAAATTTGATGAGGAGAAAGTGATGAAGTTCTCTCTTGAGAGGGAGCTTCAAATCCCACCAGAAGAGGAGATTTTAGCTCCAAAGTAGGAGCCTCGGGAAGTTGTGGGAAAGGCACAAGTTGAGGAGAAGAGAGTGGAGACATCCACTGAAGTAGAAATATCTAGAGAAGGTAGGAAAAGAACCAGGAAAGCTGATAGAAATGTGCAAGATGCGAGGGAGAATGTGGGAGCTCCTTAAAATTTGTGCAGATAGAGAACGTCACCTGATCGGTACACTCAATACATGGCTCTAATGATAGCTTGTACAGTTCCAGCCATCCTCTTTCGAGTAAAGAAGTAGATAAACCTATATGGGTTGATGAAATGGTGGAGGAATATGAACCCATTGTAAAGAACAGTGTTTGGGAAGTGGTTCCCAAGGCAAGAAAATCAATCAATTGTGCATTTGAGATGGATCTTCAAGGTTAAACATGCAGTAGGTGGAAGTATAGAGAAGTATAAGGTCAGCGTTTTGGCCAAGGGGTACTCTCAAGTTGGGGGAATTTATTATGAGGATACATTTTCTCCTATATCAAGGTACTCATCCATTAAATCAATTCTTGCAATAGTTGTGTAGATGGGGTGGAATATCTGTTAGATGGATGTAAAAACCACATTCATCAATGGATTTATTGAGGAGGAGGTGTACATCGAGCAATAAAAAAGTTTTGAGACTTTTTATTGAGAGACCCATGTGAGCATACTCAAGTGATACTTATGAGGTTTCAAATAAGCACCCTATGCTTGGTACACTATGATCGATAGTTATATCACCAGTTTGGGCTTCACCAAAAGTGAAGCAGATGCAAACCTCTATCATATCCTTCTAGAATGTAAATTAATTTTTATTGTCTTATACGTTGATGATTTGATTTTAACTAGTTATGAGAAACTGATCACATCTTGCATGAAGGACCTTGCAAGGGAATTTGAAATGAAGGAAATTGGTGTCATGCACTACTTCCTTGGGTTGGAAGTATGATAAGGCGATGGAGAATTGTTTGTCTCTCTAGGAAAGTATGCAAATGAGATACTATAGAAGTTTTGCTTGGAGTGTTATAAACCCATGGAGATACCTCTAGTGACAAACTGGAGGAAGGAGGATGCCACTTTAGGTGAGGAAGTGGATGCTACCACTTATTAGCAACTAATGGGTTCATTGATGTATCTTATGAACACAAGAGGATATATGTGCTATGAAATCAACCATCTGAGCCAAGCTATTGTTAGGCCAACAAAATTATTTTGGAAGGAAACAAAGCATGCTCTATGGTACCTCAAAGGCACTAACCAGTTTGGACTATGTTATAGATGACAAAGGGAGTGAAGTTGTGTGGCTTCACAAATGTAGATCAGGTAGGGAGTCTATCAAACCAAAAGAGTACATCAGGTGGAATTTTCAATTTTGGGTCTGCAGTAGTTTCCACGTACAATAGGAAGCTAAGATTTGTGGTGCTCATCTTGACAGAACCAGAATACATGCCTGAAAATAAAGCAACATGTGAGGCAATGTAGATGAGAAAGATACTTGCTAGATTGTTTGATCAAATGATGTATCCAACTGCGATATATTGTGATAATCAAAGTTGCATCAATCTCTTTGAGAATATTGTTTTTCATGATCGATCCAAACATATATATATTCGGTATCACCATTTATGGGACTGTGTGCAGAGGTGGATAATGTTGCTAAAATACTTTTTTACAAAGGAACAAGGTGCTGACATTTTGAGAAAGGCCTTGTTAAGAGGGAAGTTCGAGTTCCACAAGTCATGATAGGGGTGGTTGATAGTCCCTTTCTTACTAAGAGGGAGTGTTGAAAAATGCAGCAAGAAATTCTCAATTTGAGTTTTCCTTGATTAAATTAAAAAAATTCAAATTTCCACATAAGTAGACAACTTGGATGCAGTTAAATTATGTGACATGGGTTGTGTCACTTAGTTTATTGAATAAATTCAAGTTGGAGGAATTAGAGTTCACTTAATGATGTATGCTTTCTAATTTGTAGCAATCAAGGCCAATTATCTCAAGTTGTTTTCAGTTAAACTAGTTCCAACTATTGGAGGAATTAGTGGAAGGTCAGTTGTGTAGTGGGACTTCATTAAAACTCAGTAATCATCCAGGTAACTAATAAATCAACCCAAAATTGTTAGTGCATGCAGAGAATTCGAGTTTCCCAACAGTGTTGGAGATTCAAAGGCAGTGTAACATTAGTTGTAGACTCGTCTTGAGTGTGCAGATGTTGCATGCAGTCAGATGATAAAAAATGGGAATTGCACAATCCATTTTGGAGGAATTCCTAAATAATAGGGGACTGATTTCTAAAGGAATTACGCAAGGAAATAGGGGCTCAAGTAGAGACATAAATTAACTAAGTCTGGGTCATAGCTTCTTAGTGGGCATAGAGATAGGTTATTCACTTGTAGGTTGTGGTTAGTTGAGAAAAGAAATTGTAATACATCTCTATTTATCATATCAATGCAAGCAAGCATTAACATTTTTAGCAGATTGGTTTCCCTAGAAAAGAGTATTGTGTGCGTGTCTGTTGTTTCTTACTGTGTGTCTAAACTATTTATTTTAAATTGTGAATTAGCTTCTATAGAGTAGTAGAGTATGTTCGTGTCTAGTGATTTTGATTTAAACTTCATGAACACTTGCAAATCTACATCATAATTTCTACAAGAACAGTATCGAGTACCTACTTTTTTGAACTAGAAAAAAAATATCTGATTTTGAAAAGTGCTAATATAGAATATACCTTTTTTTAGCATATTTTGACACTTTTAATTTTCTTATATATCGAGTATGCACATTGTTTTTAAATGTTAGTGATTTTCATGCTAATTTTGAAAAGTGATGAAGGATCATCATCCCCATTTATTAGAGGGATTATTTTTGACACTTTAAGTTTCTAATGTATTCTTATTCTTCTTCCCTAAGATATTTATTATTAAGTGCTTTTAAATTTTGTGTTTTTTTTTTCTTTTCAAATTCTTTTGTATTGAAATCTTTGTTTTTTTGCTTAGTTAAAAAAAAGGGTCAATATTTTAAAGTTAGGATTCTTTATATATTTATGTATCGTTAATTAATATTTCAATGCACATCAAATAATTATCACTGAAAAAAATAAGTTCAAACATTTGACAAAAAAATACACATTTTGAATGTAGATATAATTAAAAAAAACACATTTTGAGACTTTTTTGTTAAAAATGACATGTCAAATAAACAATTTTGATGGAAACATTTAAAAAAAATAAAATTTAAAATAACATTTTTTAGGAATTTTATGTCAAAAATTAATATTAACCACAAATTTTTAACAAAAAATAGTGATTCACATAAAAATTAAAGTGAAAAATAGGTAGTACAAATATTAAACATATAACAACAATACTTGATTACTTATTCTTCTCATAAAATATCAAATTCAAAATATTGCAAGTATAACTAATGGATTGTCCTCAAAATTGAGCTTCATTTGCAAGCATAACTTAAATTTAATCAATAATATCATATAATCCATGTCCATCATCTTCTAGAGTTTCATTATTGTCTTTTACCATAGTATTTTTGGCTTCAATTTGGTCATTTTCCTCTTATAATGGATCTTTGATGTCTACAAATCTCACTAATTATACTTTTCAGTGATTCCATCTAATGGTGGTTGAGGTTCCTTTGCCTTTTTTTCCACATGTGATTCATTAAAAGCCCCTTTCCTCAAACCAACATTTTGGATTGCATCTGGAATAAATTGTATAACATTAATTCTTTACTGAATAAAACTGCATTGTAGTGAGTCTTTTTCAATGACAATGCAATTTCTTCCTTTTTGTAAGAAACATGCTACTATTATACCTAATCATCAAGCACAAAAGAAATAATTAAGTAAATTAGTATAAAAACACAAAAAATTAATGAAATTCAATTTTATATAATAAAACTTACTTGAACCTGAGAATAAATCCAAAACCCAATTTCCTTCATTTGAACATAAATCTATAAGATAGTTCATCAATGCCTGCATTTTATGATAAATGTTAAGTATCTCTCCTTTTGTATCTTTACCATCAGATGTTAGTTTTCTCACGACAAGGTCATGAACCACTACTTGGCTATGACTCTTTCCATCTACTCAATTTAGAAGAATAGGATTATAACTATCATCTTTTGTCCAAAATTCAACATGGATGAACTCAAAATCACTTATAATTAGTTGCTCTCAGCAATCAATAAGATTTGACTTTTCCTTGTAACATGACATAATAAAATTTCAATTAACTTGTACATATATATATTAACATTAATCAAACATATAATTTCAATGTATTACCATGTAAGTTGCATCCTTTAGTTTGGTTTTCCCTTGAAGCTTGATAATAACATTGCAAATTGTGTGTCTGAATGAAATGCGACAAATCTCCAAAATGGTGATGTTGTGACTTCTTAAGAGCCCTTAACCACTTTATTAAAATCTTGATAGCTATAAGGCTCATTATCATATCCAATGTTTGAGAAATTGAAACCATGAGGAATATCTGCAATAACTAGGGCATATTCCATTTTAGGTATGAGTTTTGCAATGTGTTCACAATCACCTTGTATTCTTTTCTATTGGATAGTGTGGAGCCCATTCCAAATGAAATGACTAATACGAGGATCAAGTTCAACATTCCTAAGACCTTGTTTTCTTAGCCTTTCCAACTTCATTTTTTCAATAATGTTTTTGAAACTATTTGGTACTCTATCTGCACCCTTCTTTGAAATCTTTAATGAAATAAACAAATATACGTATAAGTAATAAAATAAAAATAGTTTACATATGAATAAAATGAATGTATAAATCAACATGCCTTTTTGAATGCAAGATAAAAATATTTAAGTGTTGTTGTAGAACTTTAATCTGGGTAGTTTCCTAGAAAATCATCTCAACTCTCTTCATTCAACATTTTAACCATGTGTACTTGTATTTTCATATAAACCTTATGACTGAGTAAATAAAGTAAAAATTGTTAATATAGTGATATGTATAAAAAATACTACCAACAATAATATGTTATATTTAAAAGAAAATTATAATCCAAAAATAAGTAAAAATGATTCAACAAATTTACTTTTGAAATTCCCAACACATTTCGTCCAATGATAATTCACTTGACTTGACGTGAGATAATATTTTTTTTACTTTTTTTTCATCCTTCACTCCTTGCATTGTTCTTTAACGTGTGATAGACATATCATCTAGAAGATGCTTGATTTCAGGACCTGTGTTACTACTAGTAAATATTAAGGGTTTAGACATTTTAACCTTCTGACTTTTTATGGTAATATTCTCCCACATGTTGAAAATCTCATCAAGCAATTCCCATATCTCCCCAGTTCTAAATGCCAAATGGAAAATGCTATCCATACCTCTGAATACATTTGAAATTATTTTTCCACCTTTTCAACTGATTCTTTCTTCAATTTGATAACCTATTTCCATACCACATTCCTTTCGAACATTTAGAGTAATTTTTTCCTTATCCCCATCAATTTTTCTTCAAATTCACTATGAATAAATGTAACCTTTTGGATGAAATTCATCGACATCCTATACTCATTATCTATATTACGATCCCATGCCAATAACTTTGCTTCTATTTATGTTAAACCAACATAAACGATACATCTCACTATTTCAAAAAGCGAGTCATTGGGATATTCCTCGATCAATTTCCTTCTAGACTCTTTAGAATGGTTCCCCCAAATTACATAATATTTGTGTTTAATCATCTTGTCGTCTCAAATGCCTCTTTATTGGGAATCTGAATTGGATCAAAAATAACCAAATAATCAACCAAATGTGCATATGGATTGTACCTAATTAATGTTTCCAAGGTATGGACTGTTGGTGTACTAAGGTGTCTTTTTATAGGAAATCTTAATTCCTACATTAATCGTCAATCCAAGGTAAGTATTTTTATCTCAAGAGTGTCAACACTATATGTGCAATGAATTCAGAGGTTATCTAATGATAAATTGTTGTAATCACTAATAACTATTTCTTTAGCTCACTCCAAACAATTCTGATAGAAATAACTATGGAGGAAATAATTATTGAAAGAACTCTTAACAAACTATGCAACTCTATTTAACTTATTCCAAAATCAAATGAATCTGAATGTAAGTGCAAAGAATCACACTCAACAATATTCAAATAGAATTAAGACTAACTCACTCAATCAAGAAAGAGAACTATAAAAACTGAACAACAATGGTAATTTATAGCAAATCTGAATTGGAAAACAAATCTAATTGAACGACAAATCCTAATTGAATAACAATCTCAATTGAACGACAAATAAATGATATCTAAATAGCAGATGACTCATGTAAGAAAATTATGGAAACTGATCAATGATATCTATAAGATCTATGATAACATAACTCAGAATGGACAATAATATACTACCGAAACTAACATAACCAATCCAATCAAAGCGTTACTCAGATATATCACACAGCTAAGTCTGAATCTAAATGAACAACAATATGAATCGGAATCGTCAATCTTCACAATAAGCGAAATGATATTAACTTAACAGTAACAATCAGTAAAGACTAAATAGAAAATATTATAACACAAGAAAGCAATAGAACTTCTCTTGACTGGGCCTAGAGTCACCAGAAGTCTCCGCTAAGAAATACTCATAATATAGGTATGGATCAAACACAGTCTTTCTTCATTAAAATAAGCAACATGGTTACAACATCACTGAGATAACAATATTATATGTCTCAAAAGAATAATTACAAGTTATGAAATTTTGAACTCTGTGCAGTTTTTCCTTTCGACCTTATATATTACATTTAGAAAATAAATAGATAAAAGTGAATCCTCAAGATCAGGGGATCCTGAGGATTTCGCTATACATAATCTGATTCTGTCATGAAATAACATCAGTCTACCTGGTCTCTTGCTACCTTGCCTGCCTCAGACGTTGTCTTTTTTCCTTTTATGGCCCGATGCTGCTCTGTCGATTGAACAACTATTGTTCAATCCATGTCTTCTGCATATAAAGATAGAAAAAAGTCAGTTTCTCGTGCTAGATTTATCTAATTTGTTACCAAGTGCTTTTACCCAACTTTAGCTATTATTTCCTTTACTTTGATCCATAAACAAAGATAATCATGTGATGATAAATGCTGAATAAAGCTATTTACGAAGAGAAAACATACCTTTTTCCTGACCCAACATGGACATGTAGGTGATGTGGCTTTCTAATTTGATATTTAGATTGTCATTCACTTGGCTTACAAAATTGGCTTACATTAAGATGAAATGTTTTGTTGCCATTAATTAAGTTATTCTTCATCAACTTATCTTGAATGACATTTATCTTTGTTTTAATGATGACATCCTCTAACTTAGCACCTATTGTTATGATTTCCATACTTCCTTTAGAGCTTTCACTCAGATTTTCACTAGATCATGTGTTTTTTAAAGATTGAGCAACTTTTATCTTCTTCCTCTTACCAATTAAAATATTTTCTTCTAGACAAACAATATTCTCATTATCAACTGGAAGAGAGACATCTGTGGGAATTTTTTTGGGGGGTTTTATAGTTTCTTTCCTTTTCAACAATAGAAATAATCTCATCCTTGCTAATGGCAACATATTTTTCATCTTCAACTTCAACTTCCACATCTTCGAAAATAACATGTCTAGCTTTACTAGATTGGTCCACTTTAGCAATTCTTTGTTGATCCTCTGTATATACTCTTGTAGTTGCATGAGCTATTGTCCTTTTCTTCCTTCTCATTTCTTCTTCTATCTCTATGTGAAAACTGATAATCACATTCATAATATTTAGCTCTAGATATTAAATACCCTCCAACATAATTTAAAGACTCTCAGCAAAATCCTATCAAATAAAACATAACATGTCAATGATAAATACGTTATACAAAATATAATGATACCTACAATAATGCATAACACATAAATGTAAATAAATATACTTGCAATGTTATTTGTAATGTTGAGTGCAAGTTCTTAACACAATTTTGTAGATCCTTCATATGTATCATACTTGACCTTTAAGAGATAATATCTAACATTTTCATGTGTCTTGAGAAATTTTGTAAGAACATAAATAGTGTTTATATTCGGCTCCAAACATATGTCTCATAATTTTCCCATCACCTCATATGGCTCACCAAAGATAATCATACCATAATATAGATAGATATGTACACCTTCATTGATTTCTATACTTTCAACGAACCTGTAAATTTTGTTTCATTTATTTCTCATGCATTCCTCCACTCGGAAATAATCTTGAATATGTTTGATGGGTGATTTGCTTGACGTTTACCATGTTTTTTTATTTTGGCTTCGTTTAACAGTGTCCATAGAGGGTCCAACTACAACTTTAGATGATTTAATCACATCCTTTGTTCCATAATATATATATATATATATATATATATATATATATATATATATATATATGTCTGTGTGTGTGTGTGCATGTGTGAGAGAGAGAGAGAGGGAGACTGAGTGTGTGTCTGTGTTAATTAAAAAAAACATATCTTAACTAAACAATAAAAAAAAAAACCATTTAAAAATTATATATATTCTTCCTAACTTAACTAAAAAAACAAAAAAAAATATTGCAAATATTTAAAATATATATATATATATATATATATTAAAAAACCCCTTAAAATTTAATTAAAAAAACAATAAAAAAATGAAAAAAGAAATTGTGCCCGGGTGAGTGCCTTTCAGCCTGACCCCTACTGTGTGGAGGGGCTGATACACAAAATTGGTCCCCCGTTGGGTGGAGGGGCTGATTCTGGGCATCAACCCCTCTACCTAGCAGGGGATCGAAGGCTCATGGGCGGCCTAGCCAAGCTTTCCCGCATGCCTCTTGGTCTGCTAAAAGGCCACAGGCTAGCCCACCCAGCCTAATTTCTTTTTAATTTTTATTTAAAAAAAAAATATTTTTAATAAATGTAAATTTTTTTAAAGGAATAGTTTTTCTTTCTTTGGTATTCTCAAGGAACCCAACAACCCCCCTGAGATGTAACTACTAGTAATCTTCCAAGGGTTAATGAATTATCCTCCTTATTGTAAATTGGTTACCTCAGGAGATTTGAACCTAGGTCTGCCTTGTTTCAACAATTTCAAAAATTTCGAATTGACGAATTGAAATCCCCCCCAAGTTAAATTTCAAAAAATAGAAAAAAAAAAGATTCAACACTGGTTTTTCCATTTTAATGCCCGAAAACATATGATTTTTCTTATTGTTTCTCCAAAAAATGCTACATATATGAGTTTTTTTCATCATTTTCCTTTTTTTTTTAATTTTTTTTGATGTGGTTTTTCCTCTAAAATATGATATTGGAAAAAAATCTTAAAAATAAATAAAAAATAAAAAATTGAAGCATAAAAACCACAAAACAACATATTTTCCCAAATATCCTCTTTAAATAGTCATTTTCCCAAATATCCTCTTTAAATGGTCAAAATAGAAGGAAAACTAACCTTTATCCTCTTTAAATGGTCATTTTCCCAAATATCCTCTTTAAATGGTCAAAATAGAAGGAAAACTAACCTTTGAAATGCGAAAACTCCTGTTGAATGTGTTATCAATGAAAATGTATCTCCTCCCAAAATCACTCCAAGATGTTTAACAAAACCTAGAAGACTTGATGTGATGTGAGGAATAGAAACAACAAAAGTTATCATATAACGAATATTTTGGATTACTTTAGCATTTCTTGAATGTGGGATTGAAATTAAAATTAAGAAAACTAAATATATAGTTAATATTATAGGTTTAGATTAATTTTTATTCAATGTGGGATAAAAAATAAAATATAAATAATAAAAATTAACTTAGTTAGCTAGTTAATGTAAAAAAAATTAAGTAAAAGTTTTTATTTTATTTTTTTATTTCGAAGGAATGTATTAAAGGAATTTTTTGTGGAAAATTTGAATAGAAGGTAGGGACAAAATTTTGAAGGCCAAAATTTTTTGAGGGAAATTTTCCGACAAAAGTTTTGTGGGGGAAATTTGGAGGGAAAATTTTTGGCGAAAAAATGGGGGGAGACTTTAGGGGGAAATTTTCAATCTCTAAGTTATAAAGTACAATTGGGAGAGAGTGCATTTATATCATTCAACATCTTTTGTTTGAAAGTCATGGATTCTTTTGATTGTGAATTTTATTTTCAAGAGCATCAACATCTTCCTCATATAACAACTTTATTCATATTGATGAATATAACAAAAATTCTTTCACTATGAATAGAGAGTCAATTTTTCCTCTTGGTCATAATCCTAAGGATTATGAGAGAAACACTAATGAAGGGTGGGATGAAAAATTTCTTGTAAATAGAGAGTTAAACGTTCCACTTAGTCCTAATCCTAAGGATTATGAGAGCACCACTTACAAATGGAAGGATGATGAATTTCTAGTAAATAAAGAGTCAAATTTTCCACTTAGTCCCAATCCTAAGGATTATGAGAGAACCACTAATGAAGTGGGGGACGAAGAATTTCTAGTAAATGGAGAGTCAAATTTCCCACTTAGTCCTAATCCTAAGAATTATGAGAGCACCATTCATGAAGGGGGGGATAAAGAATCTCTAGTAAATAGAGAGCCAAATTTTCTATTTAGTCCTAATTCTAAGGATTATGAGAGCACCACTTACGAAGGGGGGGGCGGGAGGATGAAAAATTTCTAGTAAATAGAGAGTCAAAGTTTCCACTTAGTCCTAATCCTAAGGATTATGAGAGCACCATTGGCGAATGGGAGGATGAAGAAATTCCAGTAAATAAAGAGTTAAATTCTCCACTTAGTCATAATCCTAAGGATTATGAAAGAACCAATGACAAAAGGGATGATCAAGAATTATCCACAAATGATAAATAGAGAGTCAAGTTTTCCACTTAGTCCTAATCCTAAGGATCATGAGAGCACTAGTGATGAATGGGATAATGAAGAATTTCCTACAAACGATAATTTGAATATGAATAGAGATTCATATTTTCCACTTATTCCTAATCCTAAGGATTATGAGAGCACCGGTGATGAAGAGGAGGATCAAAATTTTCTTATAGATGATAATTTTAGAGGCACACATGTGAATAATGCATTTTCTCTGATTCAACTTTTCAAAGGAACTCATGGTGGTGATGAATTTCCTCCAAGCGAGGATTTTAAAAGAACGGATGAAGATGGTTAATAATTTCCTTTAAGTGAGGATGGTAATGAATATTTTCCAAGAAATGATGGTGATGAATTTCCTGACTATGTTCAGAATGATCATAGTGAGGATAATATTCCTCTTGATGATGATGAAAATTCTTCTAAAAGGATAATGGAATGATGGAGACATTGCAAACAAATATTGTATCTAGGAGTAGGACTAGACCTTTCAATATCAACCCAAGATATTCTAGTTATACAAGGTTTAGAACATAATATATCACAAGAAGAAGTTCTATCAGTGATCTAATTTTAAGAAAATGTTGTCAAAATAATTTCTTGAAACATATGGATTTCAAGTTTGCATTGGAGTAAAGGAAGAGATACTTGTCAATGAATAAAGCATGCAAAATTTATATATGCAATCTACACTAGCAGGTTATGATTATGATATTGGGAATTTATTTCTCTATAGAAATATTTTCAAAATGTTTCATTCAATTGGTAATTTTTGTGTGTCAAAAATATAAGCAACATTGGAAAAAGATCGCACATTTTATTTAGAATTACGTCATGACTGAGAGGTTGGTTAGCAAATACTACAATGTCATGGATGCAAGGCTTCTTTTCAAATCATGGAGAGTGTATAAAAATAAGGACACAATACATATTCCAGATAATTTCTCAAGTCAAGAAATCTACAACTTAAACAAATAATATGTAGAAGCTGCTGTAGGAGATGGTAACTTTATTACATATTCATATTATGAGGATATGGAATAGTAAATTCAATAATGTTTGTATTCCTTAGAAGACAAGGATGGGGGTTTGCAGTACATGTTCTTCTCTTAATTAAAAATGGATAAATTTCAAGGGGAAGAAAGAGGTATGAATACATAACATAATTTTTAGAAATCAGATAGTTATCAACTATGAAAATATATTTATTAATATGTTTCTTTTATGTTATGTGCATATTCTATTATTAAAGCACTTCAAGAGCATCACAATCAGCAAAAAGTGAAAGGAAAAATTTGTATAAGTATTGAAAGAAGTGTTATGATAGTCCAAATAAATATTTTGGTTTGATAATTTATGCTATGGGCCAGGAGAAAACACTTCTACCACATTTTTTTTCACATGGAAAAAAATTTACAAGAGGAAAATTGTATTCAGTTTCACTTGGTTGGTTATACGGTCTTTAATGGGAAAATGTTGCCAAGGGTTTACTTCGCAACTACAAATATTTATAATGATGTAAATTTGACCATAACCATCATTCATGATGTGGTTTCTCATTGGTTCTCTAATCTTCCTGAAGTTTTGTAGCTGTAATTAGACAACATTAGCCATGAAAACAAAAATCAAATTGTTTTTGGATATCTAAACATGCTTGTTGAATTGAGATTTTTTCAAAAGGTAAAGGTTGGTTTCCTTCTTGTGGGATACAGTCAAAACCATATTGATCAAATTTTCAATTTCTTTTCAGTAACATTGAGGAGGAAGGATATTAGGAACCTTCCATCATTAATTGAATGTATTAATAAATCATGCATTCCAGAGCCTATTTTTGTGGGTTGGAAGAAACTATTAACATTTGAAGGTCTATTTTGGGATGACATGGTAAGGATAAATACATTGAAAAACTTAATGACATTATCTTCCAACATTAATTTTGTATCAAAAAATTTGTTGGGAAAACGCTGGTATAGGGAAAGAAATATTCAACTACTACAAAATGGGGTTCATCATCAGGTTTAGCATTTTTTAATTTCATTCTAGAGCATCCAATATTTTCATCAAATATATTGTTATTATAATTAGTTGTTGAATTCCATAATTCACAAATTCATAAGAGAGATATAAATTATTCTGAATGCATGGAAGAAATTAAAAAATCTATTAGAGATACATATGAGTACTTTGATGTTCCTCATTCAATTTGGTGGGAGTCATTTTTCAATAATAAAAGTGATATCATTTCAAGATAAATAAATAAAGATATACTTTTGAAGACTCCATTTATTTGGCCACAAAAAATTCTGAATGATCATGAGGAAAGAAACATTGTTGAGCAACAACAATCTCAAGGTATTATTAATTCTCCACAGGTAAAGGAAAGAGAAATGTATATTAGTTCTAGAAGATCACATTTACAACGTGAAGCCATGGAATACCTTTTCAAGGGTTTTTTGCATGACGTTAAGGAGTGTTGCATGATCACAATGTTAGGAGATGGATATTTACATGGCTATCAATTCTAGGTTTCCAAGGTTATAAAGGTCATTAAATAAAATGAAGATGTTATAGTTATCGAAGTACACTGGTATGCCACAAATACCCACCCATTCAACAGTGTGTACAAGACAGAGGGTAGATTATAAAAAAATTTGTAGAAAGAGAAAAAGAAAGGGTACAAATATAAATCGTCACTGCAAAAACCTCTTAAAATTGGAGGATGTTGACATACTTTTTTGTGATTTCAATTTAAAAAAGAAAGGAACTCTTCGTTTTAGGAGCATAGATTTTTTGAAGAGGTTTCTACTAGAAGAAACAATTTTAATATGGAATTATTTTGAACCTATTCG
Organism: Pinus tabuliformis; assembly: GCA_031772625.1. NCBI lineage: Eukaryota > Viridiplantae > Streptophyta > Pinopsida > Pinales > Pinaceae > Pinus > Pinus tabuliformis. The sequence continues at coordinate 574,315,412 of CM062807.1, forward strand.
TAGATCTAGAATACTTTTGAAACTTGAAATCGTGGGCATGAATGTTGACTCAAATGGGGCACTAGTTGATGAAAGAGAATAATATGGGTCGTCTTCATCTACATCAAATCATTCATCTGAAGATGTTTTATATTTTGATGGTGTGCCAAAACTTATAAGTGATTTTGAGTAATTGTCTAAAGCATAATAATTTAAATTATGTTTGCATGGTAACCTGAAATAAATATTTTAACTTCCATATGATCTTACATCAAGTTATGAGCCATTTCATGTTTGTTGGATTATATGTTTTAATTATGAATAATTCATTTGTTTAGAATATCCACAATGCAACAATGACTTACGGAAATAATTTATGTTATATTCAATCTACCAATGTTAATATTTTGATTAAAAGTAAAAAGATTATTATAAATTATGTTGATTTTTTAAATTATACAGTAATATTGCCACGATATTATTTATTGCTATCATTTGGTATAAGATAGTTTTAAAAAAATTGGCAATTTTAATGCCTTATTAAAAGGTGATACTTCATTTTGATGGTTGATTTTTAGGTTTTTGTTGCAATGGGATAAGTTGTATTAGGGTAAGACATGAAAATAGCTATAAATTTAGCTTTTAAAAAATAAAATTACTCTTCGAATAATGAATCTTTCATTTATATGTTCATTTAAAAAAATTGTTTTAGTCATATAATTTGTCCATAATGACATGGTTGAAATATGTTGAAAACTTAAGGTTTTTAGTTCTATAGTTGAAAATTTGTCAAAATTTTAAGGTTTTTCTGAGTTATGATATTTTATATTTAATGTTATTATTGAAAACAATTAGAATTTTAAGGTTTTTTAGAGTCATGATATTTTATGTTTAACAACACAAATGGAAATTGCTGGAATTTTAAGTCTTTCCATAGACATGATATTTTATCTTTAATGTCATGCCCAAAAAATGTTGGAACTTTAAGGTTTTTCAAAGTCGTGGTTTATCTTTAATGCCATTGCTAAAAAGTGTTGAAATTGTAACCCAATTCTGTTTTTGTTCTAACATCAACACTTTTTGTTTTTAGGGTGTTTTTTCATCTTTTTTGGAAAAAATAAATTATTTCCATTTTAAAAAAATGTTGAAAACTTACCCTTAAAAAAAAACATTGTTCTGGAATACAAACTTTTCGTTTTTGTGTTGTTTTCTCATGTTTTTTGGGCTAGAGTTCTCATTTTGAGGCAATAGTTCTCGTTTGATCGGTAACTTTGTTTAAAATCAACCACAATCAAAATTAAATTTTTACACAACGATACATATGAACACCTAAGACCAGCTAAGATTGTACCAAACAACACACACCTCGAAAATATAAGCAATTTAAGAAAGAAAACCAAGTGGCTCATGGGGTCTTCCATCAATTTTAGATTGGTTAGCAAAGGCCTAAATTAGTTATGAATGTGTGATGTATTGTTTCATTTTCTTCCTACCTAAAGGGTCAATTTTTAGCACAAGTGCCCTTTTTTATTGGCAAGTACCCCTTGGAGGATTTAAGTGAGTTATAAGAAGCATCTATTCTAGGTACCTTAAGAACACCCCACCTATGGTCACCTATATGGAATCGTTAAAAATATAGGCCACTAATTTTATCAGGTAAAAAAAATCCACCTAGGGAATAATTCATGGGTTATATCCACTTGTAAGTGAAGGGTATCTGAACGTGAAGTGTCTCGAAATAGGCCCCCATATGCAAGTAGATCACACCAACAAAACCTAATGAAGCAACGTTACCACTCCACAAATTCCGGCGTTATCTAGTGCTAAACCATTATGATCGAAGGGAATCCTAGATAATGTTTGATTACAAGTGGATTTTTGTTGCCTAACTAAATATTATAGTGTTTGGTTTTATGGCCTTGTAGAGTGTCCCCTCCATCCTATTTGAAGGCCCTAAAATAATAATCTAATGTGAGTGTGCTATCAATAAAATGAAATATATGTCTAGTTAATTTTAATTACATTTATTTTAGTGGTTTCCTGTTAGGTCAAGGATGATGGAATTGAAATAAATGACGTGTCATTTGACTTGACTACAAGGAAATTTATGCAATATATCAAAATGAAATACTTCAATTCATTGAAAACTAGGCTAAAATTTGGGAAGATATATTTTTAATTTGGATGCAAAATGGTGGTCCTTTCCTCACTCTAAAGATTTATAACAAAAAATTAAACAAAACACTCAAACTATTAAAAAAAGGTAAAAGAAAAGCATGCAAAACCTTAAAACCCTATCGACTAGCAAGCCTGAAACAAAATTGGTAATATGAAAACAAGAAAACTCAACACATTAGACTCTAATAGAAATAAGAAGAGTATAGGATAGTGACAATAGGATTCCACCTAGTCTGAATGCCAATATAGGGAATCAAATGTGATAAAGTTTTAGAACCCTTATATGACCCCAAATTCATAAGATGTACAAATTGAGTATATAATATGATGAGTTAGTTTTGGTAGTATTTGCATTGATGACAAATGGTTATGAAGGCTTGATGTCATATTTTTATGAATGAAAGCACATGGAATTACGAAGGCTTCAATATCGACTTAGATTTAAGAAGAAGTGACTTGCTCCAATGAAGAAGTGACAATGACTTGATAATTGTTTAAACTTAGACCAACAATGCTTAATAAGAAATGTTTTCATAAAAATGTGCATTTCATGAGTAATGGTTTCGATGTTTTTTGTTTCTTAAGCAATGTAAATACATGGAATACGATGCCTCGAGAACCTTTTATTTCCATTGAACATGAATATTATCATAAACCTACGTAATTCTATATGGTGAGTTTACATTTCCAATAAGTTCACTCTCCTCGCTTATATCCGTTATGAAATCTCTAATTAATATCCATATTGCAATATAATTCACATCATCATGCTGTTGGTGCTGAAGGTGCAATGAAAATTCATGAAGTTGTTGTGATGCAAATGGCTGCAGATCCAGAAGAAGAACCTTGAGATTTCCTAAATTTAGAGAATGAACACAGATTAAAGCTTAGTTATCTATGTTTGTAGCCCATACTGTCAAAGGAAAGTCAACATCCAATGCCAAGATTACCAATTGGTAATAAGTGTATGTGTCCTATAGCATGGAAAAAGAATTTTTTGAGCCTTGGCTTATGCAATCATTGGAACACAAAGAGATATCCTTGGAACACAGAGACAAACTTTCACATCAAATCCCTACATTGGATTACAAAAAGTCAACAAGCTATGTATATAAAAATATGTATTTTTGGATGATTGAATAGTTAGTGAATTGAATTATGTCAGAACAAGTTCATGAATTTCCTGACAAAGAGAAAAAGAGGAAGAAGGGTAGAAGTTAAGAAGAATTGAGGAAGAGGAGTGGAGGAGATAAATAGTTGTAAAGAGTGTAGAGACAAGGTGCAGAACAAAGCCAAAGAAAAATAAGAGCTCCAAATCCAAGTACCAGGTAAACCAACCAAATTTGTAATCTTGTTAGGTGATTCATGTCTCCTTTTAGTTAATAGTTGATCTAAATATAAACATGAACACAAAAAATTACAAATATAACCATAAATACAAAGATGCAGCATAAATAACACTTTATTTCATTACTATCAAATACTGAAATATGCTTACAAACAAAATGGAAGTAAGACTAGCTCGGGTGATGCTAGCTTATCTCAAAGAAGAGATATGGCAGGTACATGCCTCTAACCTATGTTACAATGAAATTAAAGGACCTATTTATTATTTAAAAATATGTGAAAACCATAAACAATGAAAACTATAACCCCAGGAGATGTAACGCCAAGAGTTTGTGGGCCTCGTTGGGGTTAGTTGGGCATCCAACTTCCCGGGGTCATAACTTCATCATATTATATTTGTTTGGCACATAGGATACCTTGTTGGAAAGGTCTCTCCAAGTATTACAAGATTTTCCCCATTCCCTTGCCCTTGGCTATGGGCTTGCATCAGAGCTCAAAAACGTCGTTTAGGGGTTCAAAACTACTCCAGAAGTTTAGGACCCAAAAAGCTGCTAAAAATAGTAAATGCTGAAATGAACACTGGGTGCAGGCCAATGAATGGAGGAATGTTGAGCTCGAAAGCATTGTCTCCCACAACCTTGGTAATGGTGTAAGGACTATATTGGAGTGGTATAAGCTTCTAATGGGCTTCGGCAAGGCATTATTTCTACAAATGCAACTAGACTTTTTCACCCTCCTAAAACTTGCTTAGCACCCAATGTTGATCATGTCGTTGCTTGTACTTGGCATATGACTTCTCTAGGATATTGTGAACCTGTTGGTGGATGTGTTGGTTGCATTAAATAAATCTTGTCGCTTTATCATCCTTCGATAGTACATGTGTGTATTATGTCTGCGTAGTCGCATGAGGCATGGCAACATCAATTAGACACAATGGTTGAAATCCTAGACCCACTTGAAAGGGACTACAAGCAGTCGAGCTATGGAGAACTCTATTATAACTATGTTGCACATATGGAAGACTCTCGTCCTAGGTTTGAGGATTCTTGGAGTTGTACATGTAGAGTATGTACACTATCATCCTATCAATGATCTTCATCTGGCCATCAGTCTGGGGATGGAAGGCAGTCGATTTCATGAGCTTGGTGTCCAATAGTGTCTATATGCTTGACAATAATGTGCCGAGGAACCTACTATCTTGATCTGATATAATGGTCTATAGGATCTACAAATGTACCCATACTCGTTCAAAGAAGATTTTTGTAATGTCCTCTACTGTGATACTCTTCTTGCAGGCCACCAATATAGTCATATTAGAAAATCTATCGACAACCACAAATACAAATTCATTACCATGCTTGGTAGAAGGGAGGCCAAACATATACTTCATGGAGATGGATTCCCATGGCTAGCTAGGAGTAGGCATAGGATTGTACAGGCATTGCTTCCTGATGGTTGGTTTGGCAATGGCACAAGCAGTGCAGGAACTGATATATTTCCCAACATCTAGTCAGGGTTTGGGCCAATAAAAGTAATTTTATAGTACAACCACAATTTTATCCACACCAAACTGTCTTGTGACCCGACTGTAGTGTCACTTCCTAAATCAACTTGGCATGCTCACTTGAAGGAACAAAAAGGTGGCCTAGGTAGCACAATAATGCATCATGGAGGTGGAAATCAAGAACTTGCTTTCCAGCTACTAGAATCTGGTATGTAGAGGAAAACTCTGTATCATTTTTGTATAGTTGCAGCCATCCAAAAGTCTCGTGACCACAAGAGTTGACAATAGTAGTTAGTGTTGCAACTGGGGGGCAGCTGAGGCAGTCTGCAACATGATTTTTGGTACACTTTTTGTATTTAATGTTCAAGTAGAAGTGTTGCAGATATGTAGACCACTTATCATGGCGATCATTTTGCAACTTCCCCTGTGTCTGTATACACTGAGGAGGTCATTGATAAGTGTGGATGACTGTCTCCTTCTCCAAAATGTAGTGCTTTCGTTATCAACAAGTTTTCAAAATGGAATACATCTGTTTATAATAGGTGGGGTACTTCCAAATTGTATCAAAAACTGTCTCACTATGATAGGCCACTAGATGCCCATGTTTGGTGATGACTGCACCAATAGCATAGTCTGAGGCATCTGTCTTGATTTCAAATAGATGTTATGGGTCTGGCAATGTGAGTACTAGCACAAAGAAGAGGTGGTGCTTCAACTCAACGAACGCTTTCTGTTGGGACTCGGACCATGAAAATTTTTCTATCATCCCACACTTAGTAATCTAAATCAAAGGCCAAGTGATATGGGATAACCCCAACACGAACCTCTGATAGAAATTTGTAGGGCCCAAAAATCTGCGAAACTCCGGTAGAGTGGTTAGGGCTGGCCAATCTCGAATGACTTGGATATTGGTCAGGTCCACATGCACGCCACACTCATCTATGATGTAACCCAAGTATTTAACCTGGTTCATGCCAAAGGTGCATTTCTCCTAGTTGGCACATAGTTTGTGTTGCCAAAGGGTTTGAAGGACCTGCCAAATGTGTTGGAAGTGTTCTTTCCAACTCCTTTCGAAGATGACGATGTTTTCCAAATAAACTACCATGAACGAGTTATGTAAGGGCCATAATATGTCATCCATTAGCCTCATAAAAGTAGTAGGGGCATTTGTCAACTCTAAGGGAAAAACCAACCATTCAAAAAGGCCTTCCTTGGATTTAAAGGCGGTCTTCCATACATCTGTGGGCTCTACTGGAACCTGGTGTTAACCATACTTCAGATCGATCTTATTGAAATACTTGGCACCCTTGATCTGGTCCATTATGTCATGAATCTATGGGATTGGATAACTGTTCCTGACAGTGATTTTGTTTAGTGCCCGATAATCAATGTAGAGCCTGAAGGTTCTATCCTTCTCCTGTACAAGTACAATCAGGCTCCCATAAGGCAAGGAACTTAGTTGGATGTTCCCTTTTTTCAACACCTCCTAGATTTTCTGCTTGATCTCTTCATTTTCTAGAATGGAGTGGCGATATATCGGCCCGTTGGGTACAGGTGCTTCAGGAGTTAGATCGATTGAATGCTTGACCTGACAATGCAAAGGTACCCTTGTGGGTGAAAGGAATATGTCCCTATATTCTTCCATGATCGTATCCACATGCTTATACTGCTTGGAGGAACCCTTCTCGAGGGCCATGGATGTGGATATAACCGTCCACTTACTTTGAGAGAAAATTATGAAGAAAACAAATTTACCAATCTCAGAGATGACCTTACTGCATTTCTTAGTAGAGATCAAAGAGATGGCAGTAGGTCGGGCTACTTCTAGTATCCTATATAAATTTGTACCCAAATAAATAATAACAGAGTAAGGTCTATACTCATATACAACATGCTACTTCCATAAGTATGGTTGTCCTAATAATACATCACAAACATCAAGAAAAGAAACATCACATAGTACCTCATTCGTGAAGGGCTTGATGGTGTAGGGAAGACAACACTGATGGATGATGTGGAGATCTCGTCCTTCGTGAAGCCACTTGATGGTGTACATATGCATATGTGTTGTAGGCGGTAGGCCCATCTGTGGTGTAGGTAAATTCTCAGTGCAGACAAGAACAATTCCTCTATCTCGAGAGAGTGGGCCTAGCCACAAACAAACAATCTATGGAAAACTTCCTTAAGCTAGAATCAAATAAGAGGGCCTACCTCTTATAACACTATTCCTATTGGTGATGATCATGCTTCCTTACTCCAGCTACTTTTCATTTCCTTCCTTTGAATACCTGAAACAAGCAAACAAACAACAACAACAAATGTGATAGCATAAAAATTGCATTCAACCTACTTAACAGGTCAAGGAACATTAAGCCATCAAATGTAAGATAACACTTAAATGTAGGAAATCAATCAATAGTTGTATTCATATAAGTTCAGAAAGAGATTACAACCAATGCCTTGACGTTGTTGGTCTCCTCCGTTGTATCCTGGTTCCCACACTTCTTCTAGCATCTCACAGATAGCCCGAACAATGGAAGTTTTAAGAATTAGTTCGTTTAGTCTCAAATCAAACCAAACACACTATTCTCCCTCAAACATAAACTAGAGAGCTACAAGCTAAGATGTCTCGCTGATTATTCAAGCTCCAAAAATTCTAAGACTAAAAACCAGTTTAGCTTGTAAAAGGATGGGTTTATATAGCTTGGATGGAGGGGATATGTTTCCTCTTATCATGGGAGAAGGCCTTATCTCTTCTATTTGTTCCATCCTAATAGGGAAAGGATCCCGAATTAACTTCCTCGGCTCCATCCAGGCCAACCATTTACTGGACTTCCATTATGAACTTCTAGACCTGGAAGCTTCGACTCAATATTTAAAAAACTTGCCAAAAGAGGATCATCGCAACTGATACAAGGCTCAGTAGCATTTATCGATGCTAGTACTAATGTTAAACTCTGTAGATTTTCACAAGGGATGAACTGGTTATTAGCGTTGGTCTTGTGAATTGGGGTAAAAGGAAGATTCTTTGGAAATGATGCAAAAGGGAAATGTTTTGCTCATGAAGAGGGACATAATGGCAGTTTCTTCATGATGGGAAAACACATGAGGGTCATTATAGAGGTCCTCCAAGATCATGGAATGGGGAGTACAGGGACTGTGACAAAATGTTGTGTAACAAATGTCCCCTAAAGTGTGAAGGCCGAAGTAGAGTGAGGGGTGGAATGCTTTACAAGTGAATGCGGGGAACGAGAGTCCATCATCAGAAAACCTGTAAGCAAGCATACATGTAGCAACAGTCTCATGGTGTGACAAGATCAGAAAGACATAATCCTAACAATCTCCCCATTTGTAATTGATGTGAACCTCCTACAAAATACCAAGTCCTTCTCTCCCCCTTTAACATTAAGGGAAAATAGCCATGCCAGAATGAGGGAAGTACTCCCCCCTGAAATTATCAACACTACTAAAATAGATATATTTCTCCTACAAATAAATTAGTTGCACAAGATGACAATGCTCCTCCTAAGTATATACTGGAGCTACCAATACTTTAGCTTCTTCAATGGACCTTCTAGTGATATACAATACAAGTACAAGGCTTTATGAAGCAAATACATGGTTGTACGGAAGAACAGATGACTAATGTATACCTCTCTTATAAGAATGACTATCACCAATCAATGACTCTATGAACACAAGTTTACATCAATCACCCAAAGCAACAATGCTATATTATTGGTATACATGGCAAGTCATGACTTTGAAATCCAATAGTTGATATATGGTTGAATTTGGAAATGTTTACAATACATGCTAAACAACATGGATCTATTCATGACTAATGCATCAAAAGAAAGAAAATACATGGTTGTACAAAAGAACATATGACTGATGTATACCTCTCTTATAAGCATGACTATCACCAACCAATGACTCTATGAACATAGGTTTACATCACTCACCCAAAGAAACAATGCTATATCATTTGTATGCTTGACAAGACATGAATTTGAATCCAATAATAAATACATGGTTGAATTTGAAAAGGTTTACAATACACACTAAACAACATGTATCCCCTCATGACTAATGCACGAAAAGAAGGTAAAATGGCTATTCAAATGCATAAAACATGTGCTCTATTTTGTGCATGATCAATACACTGAGTTGTAACAAGTACAATACATGATAGCAAATTTCTAATCTCAACACCTTAGCCATAAACAATAATTTCAATAGCAACATATGTGGAGCTTTCATCAACATATAGATGTAATCTCAACGAAGACCTTTTTGAGCATCTAAAATACTCATAAGCATTAAGTATGGTAGAAAAATTAGACTAATCAATAACATATCAAATACCAGCCAACACAAACAAAGAACTTTTTGTAGTAGCAACACAAATATCATGACATAGTGACAATGACATATATATCCTCCTCATCAATGAAAGTGCCAACCAACAACAAACAAAGCATCAAAGAAGCAGTGTAAGAAAAGTGATCTATACAATAGAAACAAAGTTATGGAATGAGAAACCATCAACATCTCATCAACTCATCATAGGTCAACGCACTTGTGTAAAATCCCAAAAAATGTTTACGCATCAGTTACAGACTCTTCAACCTATGATAAATCCTAAAATAAACCAATTTCAGATGTAGCATGGTCCTCTAATAATTTTATTTTCCTTTTGAACTATCAAAGGACCATAATTACAACAATTGGAGCTGTATGAGATGCCCCCTTTGAACATATACCAATCCCTCATCACCACACCTTGTCATCATTTATAAATCTTCTATTAAATCCTCAAGTGCATTCATCAATACATCAAGATTCATTCAAATCATGAATATGCATAAAGTTCATATGGATACCACATTAGGCAAGTTTCAACACAAGGCTTAACCATTAACAATATAAGACTAAAACAATGAAATAGAACACATGTAAACCTTATTTTCGTGCATTTCTCCCCTTAAGCTCATACACCTCTTTCTAAAGAACAAGTTGGACCTGCATAATTGATAATCATCAAGTTCCTATATTTTCATCATCTACTTCCTTGAGGCTGTGGACCTCACATTCACTTTTGTAATCCTTTTAGAAATATGTTTCAGGTACAATAGACTGCAATGGGGACTGTCTTCCCCTACATCTTTATGTGTTGCCCCTTCTTCCTTCAAATATGATTCTTTTGGTAGAATGGCTTAAAAATTATGGTCTTATTGCAATATTTGGCCATGATTCTAAGATTGAAACACACATAACACCTCATGTAGTAATAAATTTGTTTGGTACTAGTGTGAGTCTCACCCTTTGATGGATTTTTCCTATATTCCATTTTCTAGATCTGCAATTGGTGTCCTTATGGCTAAACAATTTATAAGTATAAAAATAACCATTAAACCAACTTTTATACCTGATGGTTGGACCAGTCTTTGATCCTTGTTGATTTCTTTCCTATGAGTGACTTGATTCATCTTACCTTTGAATAGACTTGAAATAATCCTATGGATCTATGATAGTTGGATCTGAAACCTTGTGATTCTGAGTAGAATTATATAGAAGACCTATCATATGTAGTGCTGAGAATTTATCATTAATAAGCTTCTTTAATAATTTAGATGCCTTTACCCATTTGAGGTTCCAATCTGATTGGGATTTTTTTTTCTCATAACATTCCCTTAGGGTCACAATTTATGATCGGAACCTCTTACAATGAATCTCTTTTTATTGAAGTTGTTTTACCAATACTTCCTTTTTTCTTTTAGCTTCTTCTAGAAGAGTCTTTAGCAGGGTTATTTCTTCAACATTACTACTCTCTTTAATTTCCAAATCTTTGTTTATGTTTTTTATTCTATCAATTTATTTGAATGCATTCATTAAATAATGTATTTCACAGTTATCTGGTTCACTAGCCAATTGATCTTCAAGGGACATAAGAATTTTGTAACTAGAGTTAGAGTCTGAATCTTCATCTACGTGATCATCTAGCATATATTCACTGTTTTCATTAGAATAAAAACTCTTCTTCTTATAGAAATTATTTTTGTCATTTTTCTTGGAGACATTCTTTTCTTTCTCTTTCTTATCAATATTTTCTTTGTATGGACATTTAGTAGCATAGTGTGAAACTTTTCCACAAGCAAAAATTTTAAAGGGAAGTTTAACTTTGAATTTTTTGGTTCCCACTTGCAACTTCCTAACAAAGTTTGCCTCTTCTTCATCTAAAATGTAGCTAGTGTCTTCAGGTTATTGCTTTTATTTTCCTTTACATGTAACTTTGACAATAGATTATCTGATTTCTAATTTATCCCCTTTTGTCCTCATTTCATAGGTTGTCAAAATCCTATGGAGTCTTTCTAAATATAACTTACTCAAATCCTACATTTCCTTGATTCTTGAAACTTTGGCATTGAACTTAGGATTTATTAATCATAAACTCATTTTAACAAGTTTAGAATCCTCTATCTTATCACCAATACCCTTCATAATATTTACTACTTCATTTACTCTATGAAAAAGGTTTGTAATACTTTCACCTTCATGCATTTCAAGGGTCTAATATTGAATTCTATATGACTATAACTTATCTCATTTAAACTTCGTGTCACCTTTCTAGCTATTGACCAATTTTTCCCACATATCCTCTGTGGTGATGAGTTGCATTATCTTTATGAATTCATATTCTACATGTCCTCCTAGTATGGAATTGTTTTCTTTGGCATTTATTTTTTATTGTTTATTATCTACCACATCTAAAGGTATAGATCCATGATATTGATATCTCACTTTGACTTCTGCCCAAACATAGGCTCCAAGTGATTGAAAATAAGACCTCATTCTGATCTTCCAAAATAAAAAATTGTGTTCCATTAAACAAATATGGCTTTGCTGAGAAAACTTTGACCTGGTTCCTCATGTTTTTCGATCTCCCTTCTAGCGATCAAGCTACTTCTTGAAGAACTTGGCTCTGATTCCATTTTTAGAAATACTTGGGGGGGTGAATCAATATTTCATTCCCAATCAAATTTTACTTATTTTATGCTTTCATTTTCAAAGTTATATGAATCATTATTTCATTGGAAGTACATCATATTGTAGATATAGAAATATTCAATAAACCATGAGCAACAATAAAAATAAGAGCATATAAACCATGAGAATGCAACACATCAACACATTGGGACATTGAATTTTTAGGTGGAAAACCTAAGTGGTAAAAACCGTCGTCGTTTTTGTTTCCATTTTCTTATTTATTATTCTTAATAAAATATTCTTACATCCTTCACTAGCACATACTCTTACAAGTGCATAGGCTCCTAATTGCTAGAGGCTACCACCTCCTCGTGTTTCTCTAGTTACTACTAGAAGGAAGCTACTACTCCCCCATCAAATTTAGCATCCATCATTGCAAGGAAGCTACCATCCTCTCACTGAAGGCTCCAATGCTCAATACATCTCTGTACCATGTTTCAAATATTTCACACAGGATCCACTTGACTCAAGAAAACTCTAAACCTACAGGCCATGTTTCATCCAATTTTCAAATTGGATCCATAAATAACAACATGCTCATTTTGAATAACTAAATACCAAAATCGCTCTTCCATAAGTCATTAAGCACAAAAATATGCTTAATAAGTCACCAAACTCTAGCTCATCAACACTTTCAAATACTAAGCCAAACTCTTTTCTCACTATCAAATGCTAAGCCAAGTCCTTTGCTCAAAAAGAATTGTCACCTTCCAAGCCAAACACTTTATTCAAAACCAAGCCAAACAAATCTCATGGTTCTAAAAACATTCCTTGACAATCGACAACTCTCATCAATGCCAAAACCCTCTCCGAATATAAGACACGACAAGGTCCCTAATGAAATTGTTCTCAATCTCAATACATTATAATATGAAACAACATTATCATGTCTTTCTATACATAATAAAAAAAGAAAAAAACTCAAACCATTAAAATCCTTTTATCAAATGAACATCCAACTCCCACGAGTAGTACATTAGCTTTAATAAGCTACCAACTCATCGTAGAGTTATTAACCAATCATTTTGGCACATGAAGGATTCAATTTGAGTTGTGAACTCTACAATAGGCTCATACTGAAAAACAAAAACATTATTCACATTAGATTCATAAGCCTTTGTCCTTTTTCTTGCACAAAATCTTTATTATTTAAAAATATATCAAAATCACTAATATTTGCATACCACATACAACTCATGTCATGAAAAACCTCTATCTTCAAAGAAAAACAAGAGTATCCAAGTTAATAAAAATTGTATATAACACTAAACCATGCATACTCAACTTCTACAACAAGTCAATGTCATTCAACTCTTATATGCAACATTTGTCATAGGTATTTGGATACATGGATCTTTGCATACATTACCAAAACAACAAAGTGGTCTATGTAGACACTAAACAAATAACACACTAATATCTTTCCAACAACACATTGGCCTCTGCAATAAGTTAATACAAATTCTTTTTTGATGTAAAAAAAGTGAAATAGTTTATCAAATATACAAGGGAAGAAGTAGGTTAATCAACTGCAACAGGGTTAAGATCTCTGCAAAAATTAAGAATAGATATTCTCAAAGCATATAATAATGCACCTAAGTGTGTCCCTGCAATGAAAAAAATTGATCTATAGACATACTCCCAATTGATCCAAATCATAAAAGTCTATGCCCTACATATTCATTCATTTTTCAGTAAGCCATATGCATCTATAAGTAAATAATAACTTCTATCCTTTATCCTGCATTTGCTAGTCAGACTATTTAGAAACTTAGAACATTGAAAAAACATAATTATTTTCCCTCCATTGCACCTGCAATAAAAGAATCATATAGGAAGATCTATTTTCCCTCAGATACGTCAAAGATGGATTTGATTTGAGCATCCTCCTTGCACCCTAGTGCACACCTATTCTAGAACATATCATAACAAATAACGCATCAAATACACAGTCTAATCTAATTCAATTTGTTTCCCTTTGATAGCCATTTTTCCTGGACAATACCACAAGAAATTACATGGGATTTGTTGATGTTAAGTGGTGATGGGATAAAATAGTCGTTACTCAGCGTTCTGCACAAGAATACGTTAGGAAATTCCATGGTTTTTCCTTTAGTTTTTATTTTTATTTTTCAACACTTATAGGTAGTAACCCTCCCTATTCTTTCAGGAAGAGAATTGTAAAACTTATTTGAAACTAAGAACCTATGTTTCCTTGGTATATAACACACCTCGTACACTGGAAAGCTGTGTTACACTAGTTTAAAGCCCTAAATTCAGTCAAATCTCATTCAAAACTCCTTCTTTCCTCTGGGATGTCTTCTTTAACATCTGTAGCACTTGTCCAAGCCTTAATAACATCTCAACAACCTCATCAACCTTTTTTACTCATTAGTAAGCCATCCTCAATTAGTCAACTGTGTTTCTTCACTTTAAAGAAACTGTAAACCTTGTCCATCCTCCTGCAACTGATTTATAACTTATGCACGCTTTTGAAACTTCCATGCAATCATAAGGACTCCTGAAATTCCTTTTCAATCATTACGAGCCATCATCCATCCATGAATTAGCTAGGCACAAAAATTATACACACTTACTAACAATGTCATAGTGTGACAAGATCATGAAGACATAATGTGACAAGAGTGTCATAGTGTGACGATATAATGTAACAATATCACGATCCAAGTTAGCAAAGTGTGATGAGATAATAGTGCAGTTTGAAATCAAGGCTAACACATTAGTCCATAATTCCAACAAGGTTTATTAAATATTTTAAAACAATTGGTCAAAGAGACAAAAAACTTAATAATACTTTAAAGCTAAATTTAACATAGGTCAAATAGTTGAATAATAAAGGTTGGAGATTATTGTTATCAAGGAAATTGGAAAAAAAAACTAATAATCATGATCGGAAAATGTACCTATGAAAAAAATAAATCAAGGATAGAAATGAGGGTTAAAATATGTTGGAGAAAATATAATTAATAAAATATCTTGGAGATACTGTAATTAATAAATTAAATTATTAGAATAAAAAGGGTTTTAGATTTAATAAGGTTTGAATTCGATGATGAAAAAATAAAAAAGGAAGGAATTAAGAAGGGAAGGATGAATACAAGGGGGATAAGAAGAAGAATCATGCCAGTTGAAATAAATAAGAGGAGGGGAGGTTAGAGGCAAAGGGTCATGTTTTTGAAGATAGAAAATAGATAGTAGGATTCCAAGATTGGCTCAATTTATAACAATCTTCTCGAATAAAATTTTTAGGTTGCTTTTCAATTTCTAAAGCCAGGCCAAGATTTTGGTATTGGCAAAGTGAATTAAATGATAAGTCTTGAGGGATTATTTAGTGATGGCGATTTAGAGGTTTGGCTATGGAGGGTGTCAGCAATGTGTTCTTTTAGGCAAGCTTTGAAATATATCCATGGAATAACATAGGGTTAATATTTCCTTTGGGGGATCGAAAGAGCTTCCTAAGGGTGGTTTTGGGGTTGAATAAGTTTTTGATGTTTATTTTTGAAATGGATTTCGAAATATGATGTTTATTTTTGAAAAGGATTTCGAAATATGATTAGTAATTCCTTGAATATAGGGAAGGGTGAATTTGGCTAAGGTAGGATTGATGGTTGAAATTTTAGGGTGAGATTGGAATGGAAAGCCTTTTTAAACTAGGAGGAGGTGTAACCATTAGCTTTGAGGGATTTGGTAGGATGGGATTTTTCAATAGGAAATGATTGAGAGGATGAAATATAAATGGCATGAGTAATAAGGGTTTCAAGAAAAAAATATTTTTATGAAGGATGCTGCTGAGAGGTTGCATGCAGGTACATGTCAGTATGGGTTTTATTAGGATAGTCATAGTGGGTAAGAGAGCCATCGTGGATGCGAGAAACAAGAACATCAAGAAAGGGAAAGGAGTGTTTACTTTCAATTTCCATTGTGAATTGGATGTGGGGAAAAATTTGATTGAGATGGGTGAGGAAGGATTGGAGTTCTGGAATACCATGGAACCAAATAAAAAAGGTATCATCTACAAACCACTTCCAAATTTTAGGTTTTATGTGGTAGATATGAAGGGCTAAGGTCGTAAAGTGCTCCATGAAATTGTTGGCAACAATGAGGCAGAGCGAGGAACCCATAGTTGTGCCCTTAATTTTCTCATAGAAAATTCCATTGAAAGTAAAGAAGGTGTTGGTAAGGAATAAATTGATAAGATTGAGGATTTCAGAGTCCACAATGTTGGAAATAAGTTCAATGGATTCCAAGATAGGAATTTTAGTAAAAAGGGAAACAACATCGAAACTAACTAAGATGTCATTTTCAGCAAAATGGATTTGTTTGGTTTTCTCAATGAAGTTAGAGGAGTCTCTAATCTAGGAATAGGTTTGGATGGAGAAGGGACAAAGCTTATTGGAAAGAAAATGGGGAAGGGCATTGGTGGGACCACTAATAGTGCTAATTATAGGTCTAAGGGGAGTATTTCTTTTATGGATTTTAGGTTGACCATAGATTCAGGTCGGGGGTTAATGGGGTTAAGTGGAATGAGAAGATTTTGGATTGAAGGGTCGAGTGATGAGGATTTTATGTACTTAATGACCATGTTGGTCATAGTTTTGATGGGGTTTTTAAGTAAGGGCTTATGTGAAGACGAGGAAAGGAGATCAAGCATCTTAATAAGGTAATCAAAGGAGTTCATGATGAAAGAAGCATTTCCTTTGTAATATTTTAAAATAAGGATATTAGGGTTGGAATTAAGTTGATGAAGAGCCATAAATATATCTCTCAAAAGGTTAGGTTTGGGGAGCTTGGAGTTTTGGAAGATGCGACCACACTATTGTGGGAGCTCTTCTTCTTCATGGGAGGGAAGGTGATCGGATATGGATTCAATGGAGAAAATGATGTCTTCAAAGGGGATGTTTTTGGGAACAAGAGAAAAGTTCAAACCTTTTTCTAAAAGGCTTAGACAAGATCCATTAATATTAATTAAGGATAGGTTAATCACTTTGGAATTAAGAGACAAAGCAGGAGGAGAGGGGACGATGTAATTTAAGAGGGTAGGAGAGGGATAAGTGATTAAATTTAAATTAGGATCAAAATGGGAGATTAAAAGAGAATTAGGATTAGAAGGTAGAGTAGGAGAGTATTTAAGGGGAAGAGTGGAGGGTAGAATTAATAAAATAAATAGGGTGATATTTATTAATGATTAAGGGGTATTTATTATTAAAATTGTTTGTGGTAAGCGCATAGAAGAAATACATATATATACATACATACACACACATATATGCATAGATAAAAATTAATGATACTATCAGTATATTCATATTGAGAGATAATTGAATAGCAGAGACAATCACATCCCCTCAGAGACACATAAGGCATTTGGGGGGTTTTCAACGTCACTAGGATCATAGCCATAAAATTTGACCATGAATCAACTTTGATGTAGTCCAAAGTCACACCAACCCTCGAGAGAAGAATTAAACAACCTAGGTAGATAGTTGAGCATCAAACAAGAAAATTTCAAAGCTATATTAAAGTAACGTAAGTAACACGGAGACAAATTCAATGCTCATATGGACTTGGCCTAGGATAAAAAGTTGAATAAAAGAAGGAAAATTATTGGTACACTACCAATAAAATGATGGGCTAATGAGACCTGAACGTCCAAGAACAAAATTATATTGGATTGAGTATTAAGACTTCAGGGTAGTTACAAGTGAGGATATTTAGTAGATAATAATGTAAGTAACCTTAAGTGGCATGAGAAGACCCATATATCTACAGACTTGTGGGGCCTTACTGACTGATGTAAATCAGGCTTCAATTTTTTTGTCAACCCGAGTAGGTACACTTAGAGGTGCTATCTAATATATATATATATATATATATATATATATATATATATATATATATATATATATATATATATATCTAGAAGGATTTAGTTTCTAAATGATAGCTTAATGTGGAAAAATCAACAATGCTATTTTACAAGAGGTTTCTCTTTGTCTTTTTAACACTTAAGCATTTACTTAAATGAAACAAATCTAATTGTCTATATGAAAAAAAGAGTCCTAATTACTCATCACACAAAATAGTGAATGAAGTATGTAGCTTTGGAGATCAACAATAGTGGAACCTATTACAAGGTTCAATAAAAAAACTACCAATTTAGCTTTGCAACTATAAAGCACAACCAATGAACAGTAAACTCTAGATCAAGCTATGAGATAAAAACCATGAAATAGCAAGCACAATTGTCAATTTCAAGATGAATATCAATTGAGGTTTTATTACATAACTCTTTCACAATAGATGTGGATCTCTTCAATTAAAAATTTCCAATTTCATAAACTTGCAGCATATTAATTGAATGAGAATTCTAAGTATTATATCTATCTATGGAATTGTAAAAGCGAATTCAAGGAAAAGTGTACCAGCTCTGTAGCGGGGCCCTCCACACTTTGCAAGCACACCTTAGAATAATTCAAATGAAGACAACTATTGGATCTGAAACAGAAATATGGACTCCAACAATGTATCTCTATATTCAAGTCTGGAAATCAAAAATACATAAACTGTGTTCCCACGTTTTTCATGTATCAACAACTACTAAACTACACAATTTTTCTTTTGAGTTATTTATCCTAAATCTTTACAACAAGAGGAAGATATTCGTACTCCTCATAATCCTAATGAAATCCTAAAAATTACATCAAAAGAGGTCGAATTAATTCATATCCTCAATTTGAGCAAACTCTAAAAAATAGCAAAGTTTGCTTATTTCTGCTAAAATGGCTGGGTTTGACTAGCATTGAATGAGCACCTAGAATCTTCAAATCTAAGAGTGGATAGGTATTCCACCATCCTTTTAAATTTTGGATCAAACCCCAGGTCCTTGAATTTACCAATCTGTCCTGCAACATGTCAAACAATGGAGCCATTCCAGGAAGTTACAACAACTTGTAATTTTCTGGAAATTTACAATTTCAACACAAAAAATCCTAAGGTTAATTCGAAGATAAAAATAATTGAAATAACATTATATCAATCAGTTTCTAAGGAATACAGAGGAAATTTAAAGGCTAAATAATGGAAAATGATGAATAAAAGAGGTTTTTTACATAAAATAATCAATGATAAATTGGTACCAACATCTCCCCCAAACATAAGACTTTGCATGTCCTCATGCAAATGAATTCTAACCTATCAAACCCTTTCCTCTGCTTCTGCTTCTGCCTCTGCCTTTGCTACCTGGAGTAAAGCATCAATGTTCATTTGGGCCTTGTATTCCATTTTCAAAATTTGGTATTTAGTTTTGATGGCCTTCTTCTGTTTGTATAATTTATAGGTCCTCTTACCAATCTAAACCTTATAGACTTGGAGTCTCCTGACCTTATTTTTCAACTTCTCATTTTTATCCAAAAAAATTTACTTTGTGTTCTAAGGGTTTCATTTTCTTTCTTCACAATTCTTTCCAACATTTCAGACTCCATAAGTTGTTGCTATAGTTTTTCAATTTTCCTTTCCAATTTCCTTTTCTTTTTGCCTGAAAATGTTTGTTCCTATGGTTCTTCCTCCTTCCCCTTTGTTTCCAATTCTTGTATATAATCATATTGAGGCTGCTATAAGATGTCATCTTCTTCCAATGTTTTCCCTTTTTGTCCAAATTTAGTCTTCCTAGACCTCCTTTCATAGCTGGTAAAAATCTTATCCTTCTCAGCTTTCTCATTTTCTTCCCTTACCATTTTTATGGTTTTTAAATTACTACTAGATAGAACAGAGATATTAGGTATGTGCTCTGAAAATTCCTCTTCTACATCATCCACATCAACCAGTAATTATGGATCTTGTTGCTTTTCTTGTTCCTCTTCATCTGCTATAAATTCATTAGCAACCAAAAATCTTTCCAGGATAATCCTATCTTCTGCAATTCAAACTCAATTAAGATTTTCACCAAGCCAAAATGATATAAGATCTTATCCATATTACTTCTTTGTTTTCTTATAGTTTTGGACATCTTAGTTAA
This sequence comes from Pinus tabuliformis, assembly GCA_031772625.1. Classification (NCBI taxonomy): domain Eukaryota; kingdom Viridiplantae; phylum Streptophyta; class Pinopsida; order Pinales; family Pinaceae; genus Pinus; species Pinus tabuliformis. Next base: position 574,335,505 of record CM062807.1, read on the forward strand.
ACTCTGCAGAAGAAAATAAGGTAAAGTTATAACACAATCTTCCCTCAGATGAATCAACATTTTAATATGATAAAGAAACACTATACTATATCTGCCCTCACATGTTATGAATTTTTGAATCACATAGACTATTTCATCCCAAGGATGAACAAGCCAACTCCTAGGAATTCCTTTCGTCCAATTAACTGCTGATACTCTTGATTTAGATACAAAATGTGTCCAGGATTTCTCCTTAAACTGCTTAGTTTTGAAATATTTCTCTCCCTCTGGACTTATGCCTATAGCTTGGGCAATTGTATCCTTTGAAACTCTATAGGATAGGTTCCCTACCGTGGCCCTCTCTCCAGTGAAAGAAGAGTCCAATTCCCTAGTTGTTAACGCATTGTGGCCATTAAATTTTTCCAGAAAAACTAACCATTGTTTTTCCCTAAATATGTCTACACAGTCTTTATGTAGTTTAGAAATGTCAATTTGTTTCGGTTTGCTTCTATTTGCCATGAGAATTATTTTACTTTTACCCTCCTCTGTAAGAAAACTTGACCAAGGTTTTTTTTTTAAAACTACCTGGTCCTACGCTGACTTGAATGTCATTCCTTTGCCTTAAATTTCTCTTCTTTGTTGCGGTGAAAACGACTGTTGTCTTCAAATGGAATATTCTTCTTAATTCATTGTTGGTCCTATGTAATTTACCCTTAAGGCTCGTACGTTGACATTTCCATTGTCAACATACTCGTAGCTTTCGTTATTACACTTCACACATACCCCAAGGAGGGTTTCTCAGTTGTTTGGGGTTCCAGAAACAAAGCATATGCTAGTCGACACATTTGGACTTTATCAACGTTAATGAACACAGTGTTCAACACTAATGAACCTTTCCCACAGCGTTCAATGGCAATGAACCTATCCCTCAGCACAATACCTAGTAATGATAAGCCCGATGGTTATGTGGAACAATCATATTCAAAATGATGGGATTTGGTATAATGGCACGGTATGAACCTTGGCTGAGATCGTGAAGAATTATAGAACCCTTATTATAATGATACCTTGTCGTAATATCCCTATGATGAAACTATCCATTGATCCTTGTGATGATGACACTTTTTTCATATCATCGCTTAATACATTTTTTAATCAAAGCATTTCATCATAACATGCATTTCATAAAAAACAATTCAGATAAAAACCATAAAAAAATTTGCATTGTTATTCAAGGCTTTGAACCTGGACCACGTACCTCAAAAATCTATGATTGAGACTGTGTTTCACTAGATCTACCAAAGTTTGTTTTAGTGGATTTGTTGGCACATTTAACTGATGTATTGGAGTAGTATAGGCTTATGAATCGAAGGATTATGTACAAGATAAAGAAATAGGATATATAGGTTAGGGTGGATAGTTATGAAGAGTAGGAATAAATCTTACAGGAATAGAATACTGAGTATAGGTTTAGGAATCAGGCTATTTGGCTAAGTGAAGGATAGGCTAGGTGAATATGATATAGGATAGGCTGAATGATTGAGAAACTGAAATCAATAAATATCATTAACCACTATTAAAAATTGAAATTTATAAATGAAATTCAAGTGTTAAAATGAAAATTTCTTACAGCCTCTAGATGTTTCCTTGTTGAAATTTAACCCTTCTTGACTTATTTGATGTGTACAAGACATGACATGATCTGATGATGCAGTCTTCTTCTTCTTAACAAGTTCCTTCTGAAAGATTATCAAGCAACAGGTCCCTTCTGAAAGATGATCAAGTAATAGGTCCCTTTGTTGATGTGTTATAAATTTAGATTGAACAAATCCTTCTTGAGAAATGATGAGCACCAATCCTCTGTTGAAAAGTCCACTGAAGAATGAAAATAAAACAAAATCCTTCCTCTGCTATAATGAAATTTTGAAAATAAGGAGATGAAAAAAAGCATGAAAAATTTTAAACTTTTCTCCTCCGTTGTTTATCATATGACTTGTCCTCAAGTCATCAATTTGAAATTAAAATAGGCAAAGGTTTTTTTATTTTTATCTAGAACTAGAAAAAACTGAATTCTTACTGGCCAATTCATTGGTTTTCCAATTAGGTTTAAATCAAGAGTATCAACAGTTAATTGGCTGAAATGAATTCCTAGGAGCTAGCTTGTTCATCCTTGGGATGAAAAGTCTATGTGATTCAAAAATTCATAACAGGTGAGGGCAGATATAGTATAGTGTTTCTTTGGCATGTTAAAATGTTGATGCATATGAGGGGAGATTGTGTTATAATTTTACCTTATTTTCTTCTGCAGAGTTTAACTAAGATGTCCAAAACTATACAAAAATAGAGAAGTAATATGGATAGGAGCTTATATCATTTTGGCTTGGTGAAAATCTTAATTGAGATTGAATTGCAGAAGATAGGATTATCCTAGAAAAGAATTTTGGTTGCTAATGAATTTATAGTAGATGAAGAGGAACAAGAAAAGCAACAAGATCCAGAATTATCGGTTGATGTGGATGATGTCGAAGAGGAATTTTCAGAGCACATACCTAATATCTCTTCTCCATCCAGTAGCAATTTAAAAACTAGAAAAATGGTAAGGGAAGAAAATGAGAAAGCTGAGAAGGATAAGATTTTCACTACCTATGAAAGGAGGTCTAGGAAGACTAAATTTGGACAAAAAGGAAAGACATTGGAAGAATATGACATCTTACAATAGCCTCAGTATGATTATATACAATAGTTGGAAGCAAAGGGCAAGGAGGAAGAACCACAGGAACAAAAATTGCTTGATTTTCTGACCAAATACCAAAAGACATTTGCTTGGGACTACACTGAAATGCAGGGAATTCACCCGGAAACTTGCACTCACCATATCTATAAAGAAACTAGTATTCCACCAGTGACGTAGCCACAGAGAAGAATGAACCCCATGCTTAAAGAGATTGTAAGAGATGAATTGAAAAAGCTACTGAAAGTAAATTTCATTTACCCCATCTCTGATAGCCAGTGGGTATCTCCACTAGTGATAGTCCCCAAGAAAAATGGTAAGTTGTGAGTCTGTGTTAACTACAGAGAACTGAGTAAAGCCACCCTTAAAGACTTTTCCATTTCCATTTATTGACCAAGATTTGGATACATTAGTTGGAAAAATGTCATTTTCCTTCCTGGATGGTTTTAGCTGTTACAATCAGATCAACATAGCCTTAGAAGACCAAGAAAAAACAACATTTACCTATCCCTGGGGCATATATGCCTACAAATTTTTACGATTTGGATTGTTCAATGCTCCAACAACATTTCAGAGAGCAATATTAGCAATATTTGCTGATCTGGTTCATGAATGTGTTGAGGTATATATGGATGATTTTTCAGTATATGGTGATTCCTTTGACCATTCTTCACAAAATCTTGAGAAAGTTTTAAAATGAGTACAGAAACCAACTTGTCATTATGAAATGAACAATTTTATATGATGTTGAATGAGGGAATAGTCTTAGGACATCATGTTTCTCCCGAAGGAATCAAGCTAGATCAAACAAAAAATCAAATTATTGTCAAATTGCCAATTACAACAAATCAAAAAGATGTAAGAAGCTTTCTTAGTTATGCAAGCTATTATAGGAGATTTATTAAAAACTTTAGTAAGATAGCCTTGCCTTTGTTTAAGCTTCTTGAAAAAGATTTATCTTTCAATTGGAATGATGCTTGTCAAAATGCTTTTGCGAAACTTAAAGACAATTTGTCCACATCTCCAGTTTTGAGGGGACCCAATCGGACTTCGCCATGGTGTTGATTGTAAATTTTCCAGCTGTAAGTTTTTCATTATATCCAATGTCATGAAATTTATCACAACTCCCAAATCAATGAGAGTATTTGGAATAGAGATTTTGTTAATGATTTTTGTAATTCTAAGTATACTAGGGTCAACATATTTCTCCATAGAAATGACATTTGACATAAGGCCAGCTAAATTTCCAATAACATGAATGGTTTGTGGATTAAATATTTTCTTTGCGGGCTTTTTAAGGCATAGTTATTTGATGGCTTTGGTATAGATTGGAATATCCTTAATTGTCTGGAGCAATGGAATTTTTGCATACACATTGCTTAGCTCATCCAGAACATCATATTGTGGCAGAGGTGTGGTTAATTTTGGTTGAAGTAACCGCTCAGGATAAGGAGGTGACTGAAATGTCCTAAGCTTTCTACCATGTTCTAAATCATCTTTTTTACTGTGTTTTGGAAATTCTTGTTCATCAATTTTATTCAAACTCTCTTTCATTGAAATAGGTGGAGGTGAAGGTTCTATGTGAAGAGTTCGAATGGATCTAAGTTCTATGTTTTGCAGAGGTAGAATTGGGTATGATGGTCCCTCATCCATACTGTATGGTGGTCTGTCCAGTTCATTATTTGGATTAGCTACCGGTTGTGCAGGTAGCTACGTAGGTTTAGGAGGAGGTTAATTAGATGGTAATTGTAGCTGTGGTTGATTCATTGGTGGAGGAGCAAGTAAGGTTTGCTGAGGATTTTACTACTGATAAGCTATTGGTTACTAAAGGTATTGTTGTGTGTACTATGGTAGATATGGCTGAGTGTATTGTTGCTCATATTGTTGAGGATATGGGTTTGGAAATGACTGCTAATATTATTGAGGTGGTTGTTGAGGAAATTTTTAAGGATGTGAATATCCTCTCCATCCCTGTTGTGGATAAGATTGTTGCTACTGATTAAACAAATTTTTCCATGGCATAGGTACATTCCAAGAATTTTGAACATGCATTTGATAATTTGTTGTATTTGGATTTTGAAACATAGCTAGAGTTCTTGGCTTCCATCGTCTTTGAGATCACACAAAATATAAGTTCTCCATTTCTCCATTAGATTCCAAATTATAAGTCTGCAAAACTTTCATCTTAGAGCAGTCATTAATGTCATGATTTTCTGTAAAAAAAACCCACAGATCTGAACATTATCTAATGGACATTCTTTCAAAGCATGTTTTTTCAGCATTTAGGACAAAATATAGACAACACTTGTTCTTGTTCATCTTGTCTTTCCTTTGCTTTCAGAATGTATATTTGATTTACCAAAGTCCTTAAGAGGTTTATTTTAAAATCTTCAAATAGATTTCCTTATTCAGCTCTGGTAATATTTCCTGTGGCAGATTTAATGATTCTAGATGTCGTAGTTCTTCTTCCATTTCTTGCTCTACTTCGGGAGTACCTCTAACACAATTCAACAATCTCTTCTAAAGTTAAACTAGAAATGTCCCCTTTACCGATGAGATTGAGGTCATCTAGATATTCGTCGTGTATGCCCTTAAGAAATATTGTTCGAATAATATCATCAGACATGGTTCTATGTTTTGACTTTTGCAGATTGTATGAAAATATTTCCAAGTATTCTTCTAAGGTCTCATCTTCTTGTTGATTCATTCTAAAGATGTTATCTTTAGATTCTTTTGATCGACAATAAGGTTGATACTTTTTCGAAAAGATTTTTCTCATGTTATCCCAATCAATCACTGTGTGTTCACCTAATCCCATGAACCACCTAAGTGCTGCTGCTTTTAATGTGGTAGGAAAAAGTCAAAGTCTGTTTGCATCATAGGTATATCCATAGGTTCGACATACTATATCAAATTCAAACAAAAAATGAATCAGGGTATTCAGATTCCATACCATAAAATTTTGGTAATACAGATGGTGGGATATTTTTCATTTTAATTTCCTCATCCATGTACTCTCCTCTATCTTGAATTGGAAAGTTAAATGTTGATTCCTCTTCTTCTAGTGGATTTTGGTTCCCTCCAAAAAAAGTATCATTTCCTTGTTTTTCTTCAAGCTATCTTTGTCTTCTCCTTTATTCCACTTGTCTCTCGTACTCTCTAAGTTGTCCTACAGTAGGTCCTCTGGATCCTCTGTCTTCAGCCATTGTGATATGTGACTTGTCTAAGGTTTGTAACTCTTCTTCCTGTTTTGATTCTTGAGGAACAATCTGTTCAAGGATAGGTTGTTGGATTCTTGTGCTACTCTCATTTTTTTTCCCTACTGTAGAAGTCTCAGGTATATACCTTTTCTTTGCCTCATGAGCTAGTACGATTTGTCTTTCAACAAGAGTAAGTCTCTAGTCTGATCTTTGTTTTTCCTCAAGTTTTTCCACAATAACTTTTCCAGTTGGTGTTGTGTACTCAATCCTCTCTAAATTTTCTTCTCCCAATGGAGGGTTAGTTGTTTGGTGGGGGGTTTTTATGAATCTTCCTTTTTCATCCCTAGATCTAGACATAAAGAATCATGGATTATAGAATTAAAACTAAATCTGTGTTTTTTGTTGTTTTTTTTATTTAATATTTTTAGATTTTTTAAAAATCTTCCTAGTCTGCACCTCCCCGACAACAGCGCCAAAATGACGGGCCTTACTTACTGATGTAAATAAGGCTTCAATTTCTTTGTCAACCTAAGTAGGTACACTTAGAGGTGCTATCTAAGATATATATATATATATATATATATCTATATATATATATATATATATATATATATATATAGATATCTAGAAGGATTTAGTTTCTAAATGATAGCTTAATGTGGAAAAATAAAAAATGCACTTTTACAAGGGGTTTCTCTTTGTCTTTTTAACACTTAAGCATTTACTTAAACGAAACAAATCTAATTGTCTCAATGGAAAACAAATTCCTAATTACTCATCACACAAAACAGTGAATGAAGTATGTAGCTTTGGAGATCAACAATAGTGGAACCTCTTATAAGGTTCAGTCAATAAACTACCAATTGAGCTTTGCAACTACAAATCACAACCAATGAATAGTAAACTCTAGATCAAGCTATGAGATAAAAACCATGAAATAGCAAGCACAATTGTCAATTTCGAGATGAATATCAATTGAGGTTTTGTTACAAAACTATTTCACAATAGATGTGGATCTCTTCAATTAACAATTTCCAATTTCATAAACTTGCAGCATATTAATTGAATCGCAATTCTAAGTATCAGATCTATCTATGAAATTGTAAAAGAGAATTCAAGGAAAAGTGTACCAACTTTGTAGTGGGTGCCCTCCACACTTTGCAAGCACACCTTAGACTAATTCAAATGAAGACAACTACTGGATCTGAAACATAAATATGGACTCCAACACTGTATCTCTGTATTCAAGTCTGGAAATCAAAAATACATAAACTGTGTTCCCAAGTTTTTCATGTATCAACAACTACTAAACTACATAATTTCGTTTTGAGTTATTTCTCCTAAATCTTCACAACAAGAGGAAGCTATTCATACTCCTCATAATACTAATGAAATCCTAACAATTACATCCAAGGATGTCGAATTATTTCAGATCGTCAATTTGAGAAAAATCTAAAAAATAGCAAAGTTTGCTCACAAAATCTGGAATTTATGCTAAAATGGTTGGGTTTGACCAGCGTTGACCGAGCACCTAGAATCTTCAAATCTGAGAGTGGATAGGTATTCCACCATCCTTGTACATTTTGGATCAAACCCCAGGTCCTCAAATTTACCAATCTATCCTATAACATGTCAAACCATGGAGCCATTATAGGAAGTTACAATAACTTGTAATTTTATGAAAATTTCCAATTTCAACACAAAAATTCCTAAGATTAATTCCAAGATAAAAATAATGGAAATAACATTATATAAATCAGTTTCTAAGGAATATGGAGGAAATTTAAAGGCTAAATAAAGGAAAATGATGAATAAAAGAGGGTTTTTACATAAAATAATCATTCATAAACTGGTACAAACAAGACCTGAGGTGGATAGAGAGCCATTAGTTAGCATTTTAGAAGACAAATATCTTGATCGATTGCAACTATTAGAAAATTATATATTAAAGAGCAATAGAACACATAAAATATTGGAGAAAAACAAACACAAAAAACACATAAAAAGAGAGAGACATAGATGTATGTGGTTCATCCAGTTTGGGCTATGTCAACGGAGAAACAACCAATCCTTCCTTTATATTATCAAAGAAAATGAAGAGATACAACCTATAGTAGATCCATTGTAATTTCCTCTTCGCTCTCACACAATATCCTCTCTCTTTCTCGCTCCGAATACACACATATACACAACCACAATACAATTACCTCATATATAAAGATGGGTTTCCTTTTATAGAAAAAACCCTAAATTAAACATAACTTCTACCGTCTGATCATCCACCTAATAAACGGCTCAGATTGACTAGGAAATTACAATATTTTACAAGGAAATTTTACATCTATTTTTATCTTCAGGAGCACTACCCCCAAATCATTTTCACCCCCCCTTGATGTCGAGAAAATGGGTGGCTTTTTTGGCCCGTTACAAACTGGGGTCCAACATGAAGATACTTGTAAATAAAGAAGATAATGAGGCTCCACACCTAATAGGAACATGCATCACATGAACTGATGGAGAGTGTTATGCATTAAGGGGCTATGGGAACTACATGATAGCCTAATGCTACATAGAATGTTACAAATCAAAGACTATGAGAAAGCATAGGACCTATATATTCCAAACCTATTGCAATTCCATAATAGTGAGATGATGCCAAAGGAGAAAAGGAATGTTTTCATGAGACGAAAGCCTTATATTCATTAAAGAATGCCTAGTCAGAGCTTTCAAAAGGTATGCGTTAAAGGATGATATAGCACATGATGTTAGAGGATACCAAATGATGCAAAAATAATTCTAGAGGATGTGAAATGATGCCAAATGATGCTTGAGGATGTCAAAAAATGCTAAATGTTTCCAAAGGTATGTAAATATTGTGCAACTAGAGCTATGGTTTATGTAGATAAAAAGGAAAGTGCTAGTGGTAATGCTCAGATGGATGGATCAACGGGAAAATGGATAGGTGTATGGATTACTGGGTCAATGCAAATATCCTTGAATATGAAAATTTTCAAAATGTGGTCCTTCAATTGATAGACAATATTGAAAATCATTTAACAATCCTCAAGGATGCTTATAGTAACTAAAGATATTGTGAGAATTGAAAGTATGGATGAACAATGAAATTATGGGACAAATATTGAATGTAACTTGTCATGTTGATTTTAACTATTATGAATGGCTTGGAAATGAATATACCATGGGAAAAGAATACAAGAGAAGCACCAAAACACATATAAAATACAAGAGATGTGATTGAATGGGTTCATATAATAATCGTATACTTGATCCATGAAATATAAGATTTTGTTCAAAAATCTCATTAGCTTCTAACCCCGCAAGTTTAACTTAATACTCATATAGATTCTTTGTTTGATATGCTAAATGAAATTTCTATTTTAATGGCGGGCCATGTATATCGAAGGGAGAAAATTGAATGCCCATTTGATATTGATCCTAATTCTTTCTTATTACATCTATGATCAATGAATTGAATCAGAACCTTTTTTGCTAATAGTCATCTTTTTTCTTAGTCACATAAGTGATGGGTACCTAACGTGTTTCCATGAATTCTTGTAGTCACATTAAATTTACCTTGGAGAAACAATACTCTTTTGTAAATCACCAAGTTTATCATACTTGTCTTTTATACAGAAACAAAAACCAAATGAAGCCAATTATTCTTTGTGTTAGACACATAAATCAATATAAATATGTAATTAGGGAAATTAAAGTATGAAAAATGATGAGGAAAAGTATAGGAATTTTATTAAATGAAGACACTTAGATTAATTGGAATACCTATAGGCTCTTTAATCCAAGACTCTTCCTCTCACCTATATCTAAAATAAGGCTTCACTGCTTGATACGATTATCTCAAGGTTGAGATCTCATTTTGGAAGCATGTACTTAATTTTCACTATTCTTCCCCTATTCTTAATGGAGGCTATTTTATTTATAGTTTATTTTACAAGGTGGAGGAGATTAATTTAGACATCTTATTGACTTGATTTAATTTAGTCTTCTCATCCTTTTCCTCACCTTTTATCACTATTTAACTTTGTCAACCCTTATACTCTTGCCCTACCAACATGAGCCTCGTCAATTCTCCTTCTCTATTATATGAGAACATTCAACTATTAATTGCAAGGCCCTAATGCTACTCGTTAGGTCATCACGAGCATTAGAAGACTAAAATTGAGTAAAGTTTAGGTTTCCATGAGGTAGATACAATAACTTCATCATGTTTTTGTCCTGCTTCTTTAATTAACTCAAGGAAGTGCCATTTTGAGCTATAACAAATTAGATCTACTCTTCAGTTCCCTTATGTGCAAGAAATAGAAACGAAGAGGGAAATAACTGTACATGTTCTAGTGAACATTCTGATGATCCTAGATGATGATGGTTGATGAAAATACTACGTATTCCTCATATACCTTTTCTCATCACTGCTGAGCTATAACCTACACAAAAATAACAACCACAAGATATATTCCAAGAATATAAGGTTAGAGAAATAAGATTCAATCTAAATCCCCCAAAATGATCTAGCTCAAAAAAAAAAGCAATAGTATGTGGAGAAGTGATCATAGGATCTATATATTACTGGAATTGGAAACATACAATATTTATACCTTGGGATTCATGTATCCCCTTCCAAATTATTGGACTTAAATCTTCCTTAGCTAGTATCAACACTTCCTATCGTGTACAAGGAGTCTACATGAATCTCACCATCATTTCATTGCACTCTTGCCCTTTTTATCCCCTCCAATTTGGCCTCATTTTATAAGAATTTAGAATAACTTGGAGATAAACTTGATGACATGTGAATTAGTTGGATACAAGTTGTGGATATACTTGATGCACCCTTGCTCCTTCTATCCCCTATAATTTGGCCTCCTTTTATAAGAATTTAGAATAACTTGGAGATACACTTTATGACATGTGAATTAGTTGGATACAATTTGTGGATAGACTTGATGGCATGTGAATCAAGTAATAACAAGTCATACACAAGTTTAATGTTACAATATGAGCTTTTTTCAAACCTACAATGATAGTTTTCTCTAATATGATTTTATTTCAGAAGTTCCATATTGAATTATGAACATTCCTATCTCACTATTCACTATCTTCTAAATTTCAAGTTTTTATCAATAATGAGATAATTTTTATTTCATAATTATGAAACTATGACAAAACAATTACTTCAATGTGAAATAGTTGTGAGCAATTACTCAATTATGTAATTTTAGCCTTGTAACATGTAATAATTTCCTTATAATTCCTATGGTGTCAAATAAAGTATAACAAATGTCCTATAACATCCTTTGAGGACGTAAACTTTGTTTAATCACCTCAACGAATATACTCCAATTGACTACATGTTTTAGCATGCATTGACTCATCCCCAAGCAGTGGTCTACCTCAACTCTACTAACATTAGGAAGTTTTTTTTCCTAGCTTATCATACATTTACTCTTCTTACCTTAGAATAAAACTACAAATGGTCCGATTCACATGAAAAAATATGTATGTTAACATTTATTGTTAATAAATATAACAAGCTCTCTGTTGTACATAGCATACCCGCTGAAATTATTTTCAAAAGATTTTTGTATTTGTCATAGTACAATGTTGAAATCATAAGCAGAGTAATTTTGTGTATGTGTCAGAGTACAATGTCGAAATCATAAGTGGAGTAATTTTTTATTTCTTAATAAATCGATGAATGTCTATTGCTCATAAAGTAGTAACCTTCCATCATGAAAGTAGTTGCCTTTGCTCGAGGATCTGTCAATGATAAGAAATTATCAGAGCAGTTAGCTTCCCTCATGAAAACAGTGCCCCTTGCTCGAGATCTGCCAATGATGAGAAATTGAAATTGAGAATTGTTGGATTTTTATTCATATAATTGTCAGTGAAATTATAGGATCTAGTGAAATTCCAGGATCCATGGACAGCTCAAGATAATAATATTCAGAATCACTTAAGGAAAGTTATATCAAAATGCTTTCGAGTCGGTCATGGCTATATTTTTTCCTCGAAAAATTTAGAAATCCAAGTTAATTCAAGTCTGACTCATTTGATCACTCATCATTGAGTGGTTTCTTTATTTGAATAGTTTCTGTGTTTCTTTCACATTCCACATCAGTGACTAGTTTCTGCGTTTCGCTCACATTCCACATAAGTAATTGAACTTGTTATTGATTTTGAAATACACGATATAATATGTTGAAGTTGTTGTTCATAATGCAACATAGAAAATAAGATGGTTATTGTGGCATTGGAGAACCCAACTTGGACATGAAGGTTATCATTAATTTTTAATTATAAAAATGTTCCATGTCAACATTATTTTTGAATTCAGGAATTTTTGGGCATGAAGGTTATCATTAATTTTTAATTATAAAAATTTTCCAGTCAACATTATTTTTGAATTCAGGAATTTATTAGAAAGGTCTATTGAATGCTCTTGAAAATGGAAGAGTCATCATCTTGGATTATAACATATTGCACTACCACCCTATATTGTTATTTAACAGATCCCTTAAAACCTATTTAAGAACACTATAACATATCCATGGTATTAAAGGATTGACACATGGGAATCCAAGTTGGGCATCCTTAATTGGGCATCCATGTAAAGAACCATTGAAATCGTGGACATCTATGCAGACCACTATTGGCTTGAACATTATGAAGGAGAAACATAAGGAATAAAATCCTTTTTGTGCCATAGCTGTTGTACTATCAACCATAGCAACTGCATCATCAACAAGCTTCTCTGTTAATGCCCCTTTAGATACAATAACTAGGGGATCTGTTCATACCCCTTTAGATACAGTAAGGGGTAAGCAGGAAGGTATAAGTAGAAGTTGGAAAAAAAGAAACGGAAAAAAAAGAAATTTGCAATGAGAGTGGAAAAGAAAGGAAATGCCAAAAGTTGGAGAAAAGGAAATGGACAGAAAAGCGATAGAGGGTGGAAAAAAGGAAATGGAAAATGTAAAAAAAGCACCTGGAGGAATCTTTAGAGCTAAAGAAATATAGGTTAGAAAAAGGAAATGGAAAATGTACAAAAATCACCTAGAGGAAGATTTAGAGCCGAACGAGAGGTTGAGGCATTAACTGAAATGGAATGGGTTTTCAAGAAATGGGATTTTCAAAAAACAATGAAAAGCAGGCTGGGAACTTGCTTTTCAAGAAACAATGATATGCATGCTGGGAACTTGCATATTTAGGGTCTTTTTTTATTATATAAAGCAAGGAAAATTTTAGAAAAAAAATGGTACTCGCGATTATTGATTTCTGAGGTAGAATTGTTGTTTCATGTCAACAAAAAAAAGGCATTCCATGCTGTAGATTTTTGAGTTGCAGTTGTTGTTTCATCGGGCCAAATTAAACTTCCTTTTATTTAAATCACCATGAATGCAACATTGTGAATATGCTTGAGTTGAGTTTTCCATAACACCTTTTATTAAGGATATTAAAGTTAAAATTCATTTCATTTAAATCGCGGTGGATGCAGCATTGTGAATATGCTTGAGTTGAGTTTTGCATAACACCTTTTATTAAGGATTTTGATTTTTAAGTTGTGGTTTTTGAGCTTTACATGTACTTCAAATGTTTTAAGTTTAATATTGTAATTATAAGAACTAACGAAAGAATTAAATGAAAAATTAAGCAAAGAATTAAATGAAAAATATTTGTATTTCCACAAATTATTCAATAAAATTATGAGGCTAAACATGAGTACATTGTAGTGAAAAACATAGATAGAATTTAATGCTCCAATATTCTTGAAACTTTGAAAATTCAAGATTGGAAATTCTTCCAATATTATTGAAAATTCTAAAATTGAAGACTAAAAATTCAAAAGCAAATATGAATACATTTTAAAACAAACATAGATAGAACTTTGAAAATTCAAGAGAAAACATGAGTAAATTTTAGACAAAACTTATAATTATTCAATATTAATTTATAATCCTTCAATATTCTTGAAAATTCAAAAGAAAATATTGAAAATTCAAAAGTAGACACACCAACTCTTATTCCAGCTTTTTTGGTGTATTATATTATGATTTTGTTATATTCATCCTTGGATGTTGATTCAACTTGGTAAATGGGTTATGGAATTGGAACTGCTTTGACCTCTACTACTTTACTGCCACCCCTTGAGAAAATGCAACTACTGGTAGTGATGTTGGAATTGTTACTCTGTATGCATCCGCATTGGAAATGGCATACAAACCACACCAAAGGACAAGGTTATTTGATGTTCAAAACCCACAGAAATGACATAAAATTTCTTGTGGAGGCTGCGATGGCTAACTAATTGGGGCTACCTCTATCACGAAGAACACAAAGAAAGGAAGTGCACTGGAAGATCAAGTACTAGACCCTCTTATCCGAGACCAAGAGACCAAAATAGAAGAGAAGAGCAAAGAATTGGAGCTTTTATTTTTTTAGTAGTTGGGGTCATCCTGACAAATGGCTAACATTCCAACGGTTGGTTGAAACTTGAAAAATTGTTAACATTACTACTTACACAATAGCGTTTAGCTGGCCGGCTAAAAATAAAACTTGGTAGAAGATAGTGATCCCTAGAATCTAGCTTCAAAATAAAATGTAGAATAATGTCCTAACATTATCAAACTTACTATAATGGTGGAAAGTTATTACAAATGATTGTAAAGTTATTACGGATGATAGTTAGAACATAGGATAAGGTTGTAAAATTAATACACTACTCATGTGAACTAAAATGAGGCTTCAATAAGAGGTTCATTTGCTTGCCCAATTAAACAACAAAGAAAATTTGGTTAAATTTTACAATCTCTCCTCCATTACTAAGTAGCACTGAAAACTTTGGATAAATGAATGATATAAAAAAAGAAACACAATTAATATACAGTCAATCGTATAGAGATCGCTATATACCTACCTCGACAGGTATAATAAGTACTATTTTACCGAACCAAAACAATTTAATATAGTTAATTATATATAAAGGGATGTTATAAACCAATTACATGGGATCTAGTGACATTTACATGTGATAATTGAACTTAAGAGAACATTTTTTCATGATTATGACCAGCCTACAACAAACTTGCAATCATTTCACTAGATCTCTATCAAATATCTCACATCAAGATTTTGCGGTCACATTTGACTTCAACCAACTTGCCCAAATATTCCTCAGTAAAACATGAAAAGCACTCAAAACTATATTAAAGAGACTTTGCCTACACATCACTATTCTTAATGCCATAAACATCTCAATATGTAACTCATTCTCCATTTTATTATCGAAAAATGGAGCATGCCATAAAAATAACTATTTTTCTACAAATGAATACTAAAATTATCCATAGCCTCTTGTATAAATCCGGTTCCGAAAAAGAAGAAGAATTTCTAGAGCAAGTGGTTGCCTCATGTTGCATGCTTATAATTCCCTATTGATATAAAATCTATGTCGACTGCTAACAATTCCTCATTGATTTTAAATATATAGATAGTTATATTCATTAGGATAACATATAAAAATGCCGTGTGATGTGGAGACATTCCTAAAAGAAATTATACAAGGTTAAGAATATTCCATGCAAGGAAAATAAAGACATTGGTTAAGAAGTTCACGTGACAACGAGAACAATATTACATGAATAATGCATATACATGAGTCTAATTTATCCATTTTCACAACCAATTTCTTTTTGGTCTTTTTTTAACTTCAAATTACAAATTTAATGTTTTGGAACAAGGTTAATCCATTAGTCTTCCAAAGTGACACATTTTTGGTTATTTGAAGCTACACTTTAGTATAAATATAAACATGTTATCATTATAATTATAATTATAATCATATAAATGTATATGGTTGGTATGATTAAAGATTTATTTTGATGTGTGTTATAATAATATTTGAAGAATATTATAATGTGACATAAAATTAATTATGTTTAGCAATAATCAATATAATTCTCCACAATAATCCATGATCAATTATGGATATCATGGTAAACCAAGTCAACTATAAAAAAACACATTCAAACAAACGTAATGTGACAAAATCTTTAAATAATGCCAAAATGTAATGCAAGAGGATCATAACAGTTAAACATAAGTCAAACAACTTGAATGTCGTAATGTAACACAAAGTTAACCATGGTCAGCCATAGTGAAGCACTTTCAAACAAAAACAATGTGACATAAGCCTTGAAGAATGTGGAAACAAAAAAGTAGCATTAAGGAATATAGTATTTCAATATAAGTAATTCAAGGAGAATTTTGCAATTTATCATAAGGTTATGTTGGCCCAAAGTTCACATTGAGAGCGGGGGTGAATCAATGTGAGGTCAATTCAAAACTTAACAATCTTTCTTAATCATTCATCCATAGAAATAAAACATAAAAATCATGTCATGAGTTATGTTTATGCATCATCATATCAGTAACGTGAAAAGAAGCAGTTAACAACATAAGAGAGCATCACAACACAAGGAGATGCACATTTTTTAGGTGGAAACCCAAATGGGAGAAAACCACCAACTCTTGTTCTACTCAATTTTCAATCCTTTTACATCAATTTGTAGGCCCCAACCTATGGCAGTCAACTACCCCAAAATATCCAAGCTTCCACTTACGGTAGGCTACCACCTTATTGAGGCTTTAAGCTCAATAATGAGTAGGTTCTAGCCTACTTAAGGCTCCAACCTCATTAATGAGTAGGCTCCAATTTGATCTAGGCTCTAGCCTGATTGAGGCTTCAACCTATTTCCTCTACCTCCTGATGGACCTCTATTTCATCACATTTTTAGACTAGATCAATGATCATAATGTATCACTAAATCATGAGTAATGCTCAAATATGTAATAATACATATTCTACCAATATCTCTGCCACTAAAACCATCACTATCTTCTCCATACAACCTATAATCACTATACTATCATGCAATTTACAAAAACTACCATGTAACATGTAACCATCATCTCAGTTGTAATTACTATCATAGAATTTATGTAATCTTTGTTGTTGGCTATCATACTGTTGTCCCAAAACTTTTCTCCAACTATAGATTTTGATCTAATCTCTTAAACACTTTCCCTCAACTTTTTTACTTCATGTATCAAAAATAACTCCGACATGCTCATAACTTTACCAAACACATAAAAAATATTTTAGTCATTAAACATGACCCAAAGCACTAGCAAACCCCTCTAAATGCATCCATCTTTGAGTCCTGATTGGTTAGCTTCCAATTTTCAATTTGGATTAATAATGACTTCAATAACCCAAAAAGACCATAATAAACCATATAAAGAGTTAAATGTTCACCAGACTACCCCTTTTTAGGCACCCCACAATGGAGCCACCGGATTCTGGTACCGATCACTAGAACCTACTAATTATTTTGAAAAACACCTGAATATATTAAAAATATATTACCATAGTGTATCACCACAAGTTAAACTCTCAACAACGAAAACAAATTCTGATAATTTACCAAACACTCTCATGGTGTGCCTTGCTACGTGGCCCATCTGACTTGTATTTTTGAATAGTATATGGTGTGGGACCTAAAAAGGGTGTTGGGACCTATGTCGTAATATCCATAGGAGTTCACATGACTCGCATTCAACTAATTATTGACATCCATTTCAGTAACATATGTATCATTATTCAATAGATGATGGTCACAGATTCTAATGTGTCCACCCCATTTGGAATCCGATTCATTGTCGTGACTGGTAGTTCGATCTAATTATATGTCTTTCCAAGTATAGTTCCAAGACCTTTTCTATGCAATTCCCACCTCTTCCAAATTTAAAATTTATAGTTACAACCATCAAAACTTGGTCCCATCCATGGATCTTAGAACATGGTTTTCCATTGTTCCATTACCAAACCATAACGACAAAACATGATGTGCATATTATGATCTAGAATCAGAACTACATTGTGTGAAAAAACTTTGACACACAAAATATTTACTTAAGAACCATGCGAACAAGACTAAACCACTTCATTATACTTCAACCACAATCATACGCTTAACCTCTGAATGAGACTGTATTCAAATCAGAACTATGTTTTGTGTGAGTTCCATTTGATTCACAACTACAAAGTTTGTATATATATGGTTTGTACAGTTCCCATAAATTGAGTGTTGACCAAGGGCCTATCCATATAACCCAAATCTAACCTATCCATATTACCATTTGAAGTTTCCAATAACCACAAGACCTAGAGCTATACGTCCTTGCCACATGACCGATCCCATGTGACCTAGACCTAGGAGTCAATAGGCATTCACATGCCAATGTCACCATGACGTCACATTGTCCAGATGGCACTACCTAATCTTGCCAAATGTATTCCATTTTTGTGCCTATTAGATAGCACAAAAAGCCATATTTCCATACAACATGAAATTTGTTAGAGGTGCCACATCCACATCTTGATTTCATCATAATCCATGTGTGGTCGCTGCAACAACGACCGTTCAAAATTTTTGCCTATTTCAATTTTGAAGCCCACGCTAGATGTCTTTTAAAGGCCCCTTGTGTTGTCATGTGGTTTGATCCATTATTTGTGTGTTTTCTACTAACTTT